>OZ021690.1:34529386-35135064 GCA_963978525.1 Ornithomya fringillina | reverse complement strand
CTAGAAACTGCACCCTTCGATGTCAAACTAAGAATGTCCAATCGCTCTCTCTTAATTTTTCGTTACCACCGATCTATGGTAACGAAAAATCGACTGCTTCGACAAGTTGTCGTGGTGAAAACGCTACAGCTGTAGGTAGAAAAAGGCTGGTCATTTTTCTTCCTTACAAACTATAATTAAAATACTTAATATATCCAATAAACATACACATTTTGTGGTGTAAAAGACGGTAAAAATTAAAAAATTTTAATAGATACAGATGCAGAAATCTCCTTAATAAAAATAAATTCCATCAATACACCCTATGACACAACAACACAAACTGTACAAACTGAATATTGATACTAAAAAAACTTACATTGGACAAAGTAATAATCATAATCTTTGGCATCGTCGTTATGGACACTTATGAACAGATTGCTTGAAAATGGTCTTGTGAATGGTATCAGTACAAAAGGAGAAAATGCATTATCTTGTCAAGTATGTGATAAAGCTAAACAACACAGAAAAAGCTTCCCCAAAGAAGGTTCCAGGTCTTCAAAACCGCTCCACGTAATCCATTCAGATGTATGTGGACCGATGGAGGTAAAATCAATAAAAGGACGTCTTTATTTCGTCACTTTTATAGATGATTTTACCCGAAAAGCGTATGTATATTTCATTAAACATAAAAATGAAGTTTTAAATTGTTTTCGTGGGTTCAAAACAGAAGTGGAAAACCAAAAAGGGGCTTCCATTCAAATTCTTCGTACGGACAATGGAACCGAGTATGTGAACAAGGCAATGGAAATTGAACTAAAGAAATATGGTATCATACATCAAACCACTGTACCGTACACGCCTGAACAAAACGCTCTTGCCGAAAGGATGAACCGTAATTTATTCAAAAAGGCTCAAACGATGCTGTTTGATGCAAACATGCCTAAGTTTTTTTGGGCAGAAGCTGTAAATACCGCTTGTTACTTAATTAATAGATCGCCACATAAAAGGCTAAATCAAACCCCTGAAGAATTGTGGGGAGGAAAGAAACCAAATGTAAGCTATTTTCGTATTTTTGGTTGCACTGCAATGTTGCATATTCCCAAAGAAAAACGTCGCAAATTAGACTTTAAACAGAAAAAACAATTTTTGTGGGGTACTCAGAAACTTCTAAAGATTACCGTTTGTACAGTTTTAAGCGAAAAGATGTGTTTGTTAGCCGTGATGTTGTTTTTCATGAAAATGACTTTCACTATAAAGGGCAAATGCAACCTGAAGAAGTAATTAATCCTACTTACGTAACTACAGTTCACACTGATCAACCTGTTGTTGAAATAGATAATGATTACATGTCATGTTCATCAAAAGAAATGAATGAACCTGAAGGGGGAGAAATGAATGATTTAAATGAATTTGAGGACGAAACTTCTGAAGTGGGGGATACCGAAAATGAAGTAGTGGTCCCACGTAGGAGTGAAAGATTGAAAAACAAACCTCGAATAGTTTACAACCGAAAAGCTTTCACAGTTACACAGGATGAAATTGATATCACATCAGATCCTTTGACAGTTTTTCACCTGTTGTACGATATACCTCCATAAGATACTTAATGGCCTTATCTGTCAAGTTCGGTTTAGAAATATTTCAAATGGATGCAGTCACTGCTTTCCTTCAGGGAGACTTAAGTGAAGACATATATATTGAAAGGCCCGAGGGCATACGTGTTGGTAATCATGGACAAGTACTTAAGTTGAAAAAGGCTATAAATGGCCTGAAACAATCAAGTCTTGTATTGAATAGTAAGTTGGACGGATGTCTTAGAACATCCAACTTGAAACGTTCCAAAATGGATACGTGTGTTTACTACAATCATTCAAATGAGAAGATGACTTTTGTAGAAATATATATAGACGATATCCTGATATTTAGCAATGATAAAAATTTTCGTGATGAATTAATATCCAAATTGATGAGCGATTTCAAAATGAAAATAATTGGCGATGCTAAACAATGCTTAGGAATAAGAATTACCCGGAAAGGAGATGATATATATTTAGATCAAGAAAATTATATAAACGACTTATTAGAAAGATTCAACATGACTAATTGTAATCCTGTGTCAACGCCATTCGATATTAATGTCAAATTATCTAAACCAAAGGTTCTCAAAACAAAGAGAATGCCTTATCAGCAAGCAATTGGTAGTCTAATGTTTGCTTCTCAATGCCCGAGACCTGACATTTGTTTCGCAGTAAACAACCTTGGTAAATTTAATAATTACTTTGGCCAAGAGCATTAGTCAGCAGTTAAAAGGGTTCTTCGTTATTTGAAGGGAACCAAGGATTTTAAATTAAAGTATTCAAAGTCGTCTATCGATGGTTTTCAAGTATATTCCGATTCAGATTGGGCAAGCGACATCGATGAGAGGCCTTCCGTAACGGGTTATGTTTGCTTACTTCAAGGTGGTGCAATTTCTTGAGTATCAAAACGTCAACCAACAATTGCCTTGTCTACTACAGAAGCTTAATACATGGCTCTGTCTGCAACAACTCAGGAGACTGTTTGGTTACGAGGATTAGATAGCGAACTTAACCCAGAACTTAAAGATGTTCCAACCGCAGTTTTTAAAGACAATCATAGTGCACAACATTTGGCCCCTACGAGCAAATATTTGGCTAGAACAAAGCATATTGATGTGCGTCATCACTCAGTGAAGAAAGAAAATAACATCGTTTGTTTCAAAGCCATAGCAACACGAAATATGGTGGCCGACAATTTAACGAAACCTGTTCCTACAGATAAACATATTTTTTGTTCATCGGCTATGGGGTTAACATCAAATTAAAAGGTTAAAAAAAATGTGTTCGTGTGGGGGTATTAGACACATTATGTTACAAAACTACTGTACTAGGTATATGTAGTATTTACGAAAAGATTTGTTAGAACATTTTGTTTATTTGTCAATAAATTTTTCATAAATTTTTCACTTACTTTTTCGATAACCACAAAACACTGCGTTTCATTCTGCCCAGAATTTAAAATGCACACAATGAAATATTTCTGCGCATCCTTTATTAAATTAATTCATCAGTAATAATTTAATAATGCATTATTATTTTAATAATATTAATTACACTAACATTTTTAAAAGTTTTTTTCAATATTTTTGCTAATTTTAATACATATCAAACTTAACTAAAACGATACCAAATATTCAATCGTTTAGTGCTTACACAAATAGAAAAAAAATTGTCAAAACGAGACTATAGAAAATATAATGTCACGCAATTAGTTTTTGTCATAAAAGCGATATCGTTGACAAAAATGATATCGTTTGAAAATTACGCAATGACCCCCATGGTCAACAGTTTCGCTCATTAAGTGTGGTAGTGGTTTTTTTTCTTTTGAGTGTTTTGTTGAATTATTAAAAAAAAAATCATTTTGAGGTTAAAAACCAGAATTTTTCGCGAGTATTTCTTTTTTTGTCAAGTCTACTATCTGTTTTTATTTAGCTTTTGGTATTGCATTTTCTTTGTTTATTTTAGTTTGTGTTTGTTATGTTCCGGGTTTGGCTGGTGCTGAAGGTGTTTCCACCTTGAATATTAATAATGCTTCTACTCAGGGCTGCCATCTGGCTGCTTGGGGTGAGTCAAACTTAATGCATTCCAAACCTACTATATTGTATCCGGAATCACACAATAGTGATTTTATTGTGCTTGTTTTTCTCACTAATGGGGATAAAAACAATATTGATGGAAAATGTAATATCTAGTGTTCCTGAGGCATTTGTTAAAAGTTTTACAAGAATTAATAAAGAGAATGTTCACACCACACCTACTTTTTCAGTTAAGTTAGCTTTCAAATCGTCCAACCTACATGTCAAAGTTTTTTCGGATTACATCAATACATACATATACGGAATAACTAAATGTCCAAATGGATTGTGGAATCCAACATTCTTAAGTGGATGACCTTAAAACCTTTATCAATACGTGAAGTTCGAGCTACTTACCCTGTATCAAACAGATTTGATATTTTTAACGACCTTGAGGAAACCTTTCCCCCTTTACCACTACAACATGCACTTATTTTATAAATAATGACAATGTTATTAATAAAATTTTCTCTGGCCAAAAATACAACTGATTTGTAGGCCTCAGAAAGTAAGACCTAGTCAATCTACATAGGAGATCCGCTCTACCAGGATCTTAAATGTATACAAGTCCATTTAAGGTGTCTGAATTAAAACCCTTGGCCTCAAGTGGAATGCTTCCGACGACTGTTTATTTGTTCAGAAACCCAATATTTCAATCACAAATGCTATTACAAAGAGACAAGTATCATCCGAGATAGCCAAAATTTTTTTATGGCTGGCTCCTAACACAATCATTGCAAAGATATTGATGCAATAAATATGGCAAGACAAAACGAATTGGAATGAAGCTATTAAGCCCCTCACTCTATCACGATGGCATAACTCTATGCAGGAGTACAAAAATGATGATCTAATAAAAATCGCCCGTTATGTTGATTATCACCCCAAACATAACATGGACATTGCGATGCCTCTGAGAAAGCATATGCAGCAGAACTTTATGTGCGAATACAAGACAATTGGCAGCTAAAACAATTATTGAAAAAGTGGGCAATGAAAATTGGTTTCATATTGTCTCCCGGGGCAACCCCGCCGACATCGCTACACGGGGATTAAAGGCATCCGAATTGATTTCGGCAAAAGTATGGTGACATGGCCCTTTATGGTTGAAGTCACCCCCATCCGAATGGCCGGTATCATCTACACCTATTCACACTCTTGAAGAATGTAAAAAATTACAAGTATATTACACGCATAAAACCGAGGATGTACTAGATAGATTCTCGAACCTTAAAAGTCGAGCCTAAAAGTTATAGCATACCTATCCAGATTTTATAATGCAACACACCCCTCGAAACGCCAAAATTCTCAATGTCCAAAAACGTACAATTTAACTCACTCTGAAATTAAGCACGTCAAAACTCTCCTCATAATTTTGTGTCAGCAAAACAGTTTTGTAGAATACCAAGTGTTGATGCGAAGACAACCTATCCCAAAAACCAGTGATGTAGGTGTCTTGAACCCGTTTCTTGATTCAAATGGTATAATGCGGATAAACGATCGGCTTATACAGTCCACTTCGCTAACATATAACGAGCATTTTCCCAAATTTATACCATTCGCGTTTCACCCAGTCATAAGAAATTGCAAAACTTGTACACAAGCAAGCACGAAGTCAATAAATAATGGCCCCTCTTCCACCAGAGCGAACTACCCTCACATGGCCTTTTTATCACTCCGGGCTCGACTTTTGCAGGCCCTTTCAAAATTAAATCTTATGCTGGTCAAGGTTGTAAAATTACTAAAGGTTATATTTTGGTGTTTGTATGTTTTGCAAGGAAAGCGATTCAGAAGCAACCAGTGATTTATCCGCGCAGACCTTTCTAGCTCCTTTCGAGCTCCTTTCATCAAATAAAGCTTCACAAGAACTCAAGGCCCCTAACTGCATTTTCAACTAACAAAGGTCACTTTCAATTCAAACGCCTACCTTTTGGTTTAAAAATATCTTCAAATCGTTTGTGATGAGGAAATTTTAAGGAAGCAAAATTTCCATCACACCATGAAATGCTACAATCCGTTTTTTTGTTTTTTTCATGAATTAAAATCTTTTTTTTGTACGCCTCATTGAACTTAACATGTATTTTTTTTTTTTGAACTTATATTGCTATCATAAACATCAAAATTTCCTCCTTGTAAATATTATAAATTGAATTTATATTATTACGCTTAAATATATTTGTTTATTTACTAAGTTACTTTATAAGATTAGCCACACGATCAGCTGTAGAATATAACTCTGTATTTATGAAAAAAAACACATGTAGAAAGCTAAGCTGTAGAATATGACCCTGACTTAGTAAATAACATATGGCACCAACTCAGCTGTAGCGATGAAACATAAAGCTCAAACAAACCACACAAAAAGCTTAGCCACCGGCCTATAAAAAGGCGATCATCGCATAGCAAAGGAGCTAGTGTTAGACAGGCAGGGTACTAGGTAGGTAGTATTACAATTAGCAGAGGGTCGATTATATCTCCTCTACTAATTATTCCTTGAGCATAGGTAGTATTACAATTAGCAGAGGGTCGATCATATCTCCTCTACTAATTATTCCTTGAGCATAGGTATTATTATAATTAGCAGAGGGTCGATTATATCTCCTCTACTAATTATTCCTTGAGCATAGGTAGTATTACAATTAGCAGAGGGTCGATTATATCTCCTCTATTGGATTCTTGAGCATAGTTATTTTCCGAAGGTACTTTCTAAGGCACTAGGCTTATAAATAAGACACCATCCAGGTTATCAATTAGCTAAGATATTTTGTTAAGCAATTCATATCTATTGATCCTTATTATAATGCTTTATATTGCTGGGGTGAGCCGTCGGCTCCACGGTTCACTTAAAATGGTTTTTATTCATTCATATATATATATTTATTTAAATATTTGTTTGTAGTCTTTAAACTATTTACAGTAGTGAACACTTGAACTTCTTCAGTTATATACCTTTTTTATTATAATATTACTTCACTTGAATTTAAAAAAAAGAATTTTATAATGGAGTTTACTAGAAGGATCTTCGATAACTCAGATAAGAAATATGTATCAGTTTTACTAGAAGGAAATAGAATAATCTCTTTATAACACAACCGCCACTATTCAACTCTCGAACTACAATGACTGAACTGCCACGCGCTTCTCCCCTGTCGGGCACTCGGCTCGCTTTTCACCACTCACTCAGTTGCAATTGACGGCCCTGTTTCAACGAGCTGTCGTGGTGAAAACGCTCCAGCTGTAGGGAGAAAAAGGTTATGCTTTTTTCTTCCTTACATTATATACCAAATTATTGCATAGACCGAAATAAAGAAACTTGTCATTCCGTTAACAATCAAGTCTTTGAATTGAACTCTGGACGGGCTCTGGGCTTACCCCAGCACCTTTCAGAACTTCTTTACAAAGTGGCGCCCGAGCATGGACAATTATCAAAAGGAAACTAGTTCAAAGCATAAGTACTGTACATAACAAAAGGAGGTCGACATTCAGACTAAAACACACTTTGGAAAATAGGTATAGCTAATTAAAAATAAATAAGTAGAATAGGAAAAAAAACACAACTCGATATACAAAAAAAAATAATAACAATAATAAAAACAATAGCACACATAATTATCAGCTATCAGACCACAATACTGCACAAATCAACAGCGAATTAAAAAAAAAAAAAAATGCCACAAATACGCACTTGCTGGATCCGAACGCTACGCAAAGAAGAGCTAATGGCCGTCATGGTGGACTTTGGTCTAGACACAAACGGTACTGTTGATGAGCTACGACGCTGTCTTGCACAATTTATAACCATGGAGCACAAAGAAGAGGTAACAAACATAATCCTACACCACCAGGAACAATGTGAATCAAAAGCACAAAGTTTACCATTGCCAAGCGAGCCAACCAACAGAAGCCAGTCACCGCAACCGGCAGATAAGGTGCAGATAAACGAAGATGAGCTGGCAAAACTGGTGGAGGATATCCAAAGAAAATTATTATTGGCCCAGCAACAAAGAGCGGAAGAGAAAGAGCACAGCAAAGCAACCAGAAATGACAAAAAGACATTAATGAGCATTATTCACACAGTGGGATTTTCATTATGACGGGGGAGCTGATACTTTCCAGTTCGTGGAAGATGTCGAAGAAATGGCACTCACATATGACATATCGTTGGACGAATTACCAGCCGCAATGCCCAAATTTCTGAGAGGAGAGGCGCTGGTGTGGTACCGGAATAATAATATGCACTGGACCACATGGAGCTCGTTCAAAAGGGACTTTTTCAAGTTCTTTCTCCCGTCAAGATATTTTGAAAAACTCAACGACGAAATCCGCTCCCGCACCCAACGACCTAATGAATCCTTCCAAGACTACTCCCTTGCGTTACAGGAGTTAATGCGCCACTCGGAGATGACCAAGGAAGAAAAACTGTCAAGAATTTACAACAATGCGCTACCAGATTACCGTTGGTATATCCGCCGACGCGATTTTTCATCCCTAGCTGAGTTACTTGAATTGGCCGACGATATGGAAAGCATCACACAGGGCCCCAGGGCAAGAGCGTCAGGTAACCAAGGCAGCCGAAATCCAGGCCCATCAAGTAACAAAATTGCAAACCCCAACACCGCCTGTCGAAAATGCGGCAACCAAGGGCATACGTTCGCCTCATGCCAGAAGACGAGCCGACCGTTCTGCTGGGTTTGTGGTACGATAGGGGTCAGAACGCGTGACTGTTGCAGACAGCAACCGACAACATCCCAAGGCGCTCAGCAACAACGTCGACAAACTCCACAAGAACGAGGATGTGGTCTACAACACCGGGAAAATCCATTGTTACTATCCTACAACAACAGCAAGATTACAGCCACCATACTGATCAACGGCACACCCGTAAAGGCCATGGTAGACACGGGAACCACGAGTTGTATCATCAGCCAGTCTTGCATAAGTAGGATGGGTATAACTGGACGGCGTGAACACACAAGTTTAAATGTCGTTATGGCCGATGGCTCATCCAGAAGGATTAACGAAATATTATACTACACTATCTACTTTGGACACCAGCAGAAGGAGCTACCGTTCCTAGTAATGCCTAACGCAATCGAGGAAATCATATTATGCATGAAATTCTTGTCCATATTCAACGCTTCGCTAACATGCGCTGGGGTCACCTTACAGTGCAATGAACAGCCGCAGAACGCCAGCGACACGAGTACCCCGTGTGAGAATGTCATTAATATGATCCGACAGGACGACCATAAGGTAACCAATCTGACCTATTGCCCCATTATCCGATCTGTTCAACCCATATGTACATTGATACTTGAAGCGAATCAACTAAATACCAAGCCAGCAAAGAATCCTACAAGTATACAACAAATTAACGAGTCAAGCCAACCAGAAGACACGGAACAAGCCAAGGTTGCAAAATTCTTGAAAGATGAGTTGGCCAAATTCAACAAGACAACGGGATTAACTAACCTTATATCGCACAAAATCTATATGACAGACGAGCGCCCAGTGAAAATACGATACCAACAACGAAATCCAGCCATGCAATCGATTATTCATGCTGAGGTCGACAAATTGATAGCGAAAGGTCTAGTAGAACCTTCCCACAGCGCTTACTCTTTCCCCGCAGTACCAGTAAAGAAAAGGAATGGGACCTGGAGGCTGTGCATCGACTACCGCCAGCTTAACAAACGTGCCGAACCGGATGCATATCCTTTGCCCAAAATCTCGCAAATCTTGGATTTACTCAAGGAAGCCAACTATATTTCCAGTCTCGATTTAGAGAATGGCTATTGGCAAGTGCCCATGGACCACGATAGCCGGAAATACACCGCGTTTACTATCCCCGGCAAAGGCCTGTATCAATGGAAAGTGATGCCTTTCGGGCTGCACACAGCGCCAGCAACGTTCCAGCGGCTACTTGACCGAATTATTGGCCCAGACCTAGAACCTAGGGCATTTGCTTACCTGGATGACATCATCGTGATTGGCCGCACTTTGGAAGAACACATGGATAATCTACGTGAAGTGTTCCAACGGCTACGCAGTGCAAATCTAAGAATCAATACCGATAAGTGCGAGTTTTTCAAAAAGGAGCTAAAGTATTTGGGGCATATCGTCACTGACAGGGGAATTAAAACCGACCCAGACAAGGTAGCTGCAATATCCAATCTCAACCCCCCACAGAACATACGCGAGTTGAGAAGTTTCTTGGGTGTAACGTCATGGTACCGCCGCTTCGTCCCATGTTTTGCGGAGATCTCACAACCACTCACGGCATTATTAAAGAAGGGAAAGCACTGGAAGTGGACAGACATACAACAGCGAGCATTCGAGACGCTAAAAAGGAAGTTGACAGAAGCCCCAGTGCTCACATGCCCCGACTTCAGCAAACCTTTTGTTCTACAAACGGACGCTAGCAATGTTGGCCTCGGAGCCGTACTTACACAACAGACGTCCACGGGAGAAAGGGTCATAGCATACGCCAGGAGGCACCTAAACCAGGCAGAGAAAAATTACAGCGTGACCGAACGAGAGTGCTTGGCCATTGTGTGGGGAATCAGGAAGATGCGCCCCTACCTGGAGGGCTACAAATTCACGGTAATCACGGATCATCTGTCCCTAAAATGGCTGAACAAAATTGACAATCCCACTGGAAGACTAGCTAGATGGGCCCTTGAACTACAACAATACAACTTCGAGGTAATATATCGAAAAGGTAACGTAGTAGCGGACACTTTATCCCGACAACCCGAGGAAACCTGCGCCACTACCACAGATACCCTTACCCTTCCTAACACTGGAAAACCATGCTCATGGCTACAAAAGCGACGTAAAGAAGTGCTGGCAAATCCCGGAAAATACCCTGATTTTACAATCACCAATGACCAACTATACCGTCACATCTCGATGCCACACAACGGGGCTGAGGGAAATACTTGGAAGTTATGTGTTCCTACCCCACTCAGGAAGCGAGTGTTTAAAGAAAACCACGATGACCCCACGGCAGGACACCTCGGAATACGAAAAACAACTGCTCGCATCACCGCACTCTACTACTGGCCTGGTATGTTTAGGGACATACGGAAATATGTCCTCCAATGTGATGTCTGCCAAAGATACAAGGTAAGCCAACAGCAACCCGCAGGCCAGATGTTAACCCAAATACCAAACGAACCATGGTCGGTACTATGCACAGACTTTATAGGCCCGTTACCCAAATCCACGCACAGCAACACAATGCTGCTGGTAATGGTGGATATATTCTCAAAATGGGTTGAATTATACCCAATGAAGAAAGCAACGACCGACGGGGTGATCAAAGCCATAAGATCAAACATCATCGCACGGTTTGGGGTACCCAAAGTTCTAATTTCAGATAATGGTACCCAATTCACGAGCAAGGCAATGCAACAGTACCTAAGAAAGATAGGGGTCCAGCACCAAACCACAGCACCATACTCCCCTCATGAGAACCCTACCGAGGGTTAATCGCACTTTAAAAACAATGATGGCTCAGCTCACGGATAGCGACCACTGAAGATGGGATGACAACTTACCCGAAATAATTCTGGCCTTAAACTCTAGTGTCTCCGATTCCACAAGTCTATCACCAGCTTACATTTTATACGGACGCGAACCACGCCTTCCAGGCGCCCTATACGATGAAGTAACCACTGGCACAGGCACACAACCCATCAGCACCAAAGACAAGCCCAATGTTCTAAATGAAATATGGGAATTAGTGCGCAGCAACCTGGCTAAAGCATCCAAAGATCAAGGCCGGCATTATAACTTGAGAAAACGCTCGTGGAAGCCAAAAATTGGGGACCAAGTATTGGTTCGCCAACACCCTCTGTCTAAAGCAAATGAATATTTCGCAGCAAAGCTGGCGCCAAAATTTGTGGGTCCATTCTCAGTAACAAGGTTTCTCTCAGCCGTAATCGCTGAAGTAGAAGGTTTTGGGCAACGTAGAACGGTTCACGTAAAAGATCTCAAGCCATATTTACATTCCAACGCTAAAAATTCCGAAGAAGGCCTCAGCGACCAAGATAATACTGAATAAATCTTTCTTTCTTTTTAGAAAATAAAAGTCAACAACACCATTTAAAATCACAGAAGAAGTATTAAGTCGGAATAACATGGACGACAAATTCCAGCGCACAAGCAACCGATGCAAGGAAGAGCTGATGGCGAAAATTAACCAACGACGACACGCTATTTTCCTAAATAGTCCTCCCACAACCTTACAACGCGGTTTTCGAAGCGGCAAACCCGGAAACGCAAAGTTAATGCCAGACGCACCAGAAGCATGAGCGGTTCACCGAACAATGATCCAACTGCACGCAAACGTGGTCGCACCAAATTTATGGTGGCACCTCCCCGGAAACCAGGTGCAAAATTCATCCACTCATCGCCGATACCACCCAAAAGATGCGCAACAGTGCGCGTAGTTTCCCCAACCAGGGCACAAGCACCAGAAGACACGATAGCTGTAGAATCCCCAAAAACAAGCGGTGAACACGTTCTGAGCAAGGAGACCAACGTCATCGAAGACTTATATTTATCCGAGGAGTCTCTCGCCTGGGGCGAGCTATTCGGTCCACCCGACGTCCTAGTGAACACTTCAACCGACGCACACGAGAGGTCTGAAGAAACGGTTTCCGACCCGAAAGATCCCAAGAGTCAAAGAGTTCCAAATACAGAGGAGGAGGCAGATCCTGAATGTTTGCAGCATCGCCCATTGTCACCAGAGGCATCTGCCGACCCAGTCAACGACGAACGTCCAAACTTTCCCGACACGATCGAAATTGGGGATGATTCATCAATATGGACTATTAGCAGTGACTCAAATGACGGTGATACCTGGAATGTGCCTCCACCCCAACATAGCCATACTGAGGGACATAAACAGGGCAGTATGCCTACACCACCACGCCGTCAGGAGATGTACGACTTTCATGTGTCGAACAAAATCGATATTGTCTTCGGCGATTCGTTACGAATACAACGATCATATACCATCTCCAAAATCTTCAAGCCAGTACATCTTTTTTCTCCGAATCACATGATATTGCCGCGATTGTCCGAAGAAGTCCGAGAAGCAGTGCCGAAACCAACGCGAGATGAGGCGACTCAAACCTTCCACCAGCTGTCCAGTCCAGAAGATCTGTCACACCTACTTGACCGAATTGACGAGCTAATGGGCCCAGCAGGGGCGCTTAAATATATTTGTTTATTTACTAAGTTACTTTATAAGATTAGCCACACGATCAGCTGTAGAATATAACTCTGTATTTATGAAAAAAAACACATGTAGAAAGCTAAGCTGTAGAATATGACCCTGACTTAGTAAATAACATATGGCACCAACTCAGCTGTAGCGATGAAACATAAAGCTCAGACAAACAACACAAAAAGCTTAGCCACTGGCCTATAAAAAGGCGATCATCGCATAGCAAAGGAGCTAGTGTTAGACAGGCAGGGTACTAGGTAGGTAGTATTACAATTAGCAGAGGGTCGATCATATCTCCTCTACTAATTATTCCTTGAGCATAGGTAGAATTACAATTAGCAGAGGGTCGATTATATATCCTCTACTAATTAATCCTTGAGCATAGGTAGTATTACAATTAGCAGAGGGTCGATTATATACCCTCTACTAGGATTATTGAACATATTTATTATTATAAGTTAGGAGAGAATCGATTACGTCTCCTCTACTAGTTATTCCTGAGCGCAGTTATTATTATCATAGTTAGGGGAGGATGGATTATATCTCCTCTACTAGGATCTCTGAGCATAGTTATTATTACAGTTAGGAGAGGATCGATTATATCTCCTCTACTAGGATTCTTGGGCATAGTTATTTTCCGAAGGTACTTTCTAAGGCACTAGGCTTATAAATAAGACACCATCCAAATTATTGCATAGACCGAAATAAAGAAACTTGTCATTCCGTTAACAATCAAGTCTTTGAATTGAACTCTGGACGGGCTCTGGGCTTACCCCAGCACCTTTCAGAACTTCTTTACACGTTTTCAAAGAATGCTTACGATAGCTCTAAATGGATTGGATGCCAACACATTTTTATATGTAGATGACATAATCATATTTGGATGCAGCCTACAACATCACAACGAAAACCTACTCAATGTATTCTCGCGTTTAAGAAAATACAATCTGAAACTAAACGCAAGCAAATGCCAATTCCTCCGACCAGAAGTAGTATATTTGGTCCATTTATTAACATAAGACGGTATTAAAACAGACCCGTCAAAATATAAAGTTATAAAAAACCAACCCTTACCTAAAAATCCAGACGAAGTACGCAGATTTATAGCTTTCTGCAACTACTATCGAAGATTTATAAAGGATTTCGCAAAAATTTCAAAATGCCTAAATTCATTACTAAAGAAAAATCAACCTTTTATTTGGTCTCCAGAATGTGAAAAATCTTTTAATCTATTGAAACAAAAACTAATGAGTCCTCCAGTACTCCAATATCCTGTGTTTGTAAATTTTTGTTAACTTCACGTAGATATATCTAAAAAACAACCTTTAAGAAAAAAGAAGAGGAAGAAGACAGCTTATATTTTATCACTTCTCACTTGAAGCGTTAATTGAATAAACATTGTTTTCTTGCAAATATAATAAAACAACAAAATATCAAAAAATATAGTTTTTTGATTGGTGAAACAAATATTACTTTTTTGATCATTCATTTTTTGGTGCTTCGTAGCCGAATTCATCATTTGTGCGTGAGATGCGGTCCTTTGTGACTTAGTAAAAAGTCATTTTGGTTAGATACAGTCCTCTGTGAAAACAAGTTGGCAACTTCCAAAATCTACAATTTGGAGTCTAAATTTTTTTTCAATTTTCTTGAAAATTACCAAAAGCAGGTAAAGTGGCATTAAAAGTGGAATTTAGTGCAAATGACAAGCCATCATCGTGCATATATACATACAAGCGTATACATTCAAGCGTGCAAGCGTACATACATCAGCGCCATCTAATTGGATAGAGTAGTGGTAGAGTAGACGTTATTAATTTGAATTAATCAAATTGTGTAACATCACTGTCATTGTTTTGAACATCTGAGAAACGCTACAGTTTACAGCGTACACATAAAACATTCAATAAAAAATGGAACAATTAGAGCAATTAAAACGTCAGTGACAATCACAAAAATCATCTTTGACAAGAATTTTTAATTTTTGCAACAATTTAAATGTTAATGAAAATGATTTTGTAGTTCGTATACAACGAGCAGACAATTGATATGTTAGTAAATTCAGAAGCGTTTAAGAATGAAGATGAATATAGAATCGAAATGGAAGAAACATATTACGCAATTAAAGCGCATAGAATTGATGTGGTAGAAGAAAATGATGTAAATCACCCTGTAGTAAAAAAACCAACAGCTGCAACGAATGAGTCTGTAACAGCAATACAAGCGCTACTTAATCATCAGTCATCAATGGGTGCCCTTATACAACAATTCACACAAAATGGAGCATCGAGCAATACATCATCATCAACACCCAATAACAATGAGCAAAGTCAGTTACGTATACCAAGAATTAATTTGCCAGATTTTGATGGAATCTACACTAGATTGGATAAGTTTTCGTGATTTGTTTGAAGCAATGGTTCACTCTAAGACAAATATTTCAGATGTCGAAAAACTAGAATATTTACAAAGTAAGTTAAAAGGTGAAGCATTAGTATTGGTTAAACACTTGCAACCAACAAATGCGAATTATGAAGTAGCATGGAAATTACTTAAAAAGAAATGCGATAAATCACAGAAAGTTTGAATTTATTGATTGATCAGCCAATAATTAAATCAGTTACATCAAAAGAAATTAAGCATTTTTATAATTCAATAAATGAAGCATATAACGTATTAAAAGTGTTGAATAAACCAGTAGAGCACTGGTACTCCATATTTATTTATATTTTAGAGAAAAAACTCGATATCGAAACCATGGTTTTATGGTAAAGATAATGAAACTTTTGCACAGTTTCTGGAATTTTTAGACAAACGGTTCTTGAAATTGAAAATGCTCAAAAAAGCGACCAATACAAACGAACTATTTCACGATCGCTCACAACAACAATAAGAATGTGTCCAGTTTGTTCAAGCGATCATCAATTGTTTAATTGTGAAAAATTTTAAAATATGGAAGTTAAGAAACGAGTGCTGATTATAAAACAAAAAGGTTTGTGTTATAATTATCTTCAGCTGAATCACAAGGTTTCAGATGTATGCAGAAGTTACAACTAAAACGGTCATATAATAGAACAACGCCGTATGGAGTTGGAGCTGGAGGGCAAACCAAAGGAAAAACTCATATTGCTATCGTTTCAAATCAAATGCGTTTTGTTTACAAAATTTGACTCAGAATGTACCATCTTATGAAATAACGGATGTAAATCTTAACTACTTCAAACATTTACATTTGGCAGATACATGCTTTAGAAAACCCGGTGTAATTGAAATAATCATTGGTGCAGATATATTTGCTCAGTGATATTTTGGCGATACAATTACACATCCCAGTGTTTCTCCATCAGCAATCAACACAATATTTGGCTGGGTGTTAATGGGAAAAACAAATACTTTATCAAAAAACAACAATATCATATCAAACAACAATATTATATCAGCAATTACAGCAATTTTGGGAGATTGAAGAAATTCCAAATCAAAGGTGTGTGATGAGGCAATTTTTTGGTTATGAAAAAATTACCACACACAATGATACCATCATGTATTCTCTTTGTTTTTTTCAATGAATTAATTAATTTGTATTATTATCTGTTTTTTTTTTCCTTTTTTTTTTTCTTTACTTTGTTGTTGAATGAATTTATAAATGGAAAAGAAAAACAACCTTAGCTTAATTTAATAAGATCAACAGACATTAGCCACCCTGTACTAGTCATAAGTCATAAGCACTAAGCACAAAACAACTCTGAATTAATTGTAAGATCATATGTTGCTAAGATCATATGTAAATAATGTAAGCTCTTGTCAAAGCTCTCGTTCACATGCAAAAGCTCAGCCACAGGCCTATAAAAAGGCGAGCATCACACAGAAAATCAGCTAGTTGTTCAGCGACTAGCTATCAGGTAGGTCAAGTAGGGCACTAGGTCGAGTAGTTGAATCCCTCTGGGAATCCTCTCGAATAAATTTTTGGTCAGCTAGCTCGTTTAGGCAAAGACATAGGTAATTTAGGCACGAGAGTGATTCGTCCTCTCTGCCAAAAATAAATTTTCTACAGGCGTAGCATAGGCAATTTAGGTACGAGAGTGATTCGTCCTCTCTGCCTAAATTAATCTTTCCCACAGGCGTAGCATAGGCAATTTAGGTACGAGAGTGATTCGTCCTCTCTGCCTAAATTAATTTTTCCCCAAGCGTAGCATAGGTAATTTAGGTACGAGAGTGATTCGTCCTCTCTGCCTAAAGTAATTTTTCTACAGGCGAAGGCATAGACAATTTAGGTACGAGAGTGACTCGTCCTCTCTGCCTAAATTAATTTTTCTACAGGCGAAGGCATAGGCAATTTAGGTACGAGAGTGATTCGTCCTCTCTGCCTAAATTAATTTTTCTACAGGCGAAGGCATAGGCAATTTAGGTACGAGAGTGATTCGTCCTCTCTGCCTAAATTAATTTTTCTACAGGCGAAGGCATAGGCAATTTAGGTACGAGAGTGATTCGTCCTCTCTGCCCAAATTAAACTCACTACAGGGCATAGGTAGCTTAGGCACAAGAGTGATTCGTCCTCTCTGCCTAAATCAATGTTCGCTTAAGCAAGGCATTTTACATTAGGCAAAACACAGCTAAGGTACACTACAACAGGCAAGCTAAAATAGATTAAAGGCTCATCAAACAATTTAGGTGATATACAAGTCGACCTAAACTCTCTAAATCAAAGCAAAGAGATTAACATAGGCTGAGCTCTTGCTAAACTTAGCAAATACACAAGCAAGAGAATCGTCTACACTAGTTACCCTTCAACTTCAGCAAAGACACAATTCACATTAGCAAAGACTCGAAACAATACAAAAGTAAATATAATTAATTTATTTGATCGCATTTAGTCATTAAACCTTTCTTGTTATTATACAGTATATTATAAGCAACCTTTAGTAATAAAATACATTGTGAAAGAAAACTTGCATAGAAAAATCAAATAATCTCCTTTCCTTTATATACAATTTTCGCAAAAGAACAAATTTTCTTTGAATTGAACTCTGGCTGGCCCTGGGTCTACCCCAGCACCCTTCAGATTCTTTACAAAGTGGCGCCCGAGCAGAGACTATTATCAAAAGGAAACTAGTTCAAAGCATAAGTACTGTACATAACAAAAGAAGGTCGAACATTCAGACTAAAACACGTATAAGGCAAAAGGAAAAAAAAAACACACTTTGAAAAAATAGGTATAGCTAATTCAAAATAAATAGGTAGGATAGGAAAAAAAAAACAAACACAACTCTATATACAAAAAAAAAAATAATAACAATAATAAAAACAACAGCACACATAATCTCAAACGGACAGATCACAATAAAATACTATACAAATCTACTACGAGCCAAAAAAAAATGCCACAAATACGCACTAGCTGGATCCGCACGCTACGCAAAAAAGAGCTAATAGCCGTCATGGAGGACTTTGGTCTAGACACGAATGGTACTGTTGATGAGCTACGACGTTGCCTCGCGCAATTCATAACCATGGAACACAAAGAAGAAGTAACAAATAGAATCCTGCACTACCAAGATCTATGCGAATCGAAAACACAAAGTTTACAGTTACCAAACGAACCAACCAGCAGAGGCCAGTCACCACAACCGACAGACAAGGTGCAAATAAACAGAGAAGAGCTGGCAAATATAGTAGAAGATATCCAAAGAAAATTATTGTTGGCCCAGCAGCAAAGAGCGGAAGAGCGAGAGCCCATGGAAGAGCCCAGCAAACCAACTAGAAGTGACAAGAAGACACTAATGAGCATTGTCCACAAGTGGGTTTTTCATTATGACGGGGGAGCTGATACTTTCCAGTTCGTGGAAGATGTCGAAGAAATGGCACTCACATATGACATATCGTTGGACGAATTACCAGCCGCAATGCCCAAATTTCTGAGAGGAGAGGCGCTGGTGTGGTACCGGAATAATAATATGCACTGGACCACATGGAGCTCGTTCAAAAGGGACTTTTTCAAGTTCTTTCTCCCGTCAAGATATTTTGAAAAACTCAACGACGAAATCCGCTCCCGCACCCAACGGCCTAATGAACCCTTTCAAGGCTACTCCCTTGCGTTACAAGAGTTGATGCGCCACTCGGAAATGACCAAGGAAGAGAAGCTGTCAAGAATTTACGAGAATGCACTCCCGGATTACCATTGGTATATCCGCAGACGCGATTTTGTATCTCTACCCGAGTTACTTGAATTGGCCGACGACATGGAAAGCATTACACAGGGCCCCAGGTCAAGAACATCAGGCAGCCAAGTCAACCGGAATTCTGGCCCACCAGGTAACAAAATTATAAACCCCAATACCGCCTGTTGTAAATGCGGCAACCAAGGCCATACACATGCATCATGCCAGAACACAAGCCGTTTATTCTGCTGGGTGTGTGGTGCAATAGTGGTTAGGACCCGTGACTGTTGTAGACAACAACCAACGACATCACGGGCTGCTCAACATCAACGCCGACATATGCCACCGGAACGAGGGTGCGGATTACAAACTCAAGAAAACCCACTGCCGTTATCTTTCAATGACAACAAGATCTCAGCCGCAGTCATGATTGGCAACACGCCTATAGACGCTATGGTGGATACGGGTACAACAAACTGCATCATTAGTCAATCATTTTTAAGCAGGATGGGCATAACCGGTCGGCGTGAAAGCACAAATTTCAATGTATTAATGGCCGACGGTTCATCAAGAAGAATTAGCGAGATCATCCATTGCACCGTTCATTTCGGAAATCGGCAGAGAGAGCTGCCATTCTTAATAATGCCAAACGCAATTGAAGAGGTCATACTAGGCATGAAATTTTTGAATATGTTTGACGCTTCATTGACATGTGCAGGTGTAACATTACGATGTAAAGAACAGCCGCAGAATCCCAATCACCCCAATTGAGAATGCCGTCAACATGATCCGTCAGGACGACCACAAGGCAACCAATCTAACCTACTGTCCTATTTTACGATATGTCCAACCAACATGCGAACGCACCTTCATAGTTGAAACTGGTCGACCTAACGATAAACATAACCTAAGACAACCACCAATATCTGCACCAGACGCTACAAAACCTGATGTTTCCCACAAACTCTCACCGTATCGTCAATCTATGCTTTAACGTTCTCTACCACCATCAGTGTCCACCAACCAAAACAACAACAAAAATCGCAACGTTATCAAGTCAGTCGAGGTAGAAAATGATATCCCTGTCCTAACGATCAGCAGCGATACAGTGTGTGATGATGGTGTACCACACATACCAAAATCATTGCCACAACCAGCCGAACAAATCTATGAGATTGCTATAAAGCTAACCAAAGAAGAAGCTACGCAAACTACCCAGCAGTCATCCAGTCCGGCAGATTTATCACGCTTGCTCGACCGAATAAACGAAATAGTCACTCCGACAAAAGAATACCTACCTGCAAGCACCAAAATACAAGATGTGGGAGTCCAAACTCAGCCGAATGACATCCCCGCAAAGATCAAGCAACCAAGTATTCAGCCAAGCCACAAGACTACTTCTCAGCCACTTCGCAAACACACTGCAACACGAGTTACATTTAGTGCATACCAGCCGTGCCGTATAGCAACAATCAAATCATGGACACCTCCAGGGTGCTCCAGAAGACGACAACCAAGCCTTCAACCGCCAAGTTCTACAGACACGCATCGTAAACGCCGTGAACATATACCGGTATTTAATCATCAACAGCCACGACCAATGCTTAGTCCGTTCCGGCCGTATCGAATATCAACAACCAGATCGTGGACACCCCCAGGTTGTTCCAGGCGACGACATAACCTCCAGCCGCCAAGTCCGATACCGACCAGCCGTCGTCAACCGCCTACCACGCCCAGCCCAGTCCGGCCATGCCGCATTGCCATGTCAACATCGAAGGCGTCCCCTAATCAGCAACCACGGGACACCAAGGTAGGGGCGATGTTGGTGTTCGAAACAGCCGTACCCCCTGGAATACGGACGCAGCTCGAAGCATGCCTCCTGAGTGAATATGAGTGCTTGCCAGCCCGATCGCGTGCACAAAGGTTCTACACCATTCAGGGGCAGAGATACAAGGCGATCTTTAGGAGGAACGGGATGGTTGTAGTACGTGCCGAAGATCTTGCCGGAGGAGGGAGGTAGTGTGATGAGGCAATTTTTTGGTTATGAAAAAATTACCACACACAATGATACCATCATGTATTCTCTTTGTTTTTTTCAATGAATTAATTAATTTGTATTATTATCTGTTTTTTTTTTCCTTTTTTTTTTTCTTTACTTTGTTGTTGAATGAATTTATAAATGGAAAAGAAAAACAACCTTAGCTTAATTTAATAAGATCAACAGACATTAGCCACCCTGTACTAGTCATAAGTCATAAGCACTAAGCACAAAACAACTCTGAATTAATTGTAAGATCATATGTTGCTAAGATCATATGTAAATAATGTAAGCTCTTGTCAAAGCTCTCGTTCACATGCAAAAGCTCAGCCACAGGCCTATAAAAAGGCGAGCATCACACAGAAAATCAGCTAGTTGTTCAGCGACTAGCTATCAGGTAGGTCAAGTAGGGCACTAGGTCGAGTAGTTGAATCCCTCTGGGAATCCTCTCGAATAAATTTTTGGTCAGCTAGCTCGTTTAGGCAAAGACATAGGTAATTTAGGCACGAGAGTGATTCGTCCTCTCTGCCAAAAATAAATTTTCTACAGGCGTAGCATAGGCAATTTAGGTACGAGAGTGATTCGTCCTCTCTGCCTAAATTAATCTTTCCCACAGGCGTAGCATAGGCAATTTAGGTACGAGAGTGATTCGTCCTCTCTGCCTAAATTAATTTTTCCCCAAGCGTAGCATAGGTAATTTAGGTACGAGAGTGATTCGTCCTCTCTGCCTAAAGTAATTTTTCTACAGGCAAAGGCATAGACAATTTAGGTACGAGAGTGACTCGTCCTCTCTGCCTAAATTAATTTTTCTACAGGCGAAGGCATAGGCAATTTAGGTACGAGAGTGATTCGTCCTCTCTGCCTAAATTAATTTTTCTACAGGCGAAGGCATAGGCAATTTAGGTACGAGAGTGATTCGTCCTCTCTGCCTAAATTAATTTTTCTACAGGCGAAGGCATAGGCAATTTAGGTACGAGAGTGATTCGTCCTCTCTGCCCAAATTAAACTCACTACAGGGCATAGGTAGCTTAGGCACAAGAGTGATTCGTCCTCTCTGCCTAAATCAATGTTCGCTTAAGCAAGGAATTTTACATTAGGCAAAACACAGCTAAGGTACACTACAACAGGCAAGCTAAAATAGATTAAAGGCTCATCAAACAATTTAGGTGATATACAAGTCGACCTAAACTCTCTAAATCAAAGCAAAGAGATTAACATAGGCTGAGCTCTTGCTAAACTTAGCAAATACACAAGCAAGAGAATCGTCTACACTAGTTACCCTTCAACTTCAGCAAAGACACAATTCACATTAGCAAAGACTCGAAACAATACAAAAGTAAATATAATTAATTTATTTGATCGCATTTAGTCATTAAACCTTTCTTGTTATTATACAGTATATTATAAGCAAACTTTAGTAATAAAATACATTGTGAAAGAAAACTTGCATAGAAAAATCAAATAATCTCCTTTCCTTTATATACAATTTTCGCAAAAGAACAAATTTTCTTTGAATTGAACTCTGGCTGGCCCTGGGTCTACCCCAGCACCCTTCAGATTCTTTACAGGTGTGACTTAACAAAAGAAGAAGAGATGGCTGAAAAACATGTTCAAGAAAATATGAAACGTGATGCAAATGGGCGTTATGTGGTGAGGTTACCATTTAAAAACTGTAAAGAAGTTTTGAAGGTAGCTGGGGTATAACTCAGCGAGTCCAAAGTTCCTCACAAAGAAATTTATAAGACGGGATGTTATTTGTCTCTAATCCTTAGATTTGCCTTCATTTTTCGACGTTTTAGCGCGGCTTGTGGTGCAGGGCACAGCGTTACTGCAGATCGATGTGTGGGCGGAACGAGTGCGGAGACAGAGCGGAACGATGGGCGGTGCTGATCGTTGAGCGGTACAAGATACAGAGCGGCGGCGTTGCAAAGCGATGAGCGTTACTAAATACAAACGGAAAGCGGTACAGGTTACAGAGCGGCGATGTGGCAGAGCGATGAGCGTTACTAAATACAACGGCAAGCGGTACAGGATACAGAGCGGTGTGCGTTTCTGGATACGATTGGTAAGCAGTACAGCGTACAGAACGGTGGTGGTTACAGGATACAAATCTTTGAGATTTTCGTATTCCCGCAAAACCATTGCTGGTCGCAAAACCTTTCGGTATTAAAGTCATTTGACTGTATAGCTACGTATTTGTGTTGGCACTATTTGACATTTCAAATGGATTATTTATATGTTCTTGTGCGATATTATCGAAAGGATTTCTCTCATTATTGTTGTTATTGCGGGAGTTTGCTAAAATTGTTTTCCAAAGCATTGCTGTTGGTTACAGCGACTGCTTTACTTTCTTTAAGCTGATCATCCAAATCTTTTAAGGCTGCATATCGATTTTCCGAGGGAGCTCCTCCCTTAACATTACTATTATTTAAATCATGTTGGATCATCATAAGGATGTTGCGTTCCTTAGTGCCAGCCTAAATAGAAATACTGGGAGCATTATAAATTGGTGCATGTTCGAAATCAGCAAAATTTTCTGCATTTTAGCATTCGCTGTATGAGTATGATTAATTAGAAACGAATCATTAGCTGTCTTTAGGGGGTGTACTTTAGCATAAACATTTGTGGTAGAAGTTTTCAGCGTTGTGGTGATGGGCGATCTGGTGTCGGCAGTGGCATGAAAAATATTAGCTAAACTGAAATCGGCCACAAAATCTGCTTCAGAACCAAATCCATTAATAGTCGTTAATTAGCAGGTGTGGTAGCTGAACTGTTACCGCTACTATTATTCATACCAAACTTATCCATATGTTGTATGTGGCTGCTGTTTCTGGCATTATTACTAAACCCGTTTTGTTGAATATGATGATTATTCTGATGATGCTGTGGTTGCGGGCGGCTTATAGCTACGTTAAGTGTTTGTTGTGATATTTTTATTTTGTGCAAACCATTCGCTGTGAAAAATTTCGCAGGATAAAAGAAAAAATTTTGCAGGATAAAAAAATTTTTGTAGGATCAAAAAATTTTTTTGGCAGGATCAAAAATTCAAAAAGTTTAAAAATTTTGAAATTAAAAATTTGGCAGGATCAAAAATTCAAAAAGTTTAAAAGTTTAAGAATTAAAAATTTGGCAGGATCGCCATGTAATAATTGTAGACTTTGTGCGTGTGAGGATCTGTAACATTATATGTCGCGCAACGCGCAACGTGTGAATCCAGCTGAGAAGTTTGGTATTTTAATGTTACAGATAGTGAGACAAGACGAAGCTATGTTTTTAGTCTGATTTTTATTTTCAAATTTTATCACTTATATACTAATTTACAAAGCTACCTTACACTAACAAAAATTCTATTGCTTTCCTAGCTTAATTTTAATTTGGGTTATTGTATTGAAAAGGGAGAAGAAAGTTATTAACATAGTTACAATTTTAAAGTTAAGGTCAGAAGAAAAATGAGAAATATAATTACAGTGTGTTAAGGTCAGTAAATGAATAATCATTATACAATATATTATACAATATAAATTGGCATAGGTGTGCATTATTTTATATACACACTACAATGGTTATTGAGACCAAACGGCGGCGCGACCTAGGCGTTGCAATATAAAAATTGCGGGATATCTAGGCGCGGGGACTGAGAGACTGCGACGTTGTAACAACGATGGCGCGGCCTAGGCGCATACTGTAGTGTACTATACAATTTTAATATAACTCACTGTACTACACAATTTTAGTGTAATAAATTTTTAGCATTGTAAGCATTATATTTGTTAAGCGTAATAAGCATTATTTTCAGTATTTTCATAGCTAAGCATTATTTTCTTTTTTTACAATTTGTAAGTAAGTAGGTAAATAAGTTAGTAGTAGGTCATACTCATAAGTAAAATTAGTATATAAGTTGAACAAAATGTACAATTAGTTATCAATCAATAAAATAATCTTAAAGGTAGTTGAACATTGATTGATCTATATAAAATCATAAAAATAGTTACTTACCCAGACATAGCAAATAATTGCTACTGGATTTTGTTCTAATGGAGCAATTGTAAGTATCTATAAAAATAAACTAATAAAAAGGATACTCACCCACTCATAGCATTCTATGCTAGTGGACTTTGCTTTCTAAGCAAATGTGGGTATTCTAAATAATCCAATATAAAACTTTTACATGACATAAAAACAAATTATAACATGGCGATCCTTTGCCTTTTACCCATAAATATAACATGAACATTACAATACAATATATAAATATTGTAGGATATCTAGGCGCCATAACAGAGAGAACGGTGAAGTAGCGACGATGCCGCGGCCTAGGCGCATACAATATAAAAATATTGCAGGCTATCTATGCGCGGGGACAGAGAGACTGCAATGTAACGACGATGGCGCGGCCTAGGCGCATACAATATAAAAATATTGCAGGATATCTAGGCGCGGCGACAGAGAGACTTGGGCGATGTAGCAACGTTGGCGCGGCCTAGGCGCATACAATCTTCTTCTTCTTCTATATTAATAAAATACAAATTTTGAAAGTTTGTAACGGGTTGTCGCAAACACCACGGCACCGTTTAAGCCCAAGGTTGCATAATATTTTTGATATAGCACGTAGATGGTTTGTATAATATGTTTAAAGGCGTGGCTGCGCCCAATTTTTTATAATATATGAAATTTAAAAATGAGGTTGATTAAAATTAAGATATATTACTGTAATCTACAAAACAAGTAAGTGATGTTTCTTTGAACCGAAATATAACGAAAACCGAAAGACGTTTCTAAAACTAAAACTATTGTAGATGTTTCTTAAAATATGCTAAAACTTCCTACCAAATTTCAATGGGCGTGTTGTCTCTTAGTTTTTATGCATATGTTAGTAAATTTCATTACATTAAGAAAGTAATAATTGTTAAATAGCGCCTCTGTCGTGTATTTTCGTTTGAAACTGAAACAATTGGTAATAAAAATTTCATAAAACAAAATTATTAAAATTAATGTTCAAATCTGTAATGTAAAACTAATTATATAAGTATTTAGCAATACATTTTAAACTCTACGATTTCGAACACAATAGCTATAACTTCGAAAACCGTAGAAGAAATGCTTTCTTTTACGCTCTTTTATATGTAAACCTTATCAGCTGCTAAGTTTTTTTAAATGCACGTGATATTGACTTATTTTTCGTTTTGAGAAAAGATAGTGGAGCCAATCAAAAATATGTTTTTGTTTACTAAGTGTATGTTACATGCATTGAAATTTGGTTAAGAATGAAAAAAATTGCAATAAAATATGTAAACGCTGCTGCTTTATTACATTTATATTATTATTATTCGATTAATAATGCTTTGAATGAGATTATTTTATTATTATTGCTGTTTGCCTTTACTGTTTTATGTATTTTTATATAGCTCCATCTTGAAAAAAAAAACTATACTTTTTTTCTTTAGCAAATGCAAGAACCTTAATATTGTTTCAAAAAGTCTGTGTAAGATTTTTATCAACGATTTGCATGAAATTAGTAAAATTATTGACGTAGTTTTCATAATTTAAATTACGTTTTTAAACAACAATCTGAATCTTAAACTACATAAATATTTTTAAATTAATTCCTTATTGCAAACTTAAAAGTTAAAATATGTTCTCAAGGTTGAAACATTTTGGATATAATTTCCATATAACATATTGTTAGGAAATTCTTATTCCTATTTGCAAAATTAAGTAAGACTAATTTGAGGTAAGTAACACAAGTGGTGAGTAAAAATGTTATATGTTTATTATATACAAGACACCGATAAAATAAAAAAAATAGTTCAAATTTAAATTTATACATAAGTGTTTATTTTTATGTTTACAAAATTTCTTTAAATATGTTAAAGGCGTGCACAAAGCTCATTATATTGTAATTTACATTGTAACGAGATTTTCTTCTGGCACGGGTTTAGCCGTCGGGCCATGGTATTCCGTCCATTAATTTATAATGGAGGACGCTCTTTGTAATAATTCACAGACTAGGCTTTATTTTTTCTACTTCACGTGTATGTATACAAACGTTATATGAGATTTGTGTACAATATAAGTACGAATATAATTTCTCTTGGTATCTTTATGCAGCCCCACTCACTCCGTTGACAAGTTGGTTAAGACACCCCAACCAGGCTTTACACCATGAATTACACCTTTCATAATAAAATTTACTTTTGTGAACTATTCACCAGGTCTATCACCCTGTGTAACCTGGTAGTTAAAATTAATTTCATAGCTATGACTTACGTATACAGCAAGACTATGACCCACGTTGTTAATTTTTCACGACCAGAGTCGATGTTAACTCCTTGCTAGCTGGTGAAAGAAGAGCGCGATCAATCGTCGATCACTTATAAGAAAGCTCGGGTCCTCTCAGTATATTGGAATATGGTAAATATTCCACTTAGACTTGATAAGGTGGCAGTGAGTGGGATTGCCATATGAAATTAATCTACTTAAACTATTTACTTAAATTAGATACTTAACCTACGGGTGTGAGAGGAAAACGAGGATAGCAACTTTCCTCGTCACACGGCCTTCCCTACCTGAGAATCTTAGGTTACGTAAATAATTCAATACATTTTTATTGCCTAAATATAAAAATACGAAGTAATAAAATTTTTTAAATTCATTTTCTAAGTTGGAAAATTTATATAAAACTGAAATATGTGCATGTGATCAAGGAATTCAAATTATATATACAGTTCATTCTGTTTCTCAAAATGTGTAAACTTAAAACTAGGTAGGTATAGATATGTAATATATGTTACAAAATTTGTATATATTACAAAAGTGTTAACAACGTTTATGTAAAGAGTTTCAACAAAGTTTGTAAGGAAGAAAAATGCACAGCCTTTTTCCCCTATAGCGTTTTCACCACGACAACTCGTCGAAAGCAGGGCCGTCAACTGTGAGTGGTGAAAACGAGCCGAGTGCCCGATATTCTAAGAAGTGTGAGCAGTAGTCAAGTGATCGTCAAGCAGTAACCAGTACTTCAACAATAAATATAGTGAAATATATTGTGTGCAAATGAAGAAGTGTGCCTTGTCTTTTGATTTTGATACTTCAGTACTTTAGCAATAAATATTAAATATAAAGTATATTGTTTACAAATTTTCAAGTTAAGTTGCAGTGTGTCCTGAATAAAAGAAAATACAAGTAAATTTTTAAAAGAAAATATAAAACACACATATAAAAATATTTATCGTGTATGAACCTTAGAGCCGACGGCTTCATCCGAGCGAATATAGAAAGTACTTTATAAGTTTAAATAGTTAAATACAACAAATAAGTTAAATTCATTAAGTGTGGTACGGCGTAAGTTTGGTAAGCTGCTCAATACGTGGCACCAATTTGCGCAAAACCGATGTTGGTATTCCGGCCACGTGCCAACCGTGGGGTATACGACTGGACGTGCCGGTTGTCTATTGCCTTGTGAGCATCTCGTGCATCGAGATGCAGTAGACTGCAGTTGCGGCGGTGGTGGTGCACGCATTGGGTCATAACTTTGGTTTGTTCGCTCACGACTGTAGAGTGGTAGCGAGTTCGCATTAAGACTATGTTGTTGTTGTGGTGTTGGGGGGGTTATCTCCCCTTCAGGTACGTTGGGCACACTTTCGTTGTCGGATGCCAACAATCCATCTAGTATTTGATTGATTTCTTCATAGTGTTCAAGCCATGGCGATCTATCGTGGAATTCATTTGCTTCCGCTAGATATTCGGACAGTGGTGAAGCGTTGCAATTCAATACCGGAGATGACGGTTCTGCGAATTCGTGGTGTTGTTGACTGATTCATTCGCTACATTACGTGCCATGCTGGGCGGCGTATGTAAATTGTCAACGTCCTCTTGCCGACTATCGTTGTTTGTTAGAAACAGTGGGTGCCTTGGTGGACGATGGTCACTCTCGGGTGGCAATATTAACGGCAATTTCAGTGTCCACCCAAGTTTTAAATGGATACCAAAGACTATTCCTTCTGAGTGTTCCATACGCACTGCTGTATCTTGGTGGTGAAGGACTCTTCATTTCCGTACCATGGTGGTGGTGATGGTGGAATGTCGTCGTCATTTTCATTTTCCCATTCTTATGAATTTTCAGAGTGGTCATACCAAACTGGTGGGCTCGGAGGCTGGTGCGGTTTTGAATTTTCACTATAAGCTTCCAAGTGTTCTTCTCTTTGCCAGTCGCTTGGTGAATAGAAGACCCACACTGGTGACCCACACCCAGTGTCATATTCTGGAGTTGGTTGTTGTTGGACATTATAGCGTGTCCCAGAACAGTTGTTGACACCAGAATAACTAACTCCCTGGATTGAACATTTTATTTCTAGAAGTACAAACAAAGGAAAATGATTATATATTTTTTCTGTTGATAACGTCCGAGGACGAAAGTTCGTTTGCGTCTGTCAGGAGGCTGTTATACGGTTTTAAGTCGCGTACGTGACATTTCTTTTTGTGACCTAAACCTTTAACCTCTGCAATGACTTTTGATAGCCCGTCAAATTTTGGGGCCAACTTGGCTGCGTATTGATCAACTGCCCTTGATAAAGGATGTTCTCTCACTAAAACTCTGTCGCCAACTTTCGGGTACCAAAGACGGCGGCGTAAATTGTAATGTCTTCTCTAATCTGATGCAGCTTTGATCAAATTTCGTTGGACCAGCCTCCAAATATCCTGCACATTTTAAACCATTTGTATTATATTTCCCTGCTTTGTACCTGTGCCGATCGTTACTTTATCAAACAAAGAGTTTGGAAGGCGCGGCTCTCGTGCTTGAGTAAGATAAGCCGGAGTGAACCCTGTCGACTCCGCTACACTTGAGTTCATGGCTAGCATGATCTCCGGAATGAATTCGTCCCAGTAATTATGTTCGTTGTTTGCGAACTGCGGTATGATGCTTTTGACCGTACGCTTGGTTCTCTCCGTCGGATTCTCCTGAGGAGTATAGGGCGCTGTAAATTGTTGTTTAACCCCTATCTCATCTAGGTATTTCTTGAGTATATTGCTTGTGAATTGCGTGTCATTATGCGCAATAAATATTTTTGGTACACCATATCTGGCTAGGATCTTTTCTCTGAATGCCTTCACGACAGCCTCGGCTGTGGCTTTCCGCATAGATGTTAACTCCACCCATTTCAAAAACTTATCTACCATGACTAATAGGACAGTATTGCCGTGTCGCGAGCGTGGTAACGGGCCTATGAAGTCGGCGCATACTGTAGCCCAAGGTTCTACGGGTAAAGATGTCAGCATTTCTCCAGCGGGTTTTCTTTGTGAGATTTTATACCTCTGACATGATTCACATTTCTTTATGTAGCTTTTAACGTCCTTTGACATTCCTGGCCAATAGTAACGATTGGCTAAACGGAGGGCTGTCTTACGGACTCCTAGGTGACCAGCGGCGGGTTGATCGCGGTTTTCTTTAATTACCTGTTGTCTTAGATTCTTTGGTACGCATAACTTTCAAGAACTTTCATAACCTTCGTGTGAGTTAGTCGTAAAGTGTCTGTAAAGTTGTCGATTTATTACAGTATAATCTGGGAACTTTTTCGGTCTGGCTTTCATTTCTTTGAGTCTTTTATTGATCCACGGACACGGGGTTACAACTTGTCCTGTCGTGGAATTAGACGCTTCTTGAGTACCTGCAATTTGACAACCTTCTATGGGCTGGCGAGGCAGTGAGTTCACTACTACGTTTTGTTTGCCTTTTCTGTACTCGATAGCAAAATTATACTGCTGGCGTTCCAGCGCCCACCTTGCAAGGTGGCCAGAAGGGTTGTCCAGAGAATTCAACCACTTGAGAGACAAATGGTCGGTCACTACGATGAATTTATAGCCTTCTAGATAACAACGCATTTTCCGAATACTCCATACTTTTGCCAAGCATTCTTTTTCTGTTGTACTATAGTTCCTCTCGGCTTGGTTTAGGTGGCGGCTTACATACGCAATCACCCGCTCGTTACGGTCGATTTCTTAGGTGAGCACCGCTCCTATGCCAACTTCGCGGAAGGGGAAGACGGAAGGGGAAACCCTTTATGGGTATGCTGAACATGGTTATGTGAGAGTCATCACCATAGGGCGACATACCCACTAAAACCCCTCCACAAATCCATTGCCCTGCGGTACCACCAGTCAGTATTACTTCGCAGGGCATGAATGGCTCACTGAACGCTACACCATGTTTGGAGTGCGGTTTGCACGCCTCTCTCTTTCTAGCATTCTAAGCCTACCCATGACGAAGGTTATCCAACGGCTTACGATGTCCCAGTTTTCCGGGGATGCAAGCATTATTTCACTTATATTGGCTACTGTTATGGAAATGTTAGTTAGTGCCTCTGCTGTTCTTCGCTCCCTTATAAACCGTGGGCATGTGAAGAACACGTGTTCGGCATTTTCTAAGTGTCCTTCACATGTCGGACAATAAGGATCATCCTCATGCCCAAAGCGGTGGAGATACGCTTTGAAGCAACCATGCCCGCTAAGCATTTGTGTGAGGTAGAAATTTACCTCGCCGTACCTTCTGTTTAGCCAGGGTTCGAGCCGTGGAATGATTGTATGCGTCCATCGACCTTTTGTTGACGATGTCCATCGTAGTTGCCATTCCAACAGGCTTACCTGTCTGGCCATGGTTCGGGTCCCTTTCCGGTTTGAGGGAGCGGAGTCAACTAGCTTCTCTTCCTTTATTAGTAGGTCGATTGGGATCATCCCAGCAATGACACATGCTGCATCATCCGATACTGTCCGGAAGCCGCAGCATACCCGAAGTGCCGCTAATCTGTAAATTGGCTCAATCATCTTCCGGTACGTTTTGAACCTCATAGCACCAGCCCAAACACTAGCAGCGTATAAAATTGAACTTTTGACCACCTCCATAAGGACCCGCCTTTGGGGTTGCTTGGGCCCTTTGGTGTTTGGTAGGATACGAGCTAGCGAAGCACATACCTTTCCTGCCTTACTCTTTATATAGTCTAGGTGGTATCTAAACGACAGACTGTCGTCGAGCGTCACACCTAGATATCGTAGATGTCTTCTCGACTTTATAACTTGGTCACCCACCATTATTGTGGCCTGCTCAACACGCTTGCGTCTGGATATCAGAACGGCCTCAGTCTTATGATTTGCCAGGCTAAGACCCATCGTTTCAAGCCACCTCTGCACCATGGTAATAGCTGTATTCGCCACTCCTTCGATTTCACTAATGTGTTTGGCTACAATGGCTATTGCAACGTCGTCCGCAAAGCCTATTATTCTAGCAGTTTCTGGGACGTTGAGTCGGAGAATACCTTCATACATCACATTCCATAGCAGAACAGAGCCTTGTGGGACTCCTCCTGTGACTTGGTAGGTTCGTTTACCTTCTACAGTGCCATACACTAGAAGTCTGTGGCTTAGGAAGCTAGCAACTATTTTTAACAAATAGAGAGGTACATTTATTCTCCGCAGGGCCTCTACTATCATATCCCATTGCGCCGTGTTGAATGCATTCTTGATATCTAATGTAACTACCAGACAGTATTTCTTTTGCCCGTGTTTCCACCTTCCGTTTTCGACCTTTCCGTTGAGCCTCTGTCCACTTCCAATGTTTGCCCTTTTTTAGTAACGTCATCAACGGCTGCGAGATTTGGGCAAAGTCAGGGACAAATCGGCGGTACCAAGACGTGCTACCTAAAAATCTGCGTATTTCCTTCAAGTTTTGAGGTGGTTTCATGCTCATCATGGCGCTGATTTTCTCGGGATCCGTCTTAATACCTTCGCTTGTGACGACTTGGCCTAAATATCGCACCTCCCTTTTAAAGAATTCGCATTTTTCAACATTGATTTTCAGGTTAGCTACACGCAGACTTCTAAACACCTCACTAAGATTTTTCATATGGCCGATCACAATTATATCGTCCAGATAAGCGAATGCGGACGGTTCGAGTTCGGGACCAATTACCGTATCTAGAGCTCGCTGAAAAGTTGCCGGTGCCGAGTGGAGGCCAAAAGGCATGACCTTCCACTAAAACAAACCACGCCCAGCCACCGTGAATGCCGTGTATTTGCGACTGGCTGGCGCGACAGGAATTTGCCAATAACCACTTTCCAAGTCGAGACTGCTGATATATTTTGCTTCCTTTAACCGGTCAAGAATGGCTGCAATTCGCGGCAATGGGTACGCATCCGGTTTAGATCTTTTGTTCAACTCACGGTAGTCAATGCATAATCGCCAGGTGTTATTTTTCTTACGTACCAATGCTATTAGGAAAGAATAGGGACTGTTGGAGGGTTCAATGCCGCCTCTTTGTAGCAACTTATCTATCTCCTCGTTTATTATCTTTTGCATTGCAGGATTTCGTGTTTGGTAATGGATCTTGACCGGTCGATCGTCAATTATTTTGATGTGATATTCGTCGATATGGGTAAGACCGGTTACCGTTTCAAACTTAGCTAGCTCTACTTCTAGGAACTCTTTGATTTGGAATTTTTCATTATTTTCACTTTGTCTCAGATTGGTTATCGTTGAGGCAGCGTACGTGTTACTATGTTTCTTCGCAGGTTCTTTCGTTCGGTGAATTTTATAACTACTTGATTCGCTTGCCATTTGTGATTTACAGTTATTTTCGTTCATTTGGTTCGTTGAATTTTTAGGTTTTGTTGCTTTGAATAAGTAGTACTCTGGCTCGTATTTAACGTCCGAGCAGAATTATCTGGTATTACGTTATGGACATCGTTTGTCACTGCTGGTGAAGTTGATTTGTTCACAGGTGGTACACTGCAACTAGGCAAAAGTACCTGGGGCTCGTCTTGGCTCTAAGGCGATAAAGTTATGTTCTATATTAGGGCCAGATTTTTCAAATTGTATAGATTGTCCGGCGCACGTAAACGTGGCATAAAACGTTAATAAAAATCCAAATCCCAGAATTGCATTTTCACTGGATCCTGGCATAATTTTAAATTCAATGATGCGACTCATGTTACCAAGCCGAACATTGCATTTGATAGCTTGTGTAATACGACGATGTGAACAATCTGCTAGAACTATATATGTTTCTGCACACTCTCTAATATCGTTAACTCCAAGTTGTTCTGCGTATGACCCACTAAGAAAACAACATGTGGCTCCGGTATCTACTAGGGCTGTAACTTCTATATCATTTATTAGTGCACTAGCGGTAAGTCGATTCTGAGCGCAGTTAAAGAATGAAATGTTGATATCGGGGTTTGTTGCCGGGACCCGACCACCCCTCATTGATTTCGAGCCCCCCTGGCGTTTCCCTGTTGGTGTTGTCGACGGCAGCAATCGATGGTGCGGATGCCGACCAGTCCACAATCCCAGCAGAATAACTTTTTCGGATTTTTACAATTTCTTGCTGTATGACCTAGGCCTGCACATCGATAACAAGCTGTTCTCACCTCTATTCGTATTTGTTGAGCAGTATTACTGGTGGTTGGTCGCTGTATGTAATTTGTATTCCTTACTGGGTGATTATTTACTATCTCGCGACTTGAAGGTCTCTCTTGCGGTTTTTAATTATATGTTCTATTATTCTTCCTTTGTTCATTGTTGTGGTTCCTAAAAAGTTCATGGTTTACTACTCAATTAGACTCACGCATTGGCTGTGTTCGTTGCGGGGTGTTTGGAATACACTCGTAGTCTCCCGCTAGTTGTATAAGTTCAGCTAAATTTTTGAAGTCATTGCGACGGATGTAACGGAGATATTCTGGAAGCGCGTTACGAAATATGCGTGTGAGCTTTTCATCCTCGCTCACCGTTGTGTATCTCATCTTGTTTTAAATGTCCAGTACAAAGTTTTTGAATGGTTCGTTAGGACGTTGTTTACGAGCACGCACCTCGTCTTCCACCCTTTCCAAATATTTGGGTGGTAAAAAGAATTTAAGAAAATCAGTTTTAAAACTTTTCCAATTGTCCCAGTTGTTACGGAACCATGACAACGCGTAATCCCGTAGGAATTGTGGCATTGCTACGGATAAAGCGTGTACCTCTAGGCCATAAGTTTCGGCCATTTCCTCAAGTCGTTCTATGAAAGCGAATGGATCAGGGTCGCCGTTGTACGTAATGCCCCACTTCCTCACCGTTTCCATGACTTACCTGCATTAGAAGGTAGTTGGTTCCTCGATGACTACTTTTTTGTTACTTTTCATCGGGCTTACTACTGTCTTAATTGTGTTTGTATCTTCATCATCGTCTTCGTCGGATTGGCGGTCCTCATTTTCGGCATCGGATTCTTTATTAAGGGATGATGATTCAGAAGTGGTTGGACCCTCATGATAGGACTGGATCATTAACAGTCGTCTGAGTTCGTCCGCACGGTGTGTTCTTGCCAAAAATTTCTTAAAACGTTGGCGAAGTTCTTCTACAGTGCCGTTTGTGTCAATGCCAAATTCTTTCAAATAAGTGGTGAGTTCCTCTTTTCGTAGAGGGAACACCCATGTAGTTCGAAACTCGCTACTAGACATGGTTAATTATTATTAGTTTTGGGTTTGGTATAGTATAGTTTGGTATGGTATATAAATGACGTAAATTTAGTCCAAAGACGATAAAACTGAGTTCCCCTTTTTTTTTTTTGTATATGTTCGTGGATTTTTTTTTTTCACAGCTGGTGACAGTGATTGGTATACAGCAAGGTTAACACATTCAGGTATAACGATATGATATGCACGCGTCTATGTCTGAGTGAGGTTGTATATACTTACTGTTAGGTGGTTGGTAAAATACCCGTTAAAGCAATGTAAAGATGTAAGGCTGGATATTGTAAAGAAGTTTTGTAGGAGCTGGGGTGTGACTCAGCGAGTCCAAAGTTCCTTACAAAGAAATTTGTAAGACGGGCTGTTACTTGTCTCTAATTCCTTAGACTCGCCTTCTTTATTCGACGTTTTTTTTAGCGCAGTAACGGCTTGTGGTGCGGGGCACGGCGTTACTGAAAATCGGTGTGTGAGCGGGTTTTGTGCGGTGAGCGGTACAAGAGTGACGTGCGGTGCTGATCGATGAGCGGTACAAGATACAGAGCGGTGAGCGCTGAAGGACACGAGTGCGTTACTGGGTTCAAACGGCAAGCGGTATAGGATACAAGCGATGGGGGCTGCAAAGCGGCGTATGATACAGAGCGATGAGCGTTGCAAATCGATGAGCGGTGCAAGATGCGGAGCGGTGTGCGCTGCAGGACAAACCACGACGGCGGCGCGACCTAGGCGCTTGCAATATAAATATTGTAGGATATCTTAGCGCGGGGAACAGAGAGACTGCGACGATGTAATAACGATGGCGCGGCCTAGGCGCATACAATATATAAATATTGTAGGATATCTAGGCGCGGGGACTGAGAGACGCACGAAACGACAATGTCGCGATCTAGGCGCATACAATATAGATATTGTAAGATATCTAGGCGCGATAACAGAGAAACTGTGGCGATGTAGCGACGTTGGCGCGGCGTAGGTGCATACAATATGTAAATATTGTAGGATATCTAGGCGCGGGGACTGAGAGACGAACGAAACGACAATGTCGCGATCTAGGCGCATACAATATAGATATTGTAGGATATCTAGGCGCGATAACAGAGAAACTGCGACGTAACGACGATGGCGCGGCCTAGGCGCATACAATATATAAATACTGTAGGATATCTAGACGCGGGAATCTGGTTAATGCTATGCTCGCAAGAAAACAATGGGTTAATTCATTACATTTGCTTTATTTTTTTAAATAAAATTATTGTGCTCACCTTACTAGCTTGACGGCTCCAGCCACACTGCCTGATTTCATAAAATTTGCTTCGCCTTTTATAGTGTGGCAGGGCTCACAATTATATCAATTCTAACTAATATTTATAAAGATCAACGGTACAGAACTAGCAACAATAACACAGGCATTTATATATGCTAACTAAATAACAATGATCAACGGTATTATGTTTTTAATATTAGAAATAACAACTAATGCAAGAATTCATATATGCTTACTAGTTATCAACGGTATTATGCTTCTAAAATTAGAAATAACAACAATGCAAGAATTCATATATGCTTACTAGATATCAATGATCAACGGTATTATGCTTCTAAAAATAGCAATAATAAAGCAAGAGTTCATATTTAATAACAACAATGCAAAAGTTCATATATGCTTATAAAATATACAACGGGATTTCAATTACGCTTTCAATTTTAAATAAATAGCACAGAGTATGAATTTGACAATAGTTTTTTTCCTTTTAATTACATTAATGGAGGAAATAATTGGCGTGTTTGGTGATGCATGTATGTTGGAACAGAATGTATGGCGCAAAACGGAAGGTAGATACTTTGCGCCTTACAACTCTCTTTCGGTTGTGTGTGGGTACACATAGCTTCCAATTCTGTCCTTCTATATCCCTGTATTGCGTCGGGAAGTGGCGGTAGAGTTGGTCGTTGGCTATGGTGTAGTCCGCATATTTTTTCGGGTACTTTATCACTTCTGACTTTCGTTTCTCCAACCAGCGGCAAGTCTTGTTGTTATTCAGATTGTGTTCCATGGTACGTTGATTTGGTACTATAACTGAGAGGTGCAATCTTTTTCGAGATGTGTTAGTAATTTTCCTTACCGAAGACATGTGTTGAATTTCTGACGTGTTATCCATTGTGCTTTCTTCCTCTTGTGAACATTATAGCTTACAATTCAGTGAGATGCCTGCGCAAGTCAGAGTGGTACCAAATGTTGATAAAAATGTTAAACCTAGGATTATGTCCTCGACGGTGTTGTCAATTATGAAGAATTGTAACTCTTTCTTTTGCTCTCCAAAGTGCACCGTGTAATGTATCATTTTAGTAATTTGTACTGCCGAACCATTCGTCAATAGTATAGGTGTATTAATAGTTTGGTATCGTCCCCACTCGCCAAGATGTTGTGCCTTGGCTGAGCTTATGCAGCTCGTGGAGCCGGTGTTTATCATCGCAGTAAAATATTGTTGATTGATAGAAATAATGGCCGTTATTTTGTAGCTGTCGATTGTCAGGGCTTGGGTGTGCGTTGGCATCGATACGCGGCATCCTCTTTCGTGTGGACGTCGCTCGTTCGGATGGCGTGCCTCTTGTGAAGTGGTTGTTGCAGCAATTACGCGTCCTAACCCCTGCTTTACCACACTGCCAACAAAATATACGCAGCCTATTTTGACATGTTGCGCCAATGTGTCCTTGCTCACCACACCTATGACAAGCCGTTCTGGGATTTGTGATTTTTGTTGGTGGGGCGCTCCTTCCTGGCTGATATGGAGCTAGTCGCGGGGTTTCGGTTGTTTTTATAGTTTCTAGATCTCCAGCTAATTCTAGCAATTCGGCCAATGACTTGAAATCCTTCCTTCGGATATACCACTGATATTCTGGGAGGGCATTGTGGAAAATTCTAGTTAATTGCTCTTCATGTGACAATTCTGAGTGCCTTATTAAATCTTGTAGCGCAAGCAGGTAATCGTGAAAACATTCACCTTGGCGTTGTTTACGAGCGCATATATCGTCACCCAATTTTTCAAAGAAACGAGGCGGCAGGAAAAATTTAAAGAAGTCTTTTTTGAAAGAACTCCATGTTGCCCAGTGCTGGTTATTATTACGGTACCATGTGAGTGCTCTCCCCCTGAGAAGTTCAGGCATGGTTTTTGGCAATTCATCACATGGTATACCGTAGGTATCTCTTCGACACTTTCAATAAACTGGAGGGTGTCTATGACCCCATCATAACGTATTTCCCAATCGCGGATTATCTGCATTATTGTCCTTTTATTTATGCTTGATTTTGTCGGCTCGGGACTGGATGATTGAGATCTTTGTTTATTCTCGGCTGCGTTTTGTGACATCAATAGCTTCTTTTGAATTTCTTCGACTAGCTTTTCCAGGTCTTCTTTGCTCAGAGCTTTAGGTTGCGGGATAGGTGAATGACCCCTACTGGTTGGATCATTACTCGGTAATAACGTTTGTATTCTTGATTCGTATTTTTCTTGTAACTGTAGGATCTGGTATGTTTCTTCTTCGGTATGTTCTAATGACAAGTATTGTGCGCAGGAGCGCCTCAGTTCATCCACTGTGCCTGTGGTTTCGAGGCCAAGTTCGTTCATCAATGCCATTAACTCCTCTTTTCGTAAGGAGCGGATCCAGGATGTACGAATTTGAGACATCTTGATTAATGTATATTATAATAAACGTGCGGTTGTCAAATATACTTGGATGGCAAATCGTATGTAATTTTATTTCAGAGACTTAAAAAGTAGTCCCTGCTCGGGCGCCACTTTATAAAGAAGTTTTGTAGTAGCTGGGGTATAACTCAGCGAGTCCAAGGTTCCTTTACAAAGAAATTTGTATGACGAGCTGTTTCTTGTCTCTTATTCTTAGATTCGCCTTCTCTATTCGACGTTTTTTAACGCGGTAACGGCTTGTGGTGCGGGGCACGGCGTTACTGCAAATCGGTGTGCGAGCGGGTTTGTGTGGTGAGTGGTACAGAGTGGTGAGCGGTACAAAAAGCGACGTGCGGTACTGGTCGATGAGCGGTTGGATACAGAGCGGTGAGCGATGCAGGACACGAGAACGTTACTGGGTTTAAACGGCAAGCAGTACAGGATACAAGCGGCGAGAGCTGCAGAGCGGCGTACGATACAGAGCGACGAGCGTTGCAAATCGATGAGCGGTGCAAGATGCGGTGCGGTGTGCGCTGTAGGATACGAGAGCGTTCTGGGTTTAAACGGCAAGCGGTACAGAATACAAGCGGCGAGAGCTGCAGAGCGGCGTACGATACAGAGCGACGAGCGTTGCAGATCGACGAGCGGTACAAGATGCGGAGCGGTGTGCGCTGTAGGATACGAGAGCGTTCTGGGTTTAAACGGCAAGCGGTTACAGGATACAAATGATGGGGCTGCAAAGCGGTATACGGTACAGAGCGGTGAGCGTCGCAAATCGATAAGTGGTGCAAGATGCGGAGCGGTGTGTGCTGTAGGATACGAGAGTGTTGCTGAGTTCGAACAGCAAGCGGTAGATGCGGAGCGGTGAGCGCTGCAGGATACGAGAGTGTTGCTGAGTTCGAATAGCAAGCGGTAGATGCGGAGCGGTGAGCGCTGCAGGATACAAGAGTGTTGCTGAGTTCGAACAGCAAGCGGTAGATGCGGAGCGGTGAGCGCTGCAGGATACGAGAGTGTTGCTGAGTTTGAACAGCAAGCGGTAGATGCGGAGCGGTGAGCGCTGCAGGATACGAGAGTGTTGCTGAGTTCGAACAGCAAGCGGTAGATGCGGAGCGGTGAGCGCTGCAGGATACAAGAGTGTTGCTGAGTTCGAATAGCAAGCGGTAGATGCGGAGCGGTGTGCGCTGCAGGATACGAGAGTGTTGCTGAGTTTGAACAGCAAGCGGTAGATGCGGAGCGGTGAGCGCTGCAGGATACGAGAGTGTTGCTGAGTTCGAACAGCAAGCGGTAGATGCGGAGCGGTGAGCGCTGCAGGATACGTGAGTGTTGCTGAGTTCGAACAGCAAGCGGTAGATGCGGAGCGGTGAGCGCTGCAGGACAGGGCAGTGGTTATTGTGACCACGACGGCGGCGCGACCTAGGCGCTTGCAATATAAATATTGCAGGATATCTAGGCGCGGGGAACAAAGAAACTGCGTAGTAACAACGATGGCGCGGCCTAGGCGCATACAATATACAAATATTGTAGGATATCTAGGCGCGATACCAAAACTGCGACGTGACAATGATGGCGCGGCCTAGGCGCATGCAATATAAAAATATTGCAGGATATCTAGGCGCGGCGACTGAGAAACTGCGTAGTAACAACGATGGCGCGGCCTAGGCGCATACAATATATAAATATATTGCAGGATATCTAGGCGCGAGGACTGAGAGACTGTGACGTAACGACGATGGCGCGGCCTAGGCGCATGCAATATAGAAATATTGCAGGATATCTAGGCGCGAGGACTGAGAGACTGTGACGTAACGACGATGGCGCGGCCTAGGCGCATGCAATATAGAAAAATATTGCAGGATATCTAGGCGCGGGGACTGAGAGATTAACTAAGCGACGATGTCGCGACCTAGGCGCATACAATATAAAAATATTGCAGGATATCTAGGTGCGAGAACTTGACCAACGCTATGCTTGCAAGAAAACAATCGATTAATTCATTATGTTTGCTTTATTAATAATAATTCTTGTGCTCACCTTACTAGCTTGACGGCTCCAGCCACACTGCCTCATTTCATAAAATTTGCTTCGCCTTTTATAGTGTGGCAGGGCTCACAATTATATCAAATTTTACCAATATTTACAAAAGATCAACGGTATAGAACTAACAACAATAACGCAGGAATTTATATATACTTACTAAATAACAAAGATCAACGGTATTATGCTTTTAAAAATAGAAATAACAACAATGCAAGAATTCGTATATGCTTATGCTTCAAGAATTTGAAATAACAACAATGCAAGAATTTATATATGCTCACTGGATATCAACGGTACTTAGACATAACAACAATGCAAAGATTCGTACAAGTATATGCTTACTAGGTATCAACAATAATAAAGCAAGAGTTCATATATAATAACATCAGTGCTAGAGTTCGTATATGCTTACTAAATGATCAACGGTATTATAACTACGCATTCAATTTTAAGTAAATGACACAGAGTATGTATTTGATAATAGGTCTTTTTCCCTTTTGATTGCAAAAGAATGGAGGAAATATTTGGTGTGTTTGGTGATACATATATGTTGGAACAGAATGTGTGGCGCAAAACGAAAGGTAGTGACTTTGCGCCTTACACTACTCCCTCCCCTGGCGGATAAAGATTTCGCCGTTTGCCTTTCGGGTTATCAAAAAACGACGATTTCCAATGAAGTGTTGGCAGCGGTGTCGCCGGCGTGTTCCTGTGTTCTGCATGTCCGAGCGTTTGCTGAGGTATGCTTCTAGTTTCTCTCTATCAATTGAAGTCACCCTTGAATCGAAAATGTAGGTTGGTTTGTTCGCGTGAACCTTTGGAATACTTTGTGTGTGCTGTGGGGGTTGATGGCACAGATCCGCTATTGTCCGGGTGGACGCTGTGGGTTGAGTGGACATCCGGTATAGTATTGGGAACCCCATGCTGTACCCCTTATAAAGTTGGACATCGACATGTGCGTTGTGAGAGATCATATGGCTGGTATTTGGTTTTACCCTCTTTGGTACGCATGACCTTGAAGAACTGCTACTACTGGTACTCCATGGACTTGGCAATACCCCTATTGAACCACTATCGGTTTCGGAAAACAATGGACTATGGCCACTACTCTGTTGGGGTGTTTGTGCTTTGTTCGTTTTTATACCCTTTGAGGTGCTCGGTCTTTCTTTGACCATTTCTATATTACAGGTTTGTGTGCTGACTTCCCTGGTGAACGGGTTTTGGCGGGTTCGCATCTGGGTAAACATTTCGCCGACAGGGCGTTGTTGGTTCACCTTGTACTGCTGGCAGATTTTGCAACTAAGAACATACTTCCGTATATCTCTAAACATGCCTGGCCAGTAGTACCTACCTGTGATGCGAGAGGTTGTTTTGCGAATTCCTAAATGACCTGAGGTTGGGTTGTTGTGGTTTTCGATTATTACTCTCCTTCGGTTGTGAGTGGGTACACATAGCTTCCAATTCTGTCCTTCTATATCCCTGTATTGCGTCGGGAAGTGGCGGTAGAGTTGGTCATTGGCTATAGTGTAGTCCGCATATTTTTCCGGGTACTTTATCACTTCTGACTTTCGTTTCTCTAACCAGCGGCATGTCTTGTTGTTATTCAGATTGGGTTCCATGGTACGTTGATTAGATTCTGGTAACTTGTTGCGTGTTATGCTAGTAATTTTTCTTACCGTAGATATGTGTTGAACTTTTGACGTGTTATCTCTTGTGCTTTCTTCCTCTTGTGAACATTGTAGCTTACAATTCAATGAGATGCCTGCGCAAGTCAGGGTGGTACCAAATGTTGATAAAAATGTTAAACCTAGGATTATGTCCTCGACGGTGTTGTCCATTACGAAGAATTGTAACTCTTTTTTTTGCTTTCCAAAGTGTACCGTGTAATGTACCATCTTAGTAATTTGTACTGCCGAACCATCCGTCAATAGGATAGGCGTATTGATAGTTTGGTATCGTCCACACTCGCCGAGTTGTCGTGCCATGGCCGAGCTTATTATGCAACTCGTGGAGCCGGTGTCTATCAATGCTGTTAAATATTGTTCGTTGATGCAAATAATGGCCGTTATTTTGTTGCTGTCAATTTTCAGGGCTTCGGTGTGCAGGGGCATCGATACGCCACATCCTCTTTCTTGTGGATGCCGTTCGTTCGGTTGGCGTGCCTCTCGTGAAGTGGTCGGCTGGTTGTTGCAGCAATCATGCGTCCTTACTCCTGCTTTACCACACTGCCAACAAAATATATGCAACCTATTTTGACATGTCGTGCCTATGTGTCCTTGCTCGCCACACCTGTGACAAGCCGTTCTGGGATTTGCGATTCTTGTTGGTGGGGCGCTTCTTCCTGGCTGATATGGAGCTAGTCGCGGGGTGTCGGTTGTTTTAATAGTTTCTAGATCTCCGGCTAATTCTAGTAATTCGGCTAATGACTTGAAATCTCTCCTTCGGATATACCACTGATATTCTGGGAGGGCATTGTGGAAAATTCTCGTTAATTGTTCTTCATGTGTCAATTCTGAGTGCCTCATTAGAACTTGTAGAGCAAGCAGGTAGTCGTGAAAACTTTCACCTTGGCGTTGTTTACGACCGCGTATATCGTCACCCAATTTTTCAAAGAAACGAGGCGGCAGGAAAAATTTGAAGAAGTCCTTTTTGAAGGAACTCCATGTTGTCCAGTGTTGATTATTGTTACGATACCATGTGAGTGCTCTCCCCCTGAGGAGTTCAGGCATGGCTTTTGGCAATTCATCACATGGTATACCGTAGGTATGGGCCATCTCTTCGACACTTTCAATAAACTGAAAGGTGTCTGTGACCCCATCATAGAGTATTTTCCAATCGCGGATTACCTGCATCATTGTCCTTTTATTTATGCTGGATTTTGCCGGTTCGGGACTTGATGATTGAGATCTTTGTTTATTCTCGGCTGTGTTTTGTGACATCAATAGCTTCTTTTGAATTTCTTCCACTAGTCTTTCTAGGTCTTCTTTACTCAGAGCTTTAGGTTGCGGGATAGGTGAATGACCCCTACTGGTTGGATCATTACTCGGTAATAACGTTTGTATTCTTGATTCGTATTTTTCTTGTAACTGTAGGATCTGGTATGTTTCTTCTTCGGTATGTTCTAATGACAAGTATTGTGCGCAGGAGCGCCTCAGTTCATCCACTGTGCCTGTGGTTTCGAGGCCAAGTTCGTTCATCAATGCCATTAACTCCTCTTTTCGTAAGGAGCGGATCCAGGATGTACGAATTTGAGACATCTTGATTAATGTATATTATAATAAACGTGCGGTTGTCAAATATACTTGGATGGCAAATCGTATGTAATTTTATTTCAGAGACTTAAAAAGTAGTCCCTGCTCGGGCGCCACTTTGTAAAGAAGTTTTGTAGTAGCTGGGGTATAACTCAGCGAGTCCAAGGTTCCTTTACAAAGAAATTTGTATGACGAGCTGTTTCTTGTCTCTTATTCTTAGATTCGCCTTCTCTATTCGACGTTTTTTAACGCGGTAACGGCTTGTGGTGCGGGGCACGGCGTTACTGCAAATCGGTGTGCGAGCGGGTTTGTGTGGTGAGTGGTACAGAGTGGTGAGCGGTACAAAAAGCGACGTGCGGTACTGGTCGATGAGCGGTTGGATACAGAGCGGTGAGCGATGCAGGACACGAGAACGTTACTGGGTTTAAACGGCAAGCAGTACAGGATACAAGCGGCGAGAGCTGCAGAGCGGCGTACGATACAGAGCGACGAGCGTTGCAAATCGATGAGCGGTGCAAGATGCGGTGCGGTGTGCGCTGTAGGATACGAGAGCGTTCTGGGTTTAAACGGCAAGCGGTACAGAATACAAGCGGCGAGAGCTGCAGAGCGGCGTACGATACAGAGCGACGAGCGTTGCAGATCGACGAGCGGGACAAGATGCGGAGCGGTGTGCGCTGTAGGATACGAGAGCGTTCTGGGTTTAAACGGCAAGCGGTTTCAGGATACAAATGACGGGGCTGCAAAGCGGTATACGGTACAGAGCGGTGAGCGTCGCAAATCGATGAGTGGTGCAAGATGCGGAGCGGTGTGTGCTGTAGGATACGAGAGTGTTGCTGAGTTCGAGCAGCAAGCGGTAAATGCGGAGCGGTGAGCGCTGCAGGATACGAGAGTGTTGCTGAGTTCGAATAGCAAGCGGTAGATGCGGAGCGGTGAGCGCTGCAGGATACGAGAGTGTTGCTGAGTTCGAACAGCAAGCGGTAGATGCGGAGCGGTGAGCGCTGCAGGATACGTGAGTGTTGCTGAGTTCGAACAGCAAGCGGTAGATGCGGAGCGGTGAGCGCTGCAGGACACGGCAGTGGTTATTGTGACCACGACGGCGGCGCGACCTAGGCGCTTGCAATATAAATATTGCAGGATATCTAGGCGCGGGGAACAAAGAAACTGCGTAGTAACAACGATGGCGCGGCCTAGGCGCATACAATATACAAATATTGTAGGATATCTAGGCGCGATACCAAAACTGCGACGTGACAATGATGGCGCGGCCTAGGCGCATGCAATATAAAAATATTGCAGGATATCTAGGCGCGGCGACTGAGAAACTGCGTAGTAACAACGATGGCGCGGCCTAGGCGCATACAATATATAAATATATTGCAGGATATCTAGGCGCGAGGACTGAGAGACTGTGACGTAACGACGATGGCGCGGCCTAGGCGCATGCAATATAGAAATATTGCAGGATATCTAGGCGCGAGGACTGAGAGACTGTGACGTAACGACGATGGCGCGGCCTAGGCGCATGCAATATAGAAATATATTGCAGGATATCTAGGCGCGGCGACAGAGAAACTGCGTAGTAACAACGATGGCGCGGCCTAGGCGCATACAATATATAAATATATTGCAGGATATCTAGGCGCGAGGACTGAGAGACTGTGACGTAACGACGATGGCGCGGCCTAGGCGCATGCAATATAGAAAAATATTGCAGGATATCTAGGCGCGGGGACTGAGAGATTAACTAAGCGACGATGTCGCGACCTAGGCGCATACAATATAAAAATATTGCAGGATATCTAGGTGCGAGAACCTGACCAACGCTATGCTTGCAAGAAAACAATCGATTAATTCATTATGTTTGCTTTATTAATAATAATTCTTGTGCTCACCTTACTAGCTTGACGGCTCCAGCCACACTGCATGATTTCATAAAATTTGCTTCGCCTTTTATAGTGTGGCAGGGCTCACAATTATATCAAATTTTACCAATATTTACAAAAGATCAACGGTATAGAACTAACAACAATAACGCAGGAATTTATATATACTTACTAAATAACAAAGATCAACGGTATTATGCTTTTAAAAATAGAAATAACAACAATGCAAGAATTCGTATATGCTTATGCTTCAAGAATTTGAAATAACAACAATGCAAGAATTTATATATGCTCACTGGATATCAACGGTACTTAGACATAACAACAATGCAAAGATTCGTACAAGTATATGCTTACTAGGTATCAACAATAATAAAGCAAGAGTTCATATATAATAACATCAGTGCTAGAGTTCGTATATGCTTACTAAATGATCAACGGTATTATAACTACGCATTCAATTTTAAGTAAATGACACAGAGTATGTATTTGATAATAGGTCTTTTTCCCTTTTGATTGCAAAAGAATGGAGGAAATATTTGGTGTGTTTGGTGATACATATATGTTGGAACAGAATGTGTGGCGCAAAACGAAAGGTAGTGACTTTGCGCCTTACAGTAGGTAAATAAGTTAGTAGTAGGTCATACTCATAAGTAAAATTAGTATATAAGTTGAACAAAATGTACAATTAGTTATCAATCAATAAAATAATCTTAAAGGTAGTTGAACATTGATTGATCTATATAAAATCATAAAAATAGTTACTTACCCAGACATAGCAAATAATTGCTACTGGATTTTGTTCTAATGGAGCAATTGTAAGTATCTATAAAAATAAACTAATAAAAAGGATACTCACCCACTCATAGCATTCTATGCTAGTGGACTTTGCTTTCTAAGCAAATGTGGGTATTCTAAATAATCCAATATAAAACTTTTACATGACATAAAAACAAATTATAACATGGCGATCCTTTGCCTTTTACCCATAAATATAACATGGCGATCCTTTGCCTTTAACTCATAAATCATTACATAAATATTTCATGAACATTACAATACAATATATAAATATTGTAGGATATCTAGGCGCCATAACAGAGAGAACGGTGAAGTAGCGACGATGCCGCGGCCTAGGCGCATACAATATAAAAATATTGCAGGCTATCTATGCGCGGGGACAGAGAGACTGCAATGTAACGACGATGGCGCGGCCTAGGCGCATACAATATAAAAATATTGCAGGATATCTAGGCGCGGCGACAGAGAGACTTGGGCGATGTAGCAACGTTGGCGCGGCCTAGGCGCATACAATCTTCTTCTTCTTCTATATTAATAAAATACAAATTTTGAAAGTTTGTAACGGGTTGTCGCAAACACCACGGCACCGTTTAAGCCCAAGGTTGCATAATATTTTTGATATAGCACGTAGATGGTTTGTATAATATGTTTAAAGGCGTGGCTGCGCCCAATTTTTTATAATATATGAAATTTAAAAATGAGGTTGATTAAAATTAAGATATATTACTGTAATCTACAAAACAAGTAAGTGATGTTTCTTTGAACCGAAATATAACGAAAACCGAAAGACGTTTCTAAAACTAAAACTATTGTAGATGTTTCTTAAAATATGCTAAAACTTCCTACCAAATTTCAATGGGCGTGTTGTCTCTTAGTTTTTATGCATATCTTAGTAAATTTCATTACATTATTTCCTATTGTTCTATATTACTTTATATACGTAAGAAAGTAATAATTGTTAAATAGCGCCTCTGTCGTGTATTGTCGTTTGAAACTGAAACAATTGGTAATAAAAATTTCATAAAACAAAATTATTAAAATTAATGTTCAAATCTGTAATGTAAAACTAATTATATAAGTATTTAGCAATACATTTTAAACTTTACGATTTCGAACACAATAGCTATAACTTCGAAAACCGTAGAAGAAATGCTTTCTTTTACGCTCTTTTATATGTAAACCTTATCAGCTTGCTGCTAAGTTTTTTTTAAATGCACGTGATATTGACTTATTTTTCGTTTTGAGAAAAGATAGTGGAGCCAATCAAAAATATGTTTTTGTTTACTAAGTGTATGTTACATGCATTGAAATTTGGTTAAGAATGAAAAAAATTGCAATAAAATATGTAAACGCTGCTGCTTTATTACATTTATATTATTATTATTCGATTAATAATGCTTTGAATGAGATTATTTTATTATTATTGCTGTTTGCCTTTACTGTTTTATGTATTTTTATATAGCTCCATCTTGAAAAAAAAAAACTATACTTTTTTTCTTTAGCAAATGCAAGAACCTTAATATTGTTTCAAAAAGTCTGTGTAAGATTTTTATCAACGATTTGCATGAAATTAGTAAAATTATTGACGTAGTTTTCATAATTTAAATTACGTTTTTAAACAACAATCTGAATCTTAAACTTAAACATTTTGGATATAATTTCCATATAACATATTGTTAGGAAATTCTTATTCCTATTTGCAAAATTAAGTAAGACTAATTTGAGGTAAGTAACACAAGTGGTGAGTAAAAATGTTATATGTTTATTATATACAAGACACCGATAAAATAAAAAAAATAGTTCAAATTTAAATTTATACATAAGTGTTTATTTTTATGTTTACAAAATTTCTTTAAATATGTTAAAGGCGTGCACAAAGCTCATTATATTGTAATTTACATTGTAACGAGATTTTTTTCTGGCACGGGTTTAGCCGTCGGGCCATGGTATTGCGTCCATTAATTTATAATGGAGGACGCTCTTTGTAATAATTCACAGACTAGGCTTTATTTTTTCTACTTCACGTGTATGTATACAAACGTTATATGAGATTTGTGTACAATATAAGTACGAATATAATTTCTCTTGGTATCTTTATGCAGCCCCACTCACTCCGTTGACAAGTTGGTTAAGACACCCCAACCAGGCTTTACACCATGAATTACACCTTTCATAATAAAATTTACTTTTGTGAACTATTCACCAGGTCTATCACCCTGTGTAACCTGGTAGTTAAAATTAATTTCATAGCTATGACTTACGTATACAGCAAGACTATGACCCACGTTGTTAATTTTTCACGACCAGAGTCGATGTTAACTCCTTGCTAGCTGGTGAAAGAAGAGCGCGATCAATCGTCGATCACTTATAAGAAAGCTCGGGTCCTCTCAGTATATTGGAATATGGTAAATATTCCACTTAGACTTGATAAGGTGGCAGTGAGTGGGATTGCCATATGAACTTAATCTACTTAAACTATTTACTTAAATTAGATACTTAACCTACGGGTGTGAGAGGAAAACGAGGATAGCAACTTTCCTCGTCACACGGCCTTCCCTACCTGAGAATCTTAGGTTACGTAAATAATTCAATACATTTTTATTGCCTAAATATAAAAATACGAAGTAATAAAATTTTTTAAATTCATTTTCTAAGTTGGAAAATTTATATAAAACTGAAATATGTGCATGTGATCAAGGAATTCAAATTATATATACAGTTCATTCTGTTTCTCAAAATGTGTAAACTTAAAACTAGGTAGGTATAGATATGTAATATATGTTACAAAATTTGTATATATTACAAAAGTGTTAACAACGTTTATGTAAAGAGTTTCAACAAAGTTTGTAAGGAAGAAAAATGCACAGCCTTTTTCCCCTATAGCGTTTTCATCACGACAACTCGTCGAAAGCAGGGCCGTCAACTGTGAGTGGTGAAAACGAGCCGAGTGCCCGATATTCTAAGAAGTGTGAGCAGTAGTCAAGTGATCGTCAAGCAGTAACCAGTACTTCAACAATAAATATAGTGAAATATATTGTGTGCAAATGAAGAAGTGTGCCTTGTCTTTTGATTTTGATACTTCAGTACTTTAGCAATAAATATTAAATATAAAGTATATTGTTTACAAATTTTCAAGTTAAGTTGCAGTGTGTCCTGAATAAAAGAAAATACAAGTAAATTTTTAAAAGAAAATATAAAACACACATATAAAAATATTTATCGTGTATGAACCTTAGAGCCGACGGCTTCATCCGAGCGAATATAGAAAGTACTTTATAAGTTTAAATAGTTAAATACAACAAATAAGTTAAATTCATTAAGTGTGGTACGGCGTAAGTTTGGTAAGCTGCTCAATACGTGGCACCAATTTGCGCAAAACCGATGTTGGTATTCCGGCCACGTGCCAACCGTGGGGTATACGACTGGACGTGCCGGTTGTCTATTGCCTTGTGAGCATCTCGTGCATCGAGATGCAGTAGACTGCAGTTGCGGCGGTGGTGGTGCACGCATTGGGTCATAACTTTGGTTTGTTCGCTCACGACTGTAGAGTGGTAGCGAGTTCGCATTAAGACTATGTTGTTGTTGTGGTGTTGGGGGGGTTATCTCCCCTTCAGGTACGTTGGGCACACTTTCGTTGTCGGATGCCAACAATCCATCTAGTATTTGATTGATTTCTTCATAGTGTTCAAGCCATGGCGATCTATCGTGGAATTCATTTGCTTCCGCTAGATATTCGGACAGTGGTGAAGCGTTGCAATTCAATACCGGAGATGACGGTTCTGCGAATTCGTGGTGTTGTTGACTGATTCATTCGCTACATTACGTGCCATGCTGGGCGGCGTATGTAAATTGTCAACGTCCTCTTGCCGACTATCGTTGTTTGTTAGAAACAGTGGGTGCCTTGGTGGACGATGGTCACTCTCGGGTGGCAATATTAACGGCAATTTCAGTGTCCACCCAAGTTTTAAATGGATACCAAAGACTATTCCTTCTGAGTGTTCCATACGCACTGCTGTATCTTGGTGGTGAAGGACTCTTCATTTCCGTACCATGGTGGTGGTGATGGTGGAATGTCGTCGTCATTTTCATTTTCCCATTCTTATGAATTTTCAGAGTGGTCATACCAAACTGGTGGGCTCGGAGGCTGGTGCGGTTTTGAATTTTCACTATAAGCTTCCAAGTGTTCTTCTCTTTGCCAGTCGCTTGGTGAATAGAAGACCCACACTGGTGACCCACACCCAGTGTCATATTCTGGAGTTGGTTGTTGTTGGACATTATAGCGTGTCCCAGAACAGTTGTTGACACCAGAATAACTAACTCCCTGGATTGAACATTTTATTTCTAGAAGTACAAACAAAGGAAAATGATTATATATTTTTTCTGTTGATAACGTCCGAGGACGAAAGTTCGTTTGCGTCTGTCAGGAGGCTGTTATACGGTTTTAAGTCGCGTACGTGACATTTCTTTTTGTGACCTAAACCTTTAACCTCTGCAATGACTTTTGATAGCCCGTCAAATTTTGGGGCCAACTTGGCTGCGTATTGATCAACTGCCCTTGATAAAGGATGTTCTCTCACTAAAACTCTGTCGCCAACTTTCGGGTACCAAAGACGGCGGCGTAAATTGTAATGTCTTCTCTAATCTGATGCAGCTTTGATCAAATTTCGTTGGACCAGCCTCCAAATATCCTGCACATTTTAAACCATTTGTATTATATTTCCCTGCTTTGTACCTGTGCCGATCGTTACTTTATCAAACAAAGAGTTTGGAAGGCGCGGCTCTCGTGCTTGAGTAAGATAAGCCGGAGTGAACCCTGTCGACTCCGCTACACTTGAGTTCATGGCTAGCATGATCTCCGGAATGAATTCGTCCCAGTAATTATGTTCGTTGTTTGCGAACTGCGGTATGATGCTTTTGACCGTACGCTTGGTTCTCTCCGTCGGATTCTCCTGAGGAGTATAGGGCGCTGTAAATTGTTGTTTAACCCCTATCTCATCTAGGTATTTCTTGAGTATATTGCTTGTGAATTGCGTGTCATTATGCGCAATAAATATTTTTGGTACACCATATCTGGCTAGGATCTTTTCTCTGAATGCCTTCACGACAGCCTCGGCTGTGGCTTTCCGCATAGATGTTAACTCCACCCATTTCGAAATCTTATCTACCATGACTAATAGGACAGTATTGCCGTGTCGCGAGCGTGGTAACGGGCCTATGAAGTCGGCGCATACTGTAGCCCAAGGTTCTACGGGTAAAGGTGTCAGCATTTCTCCAGCGGGTTTTCTTTGTGAGATTTTATACCTCTGACGTGATTCACATTTCTTTATGTAGCTTTTAACGTCCTTTGACATTCCTGGCCAATAGTAACGATTGGCTAAACGGAGGGTTGTCTTACGGACTCCTAGGTGACCAGCGGCGGGTTGATCGCGGTTTTCTTTAATTACCTGTTGTCTTAGATTCTTTGGTACGCATAACTTTCAAGAACTTTCATAACCTTCGTGTGAGTTAGTCGTAAAGTGTCTGTAAAGTTGTCGATTTATTACAGTATAATCTGGGAACTTTTTCGGTCTGGCTTTCATTTCTTTGAGTCTTTTATTGATCCACGGACACGGGGTTACAACTTGTCCTGTCGTGGAATTAGACGCTTCTTGAGTACCTGCAATTTGACAACCTTCTATGAGCTGGCGAGGCAGTGAGTTCACTACTACGTTTTGTTTGCCTTTTCTGTACTCGATAGCAAAATTATACTGCTGGCGTTCCAGCGCCCACCTTGCAAGGTGGCCAGAAGGGTTGTCCAGAGAATTCAACCACTTGAGAGACAAATGGTCGGTCACTACGATGAATTTATAGCCTTCTAGATAACAACGCATTTTCCGAATACTCCATACTTTTGCCAAGCATTCTTTTTCTGTTGTACTATAGTTCCTCTCGGCTTGGTTTAGGTGGCGGCTTACATACGCAATCACCCGCTCGTTACGGTCGATTTCTTAGGTGAGCACCGCTCCTATGCCAACTTCGCGGAAGGGGAAGACGGAAGGGGAAACCCTTTATGGGTATGCTGAACATGGTTATGTGAGAGTCATCACCATAGGGCGACATACCCACTAAAACCCCTCCACAAATCCATTGCCCTGCGGTACCACCAGTCAGTATTACTTCGCAGGGCATGAATGGCTCACTGAACGCTACACCATGTTTGGAGTGCGGTTTGCACGCCTCTCTCTTTCTAGCATTCTAAGCCTACCCATGACGAAGGTTATCCAACGGCTTACGATGTCCCAGTTTTCCGGGGATGCAAGCATTATTTCACTTATATTGGCTACTGTTATGGAAATGTTAGTTAGTGCCTCTGCTGTTCTTCGCTCCCTTATAAACCGTGGGCATGTGAAGAACACGTGTTCGGCATTTTCTAAGTGTCCATCACATGTCGGACAATAAGGATCATCCTCATGCCCAAAGCGGTGGAGATACGCTTTGAAGCAACCATGCCCGCTAAGCATTTGTGTGAGGTAGAAATTTACCTCGCCGTACCTTCTGTTTAGCCAGGGTTCGAGCCGTGGAATGATTGTATGCGTCCATCGACCTTTTGTTGACGATGTCCATCGTAGTTGCCATTCCAACAGGCTTACCTGTCTGGCCATGGTTCGGGTCCCTTTCCGGTTTGAGGGAGCGGAGTCAACTAGCTTCTCTTCCTTTATTAGTAGGTCGATTGGGATCATCCCAGCAATGACACATGCTGCATCATCCGATACTGTCCGGAAGCCGCAGCATACCCGAAGTGCCGCTAATCTGTAAATTGGCTCAATCATCTTCCGGTACGTTTTGAACCTCATAGCACCAGCCCAAACACTAGCAGCGTATAAAATTGAACTTTTGACCACCTCCATAAGGACCCGCCTTTGGGGTTGCTTGGGCCCTTTGGTGTTTGGTAGGATACGAGCTAGCGAAGCACATACCTTTCCTGCCTTACTCTTTATATAGTCTAGGTGGTATCTAAACGACAGACTGTCGTCGAGCGTCACACCTAGATATCGTAGATGTCTTCTCGACTTTATAACTTGGTCACCCACCATTATTGTGGCCTGCTCAACACGCTTGCGTCTGGATATCAGAACGGCCTCAGTCTTATGATTTGCCAGGCTAAGACCCATCGTTTCAAGCCACCTCTGCACCATGGTAATAGCTGTATTCGCCAATCCTTCGATTTCACTAATGTGTTTGGCTACAATGGCTATTGCAACGTCGTCCGCAAAGCCTATTATTCTAGCAGTTTCTGGGACGTTGAGTCGGAGAATACCATCATACATCACATTCCATAGCAGAACAGAGCCTTGTGGGACTCCTCCTGTGACTTGGTAGGTTCGTTTACCTTCTACAGTGCCATACACTAGAAGTCTGTGGCTTAGGAAGCTAGCAACTATTTTTAACAAATAGAGAGGTACATTTATTTTCCGCAGGGCCTCTACTATCATATCCCATTGCGCCGTGTTGAATGCATTCTTGATATCTAATGTAACTACCAGACAGTATTTCTTTTGCCCGTGTTTCCACCTTCCGTTTTCGACCTTTCCGTTGAGCCTCTGTCCACTTCCAATGTTTGCCCTTTTTTAGTAACGTCATCAACGGCTGCGAGATTTGGGCAAAGTCAGGGACAAATCGGCGGTACCAAGACGTGCTACCTAAAAATCTGCGTATTTCCTTCAAGTTTTGAGGTGGTTTCATGCTCATCATGGCGCTGATTTTCTCGGGATCCGTCTTGTGACGACTTGGCCTAAATATCGCACCTCCCTTTTAAAGAATTCGCATTTTTCAACATTGATTTTCAGGTTAGCTACACGCAGACTTCTAAACACCTCACTAAGATTTTTCATATGGCCGATCACAATTATATCGTCCAGATAAGCGAATGCAGACGGTTCGAGTTCGGGACCAATTACCGTATCTAGAGCTCGCTGAAAAGTTGCCGGTGCCGAGTGGAGGCCAAAAGGCATGACCTTCCACTAAAACAAACCACGCCCAGCCACCGTGAATGCCGTATATTTGCGACTGGCTGGCGCGACAGGAATTTGCCAATAACCACTTTCCAAGTCGAGACTGCTGATATATTTTGCTTCCTTTAACCGGTCAAGAATGGCTGCAATTCGCGGCAATGGGTACGCATCCGGTTTAGATCTTTTGTTCAACTCACGGTAGTCAATGCATAATCGCCAGGTGTTATTTTTCTTACGTACCAATGCTATTAGGAAAGAATAGGGACTGTTGGAGGGTTCAATGCCGCCTCTTTGTAGCAACTTATCTATCTCCTCGTTTATTATCTTTTGCATTGCAGGATTTCGTGTTTGGTAATGGATCTTGACCGGTCGATCGTCAATTATTTTGATGTGATATTCGTCGATATGGGTAAGACCGGTTACCGTTTCAAACTTAGCTAGCTCTACTTCTAGGAACTCTTTGATTTGGAATTTTTCATTATTTTCACTTTGTCTCAGATTGGTTATCGTTGAGGCAGCGTACGTGTTACTATGTTTCTTCGCAGGTTCTTTCGTTCGGTGAATTTTATAACTACTTGATTCGCTTGCCATTTGTGATTTACAGTTATTTTCGTTCATTTGGTTCGTTGAATTTTTAGGTTTTGTTGCTTTGAATAAGTAGAACTCTGGCTCGTATTTAACGTCCGAGCAGAATTATCTGGTATTACGTTATGGACATCGTTTGTCACTGCTGGTGAAGTTGATTTGTTCACAGGTGGTACACTGCAACTAGGCAAAAGTACCTGGGGCTCGTCTTGGCTCTAAGGCGATAAAGTTATGTTCTATATTAGGGCCAGATTTTTCAAATTGTATAGATTGTCCGGCGCACGTAAACGTGGCATAAAACGTTAATAAAAATCCAAATCCCAGAATTGCATTTTCACTGGATCCTGGCATAATTTTAAATTCAATGATGCGACTCATGTTACCAAGCCGAACATTGCATTTGATAGCTTGTGTAATACGACGATGTGAACAATCTGCTAGAACTATATATGTTTCTGCACACTCTCTAATATCGTTAACTCCAAGTTGTTCTGCGTATGACCCACTAAGAAAACAACATGTGGCTCCGGTATCTACTAGGGCTGTAACTTCTATATCATTTATTAGTGCACTAGCGGTAAGTCGATTCTGAGCGCAGTTAAAGAATGAAATGTTGATATCGGGGTTTGTTGCCGGGACCCGACCACCCCTCATTGATTTCGAGCCCCCCTGGCGTTTCCCTGTTGGTGTTGTCGACGGCAGCAATCGATGGTGCGGATGCCGACCAGTCCACAATCCCAGCAGAATAACTTTTTCGGATTTTTACAATTTCTTGCTGTATGACCTAGGCCTGCACATCGATAACAAGCTGTTCTCACCTCTATTCGTGTTTGTTGAGCAGTATTACTGGTGGTTGGTCGCTGTATGTAATTTGTATTCCTTACTGGGTGATTATTTACTATCTCGCGACTTGAAGGTCTCTCTTGCGGTTTTTAATTATATGTTCTATTATTCTTCCTTTGTTCATTGTTGTGGTTCCTAAAAAGTTCATGGTTTACTACTCAATTAGACTCACGCATTGGCTGTGTTCGTTGCGGGGTGTTTGGAATACACTCGTAGTCTCCCGCTAGTTGTATAAGTTCAGCTAAATTTTTGAAGTCATTGCGACGGATGTAACGGAGATATTCTGGAAGCGCGTTACGAAATATGCGTGTGAGCTTTTCATCCTCGCTCACCGTTGTGTATCTCATCTTGTTTTAAATGTCCAGTACAAAGTTTTTGAATGGTTCGTTAGGACGTTGTTTACGAGCACGCACCTCGTCTTCCACCCTTTCCAAATATTTGGGTGGTAAAAAGAATTTAAGAAAATCAGTTTTAAAACTTTTCCAATTGTCCCAGTGAACATTATTGTTACGGAACCATGACAACGCGTTATCCCGTAGGAATTGTGGCATTGCTACGGATAAAGCGTGTACCTCTAGGCCATAAGTTTCGGCCATTTTCTCAAGTCGTTCTATGAAAGCGAATGGATCAGGGTCGCCGTTGTACGTAATGCCCCACTTCCTCACCGTTTCCATGACTTACCTGCATTAGAAGGTAGTTGGTTCCTCGATGACTACTTTTTTGTTACTTTTCATCGGGCTTACTACTGTCTTAATTGTGTTTGTATCTTCATCATCGTCTTCGTCGGATTGGCGGTCCTCATTTTCGGCATCGGATTCTTTATTAAGGGATGATGATTCAGAAGTGGTTGGACCCTCATGATAGGACTGGATCATTAACAGTCGTCTGAGTTCGTCCGCACGGTGTGTTCTTGCCAAAAATTTCTTAAAACGTTGGCGAAGTTCTTCTACAGTGCCGTTTGTGTCAATGCCAAATTCTTTCAAATAAGTGGTGAGTTCCTCTTTTCGTAGAGGGAACACCCATGTAGTTCGAAACTCGCTACTAGACATGGTTAATTATTATTAGTTTTGGGTTTGGTATAGTATAGTTTGGTATGGTATATAAATGACGTAAATTTAGTCCAAAGACGATAAAACTGAGTTCCCCTTTTTTTTTTTTTTATATGTTCGTGGATTTTTTTTTTTCACAGCTGGTGACAGTGATTGGTATACAGCAAGGTTAACACATTCAGGTATAACGATATGATATGCACGCGTCTATGTCTGAGTGAGGTTGTATATACTTACTGTTAGGTGGTTGGTAAAATACCCGTTAAAGCAATGTAAAGATGTAAGGCTGGATATTGTAAAGAAGTTTTGTAGGAGCTGGGGTGTGACTCAGCGAGTCCAAAGTTCCTTACAAAGAAATTTGTAAGACGGGCTGTTACTTGTCTCTAATTCCTTAGACTCGCCTTCTTTATTCGACGTTTTTTTTAGCGCAGTAACGGCTTGTGGTGCGGGGCACGGCGTTACTGAAAATCGGTGTGTGAGCGGGTTTTTGCGGTGAGTGGTACAGAGCGGTGAGCGGTACAAGAGCGACGTGCGGTGCTGATGGATGAGCGGTAAGATACAGAGCGGTAAGCGCTGCAGGACACGAGAGCGTTACTGGGTTCAAATGGCAAGCGGTACAGGATACAAGCGACGAGGGCTGCAAAGCGGCGTATGATACAGAGCGATGAGCGTTGCAAATCGATGAGCGGTGCAAGATGCGGAGCGGTGTGCGCTGCAGGACAAACCACGACGGCGGCGCGACCTAGGCGCTTGCAATATAAATATTGTAGGATATCTTAGCGCGGGGAACAGAGAGACTGCGACGATGTAATAACGATGGCGCGGCCTAGGCGCATACAATATATCAATATTGTAGGATATCAAGGCGCGATAACAAAGAAACTGCAACGTGACGACCATGGCGCGGCCTAGGCGCATACAATATATAGATATTGTAGGATATCTAGGCGCGATAACAGAGAAACTGCGACGTGACGACGACGGCGCGGCCTAGGCGCATACAATATATAAATATTGTAGGATATCTAGGTGCGATAACAGAGAAACTGCGGCGATGTAGCGACGTTGGCGCGGCCTAGGCGCATACAATATGTAAATATTGTAGGATAACTAGGCGCGGGGACTGAGAGACGAGCGAAGCGACGATGTCGCGACCTAGGCGCATACAACATATAGATATTGTAGGATATCTAGGCGCGATAACAGAGAAACTGCGGCGATGTAGCGACGTTGGCGCGGCCTAGGCGCATACAATATGTAAATATTGTAGGATATCTAGGCGCGGGGACTAAGAGACAAGCGAAGCGACGATGTCGCGACCTAGGCGCATACAATATAGATATTGTAGGATATCTAGGCGCGATAACAGAGAAACTGCGGCGATGTAGCGACGTTGGCGCGGCCTAGGCGCATACAAAATAAAAATATTGCAGGATACCTAGGCGTGGGAATCTGACCAATGCTGTGCTCGCAAGAAAACAATGAATTAATTCATTACGTTTGCTTTATTTTTAAAAAAAGAATTCTTGTGTTCACCTTACTAGCTTGACGGCTCCAGCCACACTGCCTAATTTCATGAAATTTGCTTCGCCTTTTATAGTGTGGCAGGGCTCACAATTATATTAAATTTAACTAATATTTATAAAAAGATCAACGGTATAGAAGTAGCAACAATAAAGCAAGAATTCATATATGCTTACTATATATCAATGATCAACGGTACTATGTTTCTAAAAATAGAAATAGAAACAATAAAGAAAGAATTCATATACGCTTATTAAATATCAATGATCAACGGTATTAAGTTTTCCTAAAATAGAAATAGCAACAATAAAGCAAGAATTCATATACGCTTATTAAGTAATAAAATAAACAACGGGATTTCAATTTTGCTTCTAATTTTAAATAAACAAAACAGAGTATGAATTCGACAATAGTTTTTTTAATTGTATTAAAGGAGAAAATAATTGGCGTGTTTGGTTCTCTGTGACATATGTGTGTTGGAACAGAATGTGTGGCGCAAAACGAAACGTAGTGACTTTGCGCCTTACAAAACAATTGTGTAAATTTAGGCGATTCAAGTTACAATGCTCATAAAAGGTTAATAGCAATAGAGCATAAGTTCAAATACGATTCCGAGCTGCGTGTGAATACAATAATTTTGTGCAAAATTATATTGATTTGGGTCACATGGAATCTGTACTAAATAAAACAGCAAAAGCAAAATTTTCTGCCATACCATGGAGTGAAAAAGCCAACAAGTACAACTACTAAAGTTCGCGTTGTTTTTGATGCTTTGCAAAAACAACAAATGGTTTATCATTGAACGATAACTTGTTGGTCGGACCGGTTCTTCAATCTGAATTATATGAAATTTTATTATTATTAAAGTTTCGCAAATACCAAATTGGTTTTTCTGGAGATATTGAGAAAATGTATCGCCAAATATTGGTTCATCCAGATGATCAGCCGTTTCAAGCAATTTTGTGGCGGCCAAATTCAACACAGCCAGTAATACAATACAATTTGAAAACTGTAACATATGGTACATCTGCAGCACCGTTTTTAGCCACGCAAACTTTAAAACACGTAGCAATTAACAATATGGAAAGGTATCCTCATGCTGCTAAAGCCATTGAAGAACATTTTTACGTAGACGATTTCATGTACTGCACACCAGATATACAACAAGCCATCAAATTAAAAAATGAAGTTTGTGAAATTTCAAAAAATGCAGGGTTTAACCTCAGGAAATGGTGTTCGAATACATGTGAAGTGTTAGAATCCATAAAACCAGCTGATAGAGAAATGTCAAAAATCACTAATATTGATGAGTCACAAACCGTAAGTACGCTGGGTTTGCAGTGGGACACATCTTATGATTCCTTCAAATATAATGTTAAATTGTGCCCTGAAAATATTACCAAACGATTTATGTTGTCAGAAATGTGTTAAGTATATGATCCTATGGGATGGATATCACCTGTTGTTATATACAAAAATTGTGGCTAAATGGTGTTAGTTGGGATGATGTACTCCCACCACAACTTTACAATGAATGGTTGGGATATCGGAGAAATATACCATCAATATCTGAACTAAAAATACCGAGGTGGCTGGGGTATGCAAATGAAATTAATGTTGAGATACACGGCTTCATTGATGCCTCTGAATTAGCGTATGCTGCTGCAGTCTATCTCAAAGTTCAAAAGAATAATAGTATAACGGTGAATTTGATAACAGCAAAAACAAGAGTTGCTCCAGTAAAACAAATCACATTACCACGATTAGAATTATGTGGAGCTCATTTGCTTACGAAGGTTATGGTACGGTTTCGTCAATCATTAAATTTACCTAAAGCTACCATGTATGCTTGGACAGATTCTATAATTGTTCTTGCTTAGATATCTGAACATCCAAGAAAATGGAAAACGTTAATTGCAAACCGCACTTCATACATAATAAGTAATGTTCCTGCACAACATTGGTTACACATTGAATCCAAGCAAAATCCAGCAGATTTACCAACACGAGGAATGTGGCCAAATGATATCATTGATAATGAACTATGGTGGCATGGGCCAAAAATAATAATGCAAGAACGATTCGCCACAAAACCACCACAAATTCCAAATAATACTGACTTGGAAGAGCGTCCAGAAAGATTAATTCATGTGTCAACTAGAAATGATATTGACTTAATGCATCGCTACTCCAATTTAACATACTTAATTCGAATAACGTCATACATTTTACGATTTTGTAACAACTCCAAGTCTAACACAACAAAAAATAAAGGTTATCTTACAACGTTAGAACTTCAACATGCTCATAGTAACAATGGCACAATCAACATCATATTCTGCAGAAATTAAAATGAATGAAGAAATTCCAACAAAGAATGTTCTAGCACCACTTGCGTCGTTAATAGATTCTCATCGGTTACTTAGAATTGGAGGTAGAATTGAGAATTCAAACGTCAACTATGAACAAAAACATCCGATCATTTTAGACAGACAGCACCCATTAACTAAACTTAGCATCGAATATTATCACTTCTCTGCTTCAGACGAGAAGTGGTTTCTTCCTTTAAAAATTTTAATTTTAAATTTTTGGTTCCTTTTAAGTAACGTACTACTCGTTTCAGGTGCTGCCAATGAGTTTTTGAAGGATTCTGTTGAAAGCGACCTAGATAGCTAACTTTGTAGCAAATGTCTGGTCTTGTACAGAGAATTACATACATAAGACTTCCTAAAAGCTCTCTATACGGTTTGTTTATGTATGTAGATGTATTTGGTTCTAAATGTTAACCTTTTTCCATAGGTGATTTAAGAAGATTACAATCAGTTAAAGTCAGATTAAATTTATCTAGAATTTTATTAATATTAAGTTCCTGTGATAACGATACACAGTCTTTAACTGTTGTTAATTTAATATCCAAGAAGTGTTTTAACTGCCCACAATCTGACATTTCAAACTGTTTAGATAATTCGAATTTCAGGTCTTCTATAAGATGTATCTTATATCCGACTATTAAAACATCATCTACATATATTATGAGAATCAATATATTTCTTTTACCTTTGTCAATTTTTGTATAGAGGCAATGATCATGTTTAGATCGGATAAATCCAGACGATGTAAAGAAAAAATTAAATTTTTAATTCCAGCATCTAGGTGCTTGCTTTAATCCATATAAAGATTTTATCAACTTGCAACACGTTCCTGGTTCTGCTGTGATACCTTCCGGTAAAGCCATATAAATATCCTCTTTAAGGTTTCCATGTAAAAAAGCATTATATATGTTAAGCGTAATAAGCGTATCTTTTTTAAGTTCAGTATTTTTATAGCTAAGCATTATTTTCTTTTTTTACAATTTGTAAGTAAGTAGGTAAATAAGTTAGTAGGTCATACTCATAAGTAAAATTAGTATATAAGTTGAACAAAATGTACAATTAGTTATCAATCAATAAAATAATCTTAAAGGTAGTTGAACATTGATTGATCTATATAAAATCATATAAAATAGTTACTTACCCAGACATAGCAAATAATTGCTACTGGATTTTGCTCTAATGGAGCAAATGTAAGTATCTATAAAAATAAACTAATAAAAAAGATACTCACCCACTCATAGCATTCTATGCTAGTGGTCTTTGCTTTCTAAGTATTCTAAATAATCCAATATAAAACTTTTACATAACATAAAAACAAATTATTACATGGCGAACCTGCCGACCACGATCCTGGAGCAAAATTTTTTGATCCTGCAAACTATGATCCTGATAAATTTTCGATCCTATCACGATACTGCCTAATTTATTGCCATAAGAGAGGACACAAAATTTGACACTCTACAGCTTCTACTCCATTTTAACATGTAGTGTTAGCAGAGTCGTCGTCTACTTTAGTTAATTGACTCCCAACAACACTTTTAATCGGTCCAAGAAAATAAGAAGACGCAGGAATTTTTAAAAATACTTTTTCTTGCTGTTAATGTTCGTGCGCAGTATATAAAAAATACTTCATTTTACCATTAATATATATATAAGTTCACACATTTAATGCAACACTTTTCTTTAATAACTTAAACAGTTTCAGTTTTTACCAATTTTATGTATATATATTTCGTATGGACCAAGCTACATTACTGTTGCAAACCTTTATAAAAATTGAAACAAACTTAAGAGAAAAAAAAAATTAAATAAATACAAGAAAAATATAAAACTTAGTGAAAATATTGTTAATATATAAAAACATATATGTGGGATTTTTTAAAAACGAAACCATAATATGTTGTTAAAATCACACGCTTGATTAGAAAGAGTAGACGAAACCATAATATGTTGTTAAAATCACACGCTTGATTAAAAAGAGTAGACGAAATTAGACGCGCTTGAACAAAGATCATTTTTTTTGTTATAATATAATATATTTGTTTTTTACTTAATTTTAAAATAATATTTGAATAAAATTCCCATAAAATTTGGTGTCAAGAAGTTGGATTTTGCAAAACTTGTGAAATTTTAATATGTCGCCTTTAGATGAATTTCCATTGGTAAAAGAAAATTTAAGACGCAGCCGAAAGGAAAACGTGATTGCATTGCACAAATTTGTATTCGAGAACGAAGGTGATAGAAATAACAGAAAACGCCTACGGGAATTTGAAGGATTTGATTTTGATGAATGCGATCCCAGATATGAAGTAAAAACCAAATACATAGAAAAAAATTTAACGATGAGAGATTTGGCCGTTATTTCCAATTTATTAAACGTTAAGTACACATCTGATAATTTGCTATTGTACATATTCAAAAATTTAAAGAAAGGCGCTCTATTCAATGAAAGCAAAGACGATTCATGCGATTTTGACGAAAGCGACGATGACGATGAAGACAATGACGAAAAGTAATATGTTGCCTGTGGCAGTTATAACTGTAAAATAAATCCAAAAGAAGTCAAAGATGTACAAAAAATTAAAGACGTAGACGCGCATATGCCATCTTGTGGCAACGAATGTTATCTATCTATGGAAACCTTAAAAGACGTAAAATATCAATCGCCATCTAGCGGCAGTTTTCCAAGATTTGCTATGAGTTTTAAAGATATCGAAGAATCAATGCGAATATTTGACGGTGGCAGCACCCTATCTGTTGAAGTGTGGATGGCAGAATTCGAAGAAACAGCTGTGTTGATGTGCTGGGATGATTTGCAAAAATTTGTATTTGCAAAAAAATTGCTCAAAGGTTTGGCAAAAATGTTTATTAACAGCGAACGAGGAATTACGTCATGGAATCATTTAAAAAGCGCACTGATGAGAGAATTTAAAAGCAAAATAAATAGCGCTCAGATCCACAAACAATTACATGAACGTAAAATAACAAAAGACGAGAGTTTGCAAGAATATTTTTTAAACATGAAAAGTATTGCACGCCAAGGTAATGTAGAAGATGAGGCGCTAATGCAATATGTAATCGATGGTGTAAAAAATTTGAACGCGGATAAAAGCATTTTATATGGTGCAAAAAACTTAAATGATTTTAAAGAAAAACTTAAATACTATGATCTCATGTGCACTAACACAAATACAAAATGTAAACAATCAAGTGAAATAGTCAAAGAACAAAAGAAATCAAACATAATAAATTTGTCAAACAAAGATTTAATTTGTTATAATTGTGGTAAAAAAGGCCACAAATCGGCTGATTGCAAAAATAAAGATAAAGGAACTAAATGTTTCAAATGTTATGAATATGGACACATTGCAAAAAATTGTTTCGGTAAAAGCAAAAAACAAACAGAAATAAATACATGTTTTTTAAAACAACAAAATGAATTGATGAACAAAATTATTAAAATCGGACAATTTAAATACGATTCATTGCTTGATACAGGTAGTACATTTAACTTGATTAGCGAGGACGCGTATAAACAACAGAGAGTGCCAATTAACTCTGTTAAAAATATATCTCTTGTTGGTTTCGGTCAAGTTACGCCAATTAAACCATTAGGCAGTATACAAATAAATATTGAACTAGACGGTGAAAACTTTGATGTAATGTTTCTTGTAGTTCCCAATTTGTGTATGGACAAAAAGGTTGTGCTTGGAGAAGAATTTTGTAAACAAGCTGAAATTATAATAAATCGGAATGGTCTAAGTGTAAGAAAAATAAGAGATGTGGAAAACAATAACATTGATACTGATGTGTACGCCATAATGAAAATCGATATTTATTCTGATTGCGATAACATTAATATTGATGAAAATGCTTCTGAAAACGCAAAAAAACAAGTGCGTAAAATGATAGAAAATTACAAACCGAACAAAATTAAAACAACTAATATTGAAATGAATTTAGTGTTAAAAGATGAGTCGCCTATTTTTCACGTCCGCGACGCTTACCATTAGCTGAAAGAAATATTATAGATGAACAAATTGATAAATGGTTAAAAGAAGATATAATTGAAGTGTCAGAATCTGAATTTAGTAGCCCGGTAGTTTTGGTAAAAAAACGCGATGGAACACCAAGACTATGCGTAGATTATCGCAAATTGAATAAAATAATTGTTAAAGATCGATTTCCGCTGCCATTAATAGATGATCAATTAGATCGGTTACAAAATGCAACGATATTTAGTACAATTGATTTAAAAAACGGTTTTTTTCACGTACCCGTAAATGAAGCCAGCAGAAAATATACTTCATTCGTTACACATAATGGGCAGTATCAATTTAAAAGAGTACCATTTGGTTTATCGAATTCGCCAGGAATATTTCAAAGGCATATTAATTCAATTTTCCGTGAATTGACGCGTAAAAATGTTGCATTACCATATATCGATGACATAATTATACCAGCAAAAAATGAAGAAGAAGCATTGCGAAATTTGAAAGATGTTGTTGGTTTGTGTAAAGATTATGGGCTTGATATTAATCTGAAGAAGTGCCAATTTTTAAAACGAAGAGTAGAATTTTTGGTCCATGTTATAGAAAATCGACAAGTATCTCCCTCTCCAAGTAAAGTGGAAGCTGTGTTGAAATATCCGACACCACATAATGTTAAACAGTTGCAAAGTTTTTTGGGACTAACAGGGTACTTTAGAAAATTTATACCACAATTTTCAACAATTGCAAAACCACTCTCTGATTTGATCAAAGGTAACAATGTATTTGAAATGAATATGGAATGTCTAGCTTCATTTCAGATGTTAAAAGATGCATTGACTAAAAAGCCTGTATTGAATATATTTAATCAGCAATACGAAACGGAAGTTCACACTGATGCCTCAATAGATGGGTATGAGGCAACGCTTTTACAAAGGTCGCCCAAAGATAGACAATTACACCCAGTTTTATACATGAGTAAAAAGACCACTGACGCCGAAAAAAGTATACGAGTTACGAGCTGGAGATATTAGCAGTGAAAGCAGCTTTGAAAAAGTTCAGGGTCTATTTACTTGGTATTCACTTTAAATTGGTTACAGATTGTAACGCTTTTGCTAAAACACTAGATAAGAAAGACTTATGCACAAGAGTGGCCAGATGGATTTTATTTTTACAAGAATATGATTATCAAATAGAGCACCGAGCTGGTTCTCAAATGAGGCACGTGGATGCTCTCAGTCGTTATCCAATCATGATGCTTAAAGATGATGGAGTACTATTTAAAGTAAAACAAGCTCAAAAAGAAGACGACGATCTACAAACAATAGCAGCCATTTTGCAAAACCAATCAACTTATAATGATTATTTTTTTAAAGGAAATATATTGTACAAATTGGTAAATGATCGAGAACTAATGGTTATACCCAAAGGTATGCAGCGTGAGATCATACGACAAGCACATGAAAAAGGACACTTTGGTGTAAAAAAGGTTAAAGAACTCATATGTAACGATTATTATATACCTAAACTTGAAGAAAAAGTGAAAACCCACATTATGAATTGTATCCAATGCATTGTTTCTAACCGAAAGCAAGGGAAGCTCGAAGGTGAACTTCATTCAATTCCCAAAGAAGAAATCCCATTACATACATTTCACATCGATTTTTTGGGACCTTTAGAATCCACAAGTAAGCAGTATAAGCATATTTTTGTAGTCGTTGATGCATTCACAAAATTTTGTTGGTTATACCCTACAAAAAGTACTACAGCAAAAGACGTCTTAACAAAGTTAAAAGCTCAAAGCATGATATTTGGAAATCCTTTTCGAATTATATCTGATAGAGGTACAGCCTTCACCTCAGAAGAATTTCGCGAGTACTGTCAGTCGGAAAACATCAATCACATACTTGTAACAACTGGTTTACCGCGTGCAAACGGCCAGGTGGAAAGACTTAACGCAGTGATTACATCTGTTCTAATGAAATTAAGTATAAAAGATCCTGCTCAGTGGTATAAGTATGTCGATAAAGTACAGCAAGTAATTAACTCGACATATAGCAGAAGTATTGACGTGACACCTTTCGAACTAATGATTGGGGTTAAAATGCGAACCAAAGAAGATATTAAAATAAAGGAATTAGTTGACGCTGAAATTATATCGAACTACGCTGACGCAAGGAATGCGACTAGGCAGCATGCAAAAGAACAAATTCAAAAAATTCAGAATGAAAATAAGAAGACCTATAATTTGAGACGTAAACCGGCTTCTAAGTATAATAGAGGCGACATTGTTGTTATCAAACGAACGCAGTTTGGAAGTGGTCTAAAACTGAAACCAAAGTATCTTGGACCATACGAGGTAACAAATGTGAAATCGAACGACACATACGATGTAAAAAAGCTAGGCACACATGAAGGGCCAAACAACACGTGCAATTGTGCTGAATATATGAAGCCTTGGCATCCCAATAATGAAGAAGAAGAGGTATTCGGGTCGAACACCTAGTAGGATGGCCGAATTGTGGGATTTTTTAAAAACGAAACCATAATATGTTGTTAAAATCACACGCTTGATTAGAAAGAGTAGACGAAACCATAATATGTTGTTAAAATCACACGCTTGATTAAAAAGAGTAGACGAAATTAGACGCGCTTGAACAAAGATCATTTTTTTTGTTATAATATAATATATTTGTTTTTTACTTAATTTTAAAATAATATTTGAATAAAATTCCCATATATATGTGTTACACAAAAACATATGGGTAATTCATGGAGGACAGCAAAGCAATTTTAGAAAGTTTAAAGAAGATTTTAGTAAATTTAAAAAAGACACCAAATAGACCTTACAAGAAAGAAACACTAGAATCAAAGCTAGACGAAATAAATAAACTAAAACAAAAGTTTACATTACTGGGGCAACTCTTAGATGGATCTTCAGACTGGCTCAATCTTAAAATTACATTTGATAAAACTTATAAAGATTTAGAGTGCTCGTTATCAGAATTATTGGAGTCTACCTTATCAAATGAGACTGATACAATGGCTTTTAATTTCGAATTAGCATTAAAAACAGTCCCACTTTTTACAGGAAAATACAAGGAAGCCGATAACTTCTGTAAAATAGTCGAACTCCTTGGTAAAAACCTGAATGACGATGGAAAAAAGAACTATTAGAACATAAAGTTATACAAAATGTTAAAACAGCAATTGGTTCGATACAAACTCCAAGTACTATAGAGGAGTTGATAAATAAACTAAAATCGACTTATAAGAATCCACACACAATTACTAATTTACAGACTACCTTAAACAACACCCGACAATTAGGGAGCGTTCCAAATTTTGTAGATAAGTTACTAGATTTAACAAGTCAGATAAATGAATTACAAATTAACCAACTAGATAGCAATGCTTCTGCAGAAACTAAAAATGTCTTAATGAAAACAAATGAAAATTATGCTCTAACTATATTTAAGAACGGTGTAAGTGAACAATATAAACAAACTATATATGCAGCACAACCACAAACATTAAACCAAGCTGCAAATATTGCTTTAGAACTTGAGAGAGACCAAAACTTCCAAGCAAACTCTCAAATTTTTCACACCAAAATCCAAAATCGAACGCACAGCCAAAGGAAATATAATAATTGTTGCAATAATCATGGCAATTGTGGAAATAATTTCAGGCAAAATAGGAATTATAATTATGATTATCAAAATAATAATTATAGAAGCAATAACTATAGAAGCAAAAATCATAGAAACAGTTTCAGACAAAACCAAAATAATTTAAGACAAAATGACCAGTAACAGACGTCAAATAAACCCAAATAATAACTATAGACAAAACCAAAACAATACCACTAACAATAACCCAAATTTAAGACAAAATAATAATAACAGGCGTCGGAATGTCAACATAATACACAAGCAGGGAAACGAATCACAACTGGTGATAATGGATACCATCACCGATGCGTAAATAAGGAATACAAAATTTTAAATGTATCCAATCAGCACACACACTTCATTGTTCTAAAATTGGAAACCAATCGAAATATCAAATTTCTCGTCGATACCGGAGCAGAAATTTCGTTGTTAAAGTTAAATACATTAAAAAACATTACACCAAAAATAACAAATAATACTTGTAAACTGAGTGGAATATCTTCGGAAAAAATAGATATCCTTGGAAACACCTTTTTAGATCTATATATCGGACAGACAAAATTTAACCATTCGTTTCATATAGTAAACAATTCTTTCCCAATAACGACAGACGGAATAATAGGAATAAAGTTTCTACAACGATTTTTTTGTAAAATAGACAATGAGACAATGACTTTAGATATCATCATAGAAAAGGAAACCATTACTCTTCCGATGGAAACAAACTATATAAACAATTATATTATAATACCAAGGACAGAAATAATACAACCTATTAAACTTAAACTTCAAGAAGACTCTGTAATATTGAATGATGAACTTCAACAAATTCCATTGTACCCAAATCTGATAATTCTCACATTAAAATTTTAAACTCCACCAACAAAAAAGTGACAATAAAAACCTTAAAAATAAACACAGAGCCATTGGACAACTATGACATAATTACTAATAATAATAATAATGCACAATATTCTGAAAAACGCTTCAATGAACTTTTGAAAACAATTCATATCGACCACGCGGACACCGCCGCTTAAAAAAAATTAATAGACATATTCAGAGAATATCAAGACATTTTCCACCTAGACGGAGAAAGCCTGACTGCTAATAATTTCTATACCCAAAAATTAATAATGAATGACAATACCCCTGTATATACTAAAAATTACAGACTACCTCAGTCACATAATACAGAAATTAATCACCAAGTACAAAAATTACTGAAATCCGATATAATCGAACCTTCTACAAGTCCGTACAATTCTCCACTACTCATTGTCCCAAAAAAAGGAACAAAAGATACAAAAACATGGAGATTAGTAGTTGATTTTAGAAAACTAAATAAAAAATTGGTTAACGATAAATTTCCATTGACAAGACTGGATGACGTATTAGACGTCTTAGGGAGAGCAAAATATTTTTCCACCCTAGACTTGACAAGTTCCTTTTATCAAATTGATTTGGATAAAGAATCTAGACCATTAACAGCATTTTCCACTAACAAAGGACATTTCCAATTTAAAAGGTTACCCTTAGGTTTAAAAATATCATCTAATAGTTTTCAAAGAATGCTAACAATTGCACTATCTGGACTAGACGCAAATGCATTTTTATACGTAGATGACATAATTATATTTGGTTGCAGTTTGCAACATCATAACAATAATCTCTTAAAAGTTTTCTCACGCTTAAGAAAATATAATTTAAAATTGAACGCCAATAAATGCCATTTTCTCCGACATGAAGTTGTATATTTAGGACACTTAATAACAAAAGATGGTATAAAAACCGACCCATCAAAATATATAATAATAAAAAATTATCCAACACCAAAAAATCCAGACGAAGTTAGAAGATTCGTCGCGCTCTGTAATTAATATAGGCGATTTATTAAAGACTTTGCTAAAATAGCAAAATGCTTGAATAATTTATTAAAAAAGAATCAACCATTCATTTGGTCAAATGAATGTGAAATATCATTTAACACATTAAAAAATAAACTTATGAATCCACCAATATTACAATACCCAGACTTTAACAAAACCTTTGTCTTAACTACAGACGCATCTGATTTTGCTCTAGGAGCAATTCTCTCCCAAGGAGAAATTGGATATGATTTACCAATTTCTTATGCCAGTACGACATTATCTAAACACGACATCAATAAATCAGTTATAGAAAAAGAATTGTTGGCAATATATTGGGGAATAAAATTATTCAGACCCTACCTATTTGGAAGAAAATTCATAGTAGTCACTGATCACAGACCATTAATATCATTATTTACACATAATAATCCTTCATCTAGAATGACAAGGATAAGAATGGAGTTATCTGACTACGACTTTGAAATAGTATATAAAAAGGGTTCAAACAATACAAATGCTGATGCATTATCAAGAATAAAGATAGATTCAGACACTCTAAAAGATGTGATACCAAGACAAATAAAAGTTGTAACCAGAGGGCAAAAATTGAAAAATATTGAGTTAGCTAACGATATGAAAAATCAGAATAGTTCAACTCCCCAGAAGTCTGATCAACTTCAAATATGGGATTGCACATCTATTTCTGACATTAATAACTTAAGAAAAATAAAATTTGAATGTATTAAAAACATTACAAGAAAAAATAATGTTAAAATACACACAGAAAGTAAAAATATAATAATAAGATGCAGTGATAATCCTCCGAATTTAGATTCGATTATGGAGAAGCTGACATCACAATTAGAAAAATTTAAGATATTTAATGTAGCATTGAACAAGAATGATATGATATTCAAGTTCATAACTGAGAATAAAGGAAAATTCAACAAGTTGCAACAAAAGAAAAATAAAAAAGAACAATTATTAAATATTATATTATATAAAGACCCTCAGAGAATAACAGATAAAGTGATACAATATAAATTAATTGACGAATTTCATAACAGTCCACTAGGAGGACATTTAGGTATCAGAAAGACTCTTTTAAAATTAAAACGAAGATATGTCTGGAAAAACATGAACAAAATGGTCAAAAAATTGGTAACAACTGCGCAAATTGTCAAGAAAATAAACAGATACGACATACTAAAGAACCACAAACTATTACTGTAACACCAAACAGCAGTTTCGAAGTAGTTGAGATGGATACAGTGGGACCCCTAAGGATTTCAAATGGATTCAGGTATATTCTAACGATGCAGTGCGCACTAACAAAATATGTAATCGCATTTCCAATACCTAGTAAAGACGCAAAAACAATTTCTCAAACAATTGTCGAACAACTTATTCTAAAATATGGTCACTTCAAAGTCTTAAAATCCGATAAAGGTACAGAGTTTACAAATGAGCTTCTAAAAAGCATATGCGAACTACTAAAAATCCAACAGATCTTCTCAACCCCGAACCATCACGAAACATTAGGAATAGTAGAACGTAACCACCGAGTGTTAAATGAATATATATTATCATTTACGGAAAATGACAACTGGGACAAATGGATATCCTATTACTCTTTTGCATACAATACTACTCCACATGTGACAACGAACTACACCATTTTAAGGTTAAATTGAGAACTTTCAAATTATAATTGAGAACTTGCAAGTTGAAATTGGGAAACTGAAGTTTTAAATTGAAAAAACCAAACTCAAATTGAGAAAACTAAATTGAAATTGAGAAAACCAAGTTCAAATTGAGAAAACCAAGTTCAAATTGATAAAACCAAATTCAAATTGAGAAAACAAAATTCAAATTGAGAGAACAAAATTCAAATTGAGAACTTCCAAATTCAAATTGAGAAAACCAAATTGAAATTGAGAACTACCAAATTGAAATTAAAAAAAACAAATTCAAATTGAGAAAACCAAATTGAAATTGGGAACTTACAAATTGAAATTGAGAACTTCCAAGTTTAAATTAAGAAAACCAAATTGAAATTGGGAACTCCCAAATTCAAATTGAGAAAACCAAATTGAAATTGAGAATACAAAATTGAAATTAAGAAAAACAAATTGAAATTGAGAAAACCAAATTGAAATTGGGAACTTCCAAATTGAAATTGAGAAAATAAAAATTGAAATTTATAAATGATTCTCTTAAGTTATATTAACAACACTTAATTTAAGTGAAAAATTGGAAAATTGTATCATTACATTGCAACTGGCATATCCTCTAAATTAATTGCTCTTTCATAAAAGGTTGTAGTATGTTGAACATATCTAGCACAATCTCCTCTTGTCAACGTTAGTTTAGCTTCGTCAATAATACTTTCTAAATACGCTAAACGTTGTTCGCCTACTCTAGGTGGAGTTGGATTTGGAAGTCCCATATATTTCTTTACGTGGGACTTTATTTTTGACCATGCACCTTCAATAGTGTTCAACATTGGTGAGTATGGACTGAGTCGTAAAAGAGTTGCCACGAAATTTTCAAAAACTTCTTCCAATGAAGAATGGCATGGAGCATTATCACAAACTACCAATTATTCACTTAATGAATGAAATATTTAAGTTTGAAGCATAAAAATGGGTTTATCTTATTTACTAAAAACACAATTTTCAATATTAATTTTCTTAACTTACAATTTAAATTTTAAAGTGCATTCTCTCAATTTCAATTTGTATTTTCCCAATTTCAAATGTTAAATTACCAATTTCAATTTTTATTTTCTCAATTTCAATTTGGAAGTTCCCAATTTCAATTTTGATTTTCTCAATATCAATTTTTATTTTCCCAATTTCAATTTGGATTTTACTAATTTCAAATTTTTTTGTCTCAATTACAATTTTGATTTTCCCAATTTCAATTGAGATAAATTTTAAAATTTGAATTTTTTAATTCCCAATTTCAATTTTATTTTTTTCAATTACAATTTGGTTTCGTTTTCTCAATTTCAATTTTGATTTTCTCAATTTCAATTTGGTTTTCACAATTTCAAACTTCACTTTCCCAATTTCAATTTGGGTAAAACTTAAATTTCTCAATTTCAATTTGGAAGTTCCCAATTTCAATTTTGATTTTCTCAATATCAATTTTTATTTTCCCAATTTCAATTTGGATTTTACTATTTTCAAATTTTTTTGTCTCAATTACAATTTTGTTTTCCCAATTTCAATTGAGATAAATTTTAAAATTTGAATTTTTTAATTCCCAATTTCAATTTTATTTTCTTCAATTACAATTTGGTTTCGTTTTCTCAATTTCAATTTTAATTTTCTCAATTTCAATTTGGTTTTCACAATTTCAAACTTCACTTTCCCTATTTCAATTTGGGTAAAACTTAAATTTCTCAATTTCAATTTGGTTTTCTCAATTTGAACTTGGAAGTTCCCAATTTGAACTTGGTTTTCTCAATTTCAATTTGGTTTTCTCAATTTCAATTTTGTTTTCTTAATTTCAATTTGGTTTTCTCAATTTGAATTTGGTTTAATCAATTTGAATTTGGTTTTCTCAATTTGAACTTGGAAGTTCCTAATTTCAATTTGGAAGTTCCCAATTTCAATTTGGTTTTCTCAATTTCAATTTTGTTTTCTCAATTTCAATTTGGTTTTCTCAATTTGAATTTGGGAGTTCCCAATTTCAATTCGGTTTTCTCAATTTGAACTTGGAAGTTCCCAATTTCAATTTGGTTTTCTCAATTTGAACTTGGAAGTTACCAATTTGAACTTGGTTTTCTCAATTTCAATTTGGTTTTCTCAATTTCAATTTTGTGTTCTTAATTTCAATTTGGTTTTCTCAATTTGAATTTGGAAGTTCCCAATTTCAATTTGGTTTTCTCAATTTGACCTTGGAAGTTCTCAATTTCAATTTGTAAGTTCCCAATTTCAATTTGGTTTTCTCAATTTGAACTTGGAAGTTCCCAATTTGAACTTGGTTTTCTCAATTTCAAGTTGGTTTTCTCAATTTCAATTTGGTTTTCTCAATTTCAATTTTGTTTTCTCAATTTCAATTTGGTTTTCTCAATTTGAACTTGGAAGTTCCTAATTTCAATTTGGAAGTTCCCAATTTCAATTTTGTTTTCTCAATTTCAATTTGGTTTTCTCAATTTGAATTTGGGAGTTCCCAATTTCAATTTGGTTTTCTCAATTTGAACTTGGAAGTTCCCAATTTGAACTTGGTTTTCTCAATTTCAATTTGGTTTTCTCAATTTGAACTTGGAAGTTCCCAATTTGAACTTGGTTTTCTCAATTTCAATTTGGTTTTCTCAATTTCAATTTTGTTTTCTCAATTTCAATTTGGTTTTCTCAATTTGAATTTGGGAGTTCCCAATTTCAATTTGGTTTTCTCAACTTTAACTTGGAAGTTCCTAATTTCAATTTGGAAGTTCCCAATTTCAATTTTGTTTTCTCAATTTCAATTTGGTTTTCTCAATTTGAATTTGGCAGTTCCCAATTTCAATTTGGTTTTCTCAATTTGAACTTGGAAGTTCTCAATTTCAATTTGTAAGTTCCCAATTTTAATTTGGTTTTCTCATTTTGAATTTGTTTTTTTCAATTTCAATTTGGTAGTTCTCAATTTCAATTTGGTTTTCTCAATTTGAATTTGGAAGTTTTTAATTTGAATTTTGTTTTCTCAATTTGAACTTGGTTTTCTCAATTTCAATTTAGTTTTCTCAATTTGAGTTTGGTTTTCTCAATTTAAAACTTCAGTTTCCCACTTTCAACTTGCAAGTTCTCAATTATAATGGAAATGGAAGTTCTCAATTTAACCTTAAAATGGTGTAGAAAAACCAGAAATGTACATGTTGTTATTAGGCCATCTTTTAACACTCCTCCTCAACGTGGATATTTCTTTTTTTTCATCTTAATTCATATTCATTGATTTCAAGAAATACGTATGGTTTATCTTCGCCAGATTTTTCGTCATTATGTCAGCTTTCATTTCAGCTGTTGGGCAGTATACTAATTTTACATCATTTTTCCGAATCACTTCTCGAATGTGATGGTATTTTACGTCTATGTGTTTTGTTCGCTTGTGATGGACAGGATTCATTGCCAATTGCATTGCCCCTTGCTTGTCAACGTTGAGTACTGTAGGTTCTTTCGGATCATAACCAATTTCTTTCATCAACCTTCGCATGTATACGGCTTCTTTTGCAGAGTTAGATATAGCCATGTATTCCGCCTCAGTGCTACTAAGGGCTACGGTGTTTTGTTTTTCGGATCTCCATGATATTAAACATGAACCTCTAAAGAAAAGGTATCCAGTATAGGATTTTCGATTTATGGAGTCAGAACCCCAGTCAGCGTTAGCAAATCTTGTAAATGTTGCATTGTCCTTTTCATATATCAATCCCACATCCTTGGTGCCTTTTAGATACCGAATTAAATGTTTAGCTCCTGTCAAATGTTCAATATGTGGATCCGCGTTCATCTGTGATAATTTCGATACCGAATAAAGTATATCTGGTCTTCTAGTAGTTGCTAAATATGTTAGTGCCCCCATTATAAATTGGTATTCTGATTTATCCACCCTCTCACAATTTTCATAACAGTTTACTTGAAAACCTGGATCTAATGGCACAGATACTGGTTTGCAGTTTTCCATTTTCATTTGGTTCAAAATAGTTTCAATATATGACTCTTGCGTTAATTTTATACTTCCAGTTTCACCATCACGAATAACCTTAATACCGAGAAAATGATTTATAGGACCTTTATCTGTAACTTCGAATTCGTTCGATATTTCTTCTTTGATTTGGTTTACCATATTTTTCTCTTTGCAAGCAATCAATATATCGTCTACATAAACAGCTATTAATATAAGCACTCCGTTTCTATATGATTTATAAAGGCATGATTCATTTTCACATTGATAGAATCCAACTTTCTTTAAAGTGTCATCTAATTTTTCATTCCACGACCTACCGGCCTGCTTTAATCCGTATATGGCTTTCTTTAGCTTTAATACTTTGTGTGGATTACCTTTATTTGTATAATTTTCTGGTTGTTGTATAAAAATGTCTTCTTTCAGATCACTATTCATATAAGCCGTGCTTACGTCAAGTTGAACGGCTAAAGCTAAAAGCAACCTTATGGTTGTATACCGTACCACAGGGGAAAACGTTTCGGTGTAATCAATGCCAAACCTTTGGCTACAACCTTTTACAACTAAACGCGCTTCATATCTTTCGATATTTCCGTCTCTATCTCACTTGAGAGCAAAAACTAATTTTGTTCCAATTAGTTTCATGCCTTCAGGTAAGTCAGTTAAATACCAAGTATTATTTTTTTCAAGTGAACATATTTCATTTTTCATGGCTTTTTTCCACTTATCACAATTTTCACTATTGATAGCTTCATCAACAGTTTGTGAAACTTCGTTATCACATGCGACATATAATTTACTATAAACTTTTCCTGCCTGGCTTACCATTCTTTATCATTCGAGGACGTCCAGGACCACGTCGTTCAACATACTCCTCCTGAACATCGGCATGATTCATCGTCAGCTGTATCATATACCTCGTCAATTTCATTTATACAATTACCACTGATATCTTTGTTTTAATTTTTACTCATTATATCGATTAGAATACAATCATCAGGCTTATTTTCAGAACTATCTGTACATATATTTTCGAATTTACTTTCGTCAAATATGACATCACGACTCTCAATCATCTTACGTGAACTTTTGTCGTAAAGTCTTTACGCCTTGGATACAAGAGAATAACCGAGCCATAATTCGTACGGTGTTTTATTTTCCAACCTAACCATGGGGGACCGATTTTTTATATATGCTGCTGTATGGATTGCTTCAGCCCATAAATATATAGGTGCTCTAGCGTGGATTAACATTGACCTCGCCATTTCCAGCAAAGTGCGGTTGGCTCGCTCTGACACACCGTTCTGTTGCGGAGAGTAAGGAACGGTAAGTTGCTTATTTATACCACAACTGTTGAGATATTTATCGAATTCACTATTGACATATTCTCGACCGTTGTCGCTGCGAAGTGTTACAATCCTTTTATTTGTCATGCGTTCAACTTGCGACTTAAACATTTTAAATTTCTCTAGTACTTCTGATTTTTCTTTCAAAAAATACACAAACATAAATCTCGATTTATCATCAATAAAAGTCAAGAAGTAAACAGAACCACCAATGGACTTCGTTTTTATCGGGCCACATATATCGCTGTGGTTCAGCTGCAACACACTTTTAGACTCCGACACGGACTCATGTGGAAATGACGTCGTATGTACCTTGCTTAACATGCATGTTCTACAATTTTTACTAGAACCCATCTCACCGTTCAGACCACGAATCATTTGTTTACCTCGCAACTTAGCCAAAGCACTGTCATTTAAATGACCAAACTTTGCATGCCAATTATTATTACAGTGCACAACTTGTTAACACTCTGTGTAACGTGTTCAAATGCAAATTGTTTCTTTGCACAACTTTTAGGATTATAGTACCGGATTGTGTGCATAAAGTAGCCATGCCCTTCTTAAATTTTATAGTCAACAATTTTTCCAACTGACAAAAAATTTGCTTGCAAAGCTGGAGAATATAACACTGTAAGGTGTATTGAAGTGTTCTGTGGTAAAATTGTGTTCCCTATTCTTGGATATTTGAAAGTAATACTTCCAACGCGGGCCGGGATGTTTGTAAATATTTGCTAACTTCACGCAGATATCTCTAAAAAACAACCTTTAGGAAAAAAGAAGAGGAAGAATACAGCTTATATTTTTTCACTTCTCACTTGAAGCGTTAATTGAACAAACATTGTTTTTTTGCAAATATAATAAAAGAACAAAATATCAAAAAATATAGTTTTTTTGATTGGTGAAACAAGTATTACTTTTTTGAACATTCATCCTGACTTTGATAAAACATTCATACTAACGACAAATGCATCCGATTTCGCATTAGGAGCAATACTTTCACAAGGAGAAATCGGTAACGATCTACCCATTTCATACGCAAGCACAACACTATCTAAACATGATGATGATGATCAGTTATAGAAAAAGAATTACTAGCGATACATTGGGCTATAAAATTTTTTTAGACCATACCTATATGGACGAAAATTTATAGTAGTAACAGACCACAGACCACTACACCATTTTCAGGTTAAATTAAGAACTTCCAAATTATAATTGAGAACTTGCAAGTTGAAATTGGGAAACTGACGTTTTAAATTGAGAAAACCAAACTCAAATTGAGAAAACTAAATTGAAATTGAGAAAACCAAGTTCAGATTGGGAACCCCCAAATTCAAATTGAGAAAACCAAATTGAAATTGAGAAAACAAAATTCAAATCGAGAACTTCTAAATTCAAATTGAGAAAACCAAATTAAAATTAAGAACTACCAAATTGAAATTGAAAAAAACAAATTCAAATTGAGAAAACAAAATTCAAATTGAGAACTTCCAAATTCAAATTGAGAAAACCAAATTGAAATTGAGAACTATCAAATTAAAATTGAAAAAAAGAAATTCAAATTGAAAAAACCAAATTAAAATTGGGAACTTCCAAATTGAAATTAAGAACTTCCAAGTTCAAATCGAGAAAACCAAATTGAAATTGGGAACTTCCAAACTCAAATTGAGAAAACCAAATTAAAATTGAGAAAACCAAGTTCAAATTGGGAATTTCCAAATTGAAATTGAGAAAACCAAATTGAAATTAAGAAAACCAAATTGAAATTAAGAAAATCAAAATTGAAATTGAGAAAGCGAAACCAAATTGTAATTGAAAAAAATTGTAATTGAGACAATAAAATTTGAAATTACACAATTTTAAGGTTAAATTGAGAACTTCCAAATTATAATTGAGAACTTGCAAGTTGAAATTGGGAAACTGACGTTTTAAATTGAGAAAACCAAACTCAAATTAAGAAAACTAAATTAAAATTGAGAAAACCAAGTTCAAATTGAGAAAACCAAGTTCAAATTGATAAAACCAAATTCAAATTAAGAAAATAAAATTCAAATTGAGAAAACAAAATTCAAATTGAGAACTTCCAAATTCAAATTGAGAAAACCAAATTGAAATTAAGAACTACCAAATTGAAATTGAAAAAAACAAATTCAAATTAGGAAAACCAAATTGAAATTGAGAACTACCAAATTGAAATTGAGAAAACCAAATTGAAATTGAGAAAACCAAGTTCAAATTGGGAACTTCCAAGTTCAAATTGAGAAAACCAAATTGAAATTGGGAACTTACAAATTGAAATTGAGAACTTCCAAGGTCAAATTGAGAAAACCAAATTGAAATTGGGAACTTCCAAATTCAAATTGAGAAAACCAAATTGAAATTAAGAAAACAAAATTGAAATTGAGAAAACCAAATTGAAATTGAGAAAACCAAGTTCAAATTGGTAACTTCCAAGTTCAAATTGAGAAAACCAAATTGAAATTGGGAACTTCCAAGTTCAAATTGAGAAAACCGAATTGAAATTGGGAACTCCCAAATTCAAATTGAGAAAACCAAATTGAAATTGAGAAAACAAAATTGAAATTGAGAAAACCAAATTGAAATTGGGAACTCCCAAATTCAAATTGAGAAAATCGAGTTCAAATTGGGAACTTCCAAGTTCAAATTGAGAAAACCAAATTGAAATTGGGAACTTACAAATTGAAATTAGGAACTTCCAAGTTCAAATTGAGAAAACCAAATTGAAATTGGGAACTCCCAAATTCATATAGAGAAAACCAAATTGAAATTGAGAAAACAAAATTGAAATTGAGAAAACCAAATTGAAATTGAGAAAACCAAGTTCAAATTGGGAACTTCCAAGTTCAAATTGAGAAAACCAAATTGAAATTGAGAAATTTAAGTTTTACCCAAATTGAAATTGGGAAAGTGAAGTTTGAAATTGTGAAAACCAAATTGAAATTGAGAAAATCAAAATTGAAATTGAGAAAACGAAACCAAATTGTAATTGAAAAAAATAAAATTGAAATTGGGAATTAAAAAATTCAAATTTTAAAATTTATCTCAATTGAAATTGGGAAAATCAAAATTGTAATTAAGACAAAAAAATTTGAAATTAGTAAAATCCAAATTGAAATTGGGAAAATAAAAATTGATATTGAGAAAATCAAAATTGAAATTGGGAACTTCCAAATTGAAATTGATACTGGTTTGCAGTTTTCCATTTTCATTTGGTTCAAAATAGTTTCAATATATGACTCTTGCGTTAATTTTATACTTCCAGTTTCACCATCACGAATAACCTTAATACCGAGAAAATGATTTATAGGACCTTTATCTGTAACTTCGAATTCGTTCGATATTTCTTCTTTGATTTGGTTTACCATATTTTTCTCTTTGCAAGCAATCAATATATCGTCTACATAAACAGCTATTAATATAAGCACTCCGTTTCTATATGATTTATAAAGGCATGATTCATTTTCACATTGATAGAATCCAACTTTCTTTAAAGTGTCATCTAATTTTTCATTCCACGACCTACCGGCCTGCTTTAATCCGTATATGGCTTTCTTTAGCTTTAATACTTTGTGTGGATTACCTTTATTTGTATAATTTTCTGGTTGTTGTATAAAAATGTCTTCTTTCAGATCACTATTCATATAAGCCGTGCTTACGTCAAGTTGAACGGCTAAAGCTAAAAGCAACCTTATGGTTGTATACCGTACCACAGGGGAAAACGTTTCGGTGTAATCAATGCCAAACCTTTGGCTACAACCTTTTACAACTAAACGCGCTTCATATCTTTCGATATTTCCGTCTCTATCTCACTTGAGAGCAAAAACTAATTTTGTTCCAATTAGTTTCATGCCTTCAGGTAAGTCAGTTAAATACCAAGTATTATTTTTTTCAAGTGAACATATTTCATTTTTCATGGCTTTTTTCCACTTATCACAATTTTCACTATTGATAGCTTCATCAACAGTTTGTGAAACTTCGTTATCACATGCGACATATAATTTACTATAAACTTTTCCTGCCTGGCTTACCATTCTTTATCATTCGAGGACGTCCAGGACCACGTCGTTCAACATACTCCTCCTGAACATCGGCATGATTCATCGTCAGCTGTATCATATACCTCGTCAATTTCATTTATACAATTACCACTGATATCTTTGTTTTAATTTTTACTCATTATATCGATTAGAATACAATCATCAGGCTTATTTTCAGAACTATCTGTACATATATTTTCGAATTTACTTTCGTCAAATATGACATCACGACTCTCAATCATCTTACGTGAACTTTTGTCGTAAAGTCTTTACGCCTTGGATACAAGAGAATAACCGAGCCATAATTCGTACGGTGTTTTATTTTCCAACCTAACCATGGGGGACCGATTTTTTATATATGCTGCTGTATGGATTGCTTCAGCCCATAAATATATAGGTGCTCTAGCGTGGATTAACATTGACCTCGCCATTTCCAGCAAAGTGCGGTTGGCTCGCTCTGACACACCGTTCTGTTGCGGAGAGTAAGGAACGGTAAGTTGCTTATTTATACCACAACTGTTGAGATATTTATCGAATTCACTATTGACATATTCTCGACCGTTGTCGCTGCGAAGTGTTACAATCCTTTTATTTGTCATGCGTTCAACTTGCGACTTAAACATTTTAAATTTCTCTAGTACTTCTGATTTTTCTTTCAAAAAATACACAAACATAAATCTCGATTTATCATCAATAAAAGTCAAGAAGTAAACAGAACCACCAATGGACTTCGTTTTTATCGGGCCACATATATCGCTGTGGTTCAGCTGCAACACACTTTTAGACTCCGACACGGACTCATGTGGAAATGACGTCGTATGTACCTTGCTTAACATGCATGTTCTACAATTTTTACTAGAACCCATCTCACCGTTCAGACCACGAATCATTTGTTTACCTCGCAACTTAGCCAAAGCACTGTCATTTAAATGACCAAACTTTGCATGCCAATTATTATTACAGTGCACAACTTGTTAACACTCTGTGTAACGTGTTCAAATGCAAATTGTTTCTTTGCACAACTTTTAGGATTATAGTACCGGATTGTGTGCATAAAGTAGCCATGCCCTTCTTAAATTTTATAGTCAACAATTTTTCCAACTGACAAAAAATTTGCTTGCAAAGCTGGAGAATATAACACTGTAAGGTGTATTGAAGTGTTCTGTGGTAAAATTGTGTTCCCTATTCTTGGATATTTGAAAGTAATACTTCCAACGCGGGCCGGGATGTTTGTAAATATTTGCTAACTTCACGCAGATATCTCTAAAAAACAACCTTTAGGAAAAAAGAAGAGGAAGAATACAGCTTATATTTTTTCACTTCTCACTTGAAGCGTTAATTGAACAAACATTGTTTTTTTGCAAATATAATAAAAGAACAAAATATCAAAAAATATAGTTTTTTTGATTGGTGAAACAAGTATTACTTTTTTGAACATTCATCCTGACTTTGATAAAACATTCATACTAACGACAAATGCATCCGATTTCGCATTAGGAGCAATACTTTCACAAGGAGAAATCGGTAACGATCTACCCATTTCATACGCAAGCACAACACTATCTAAACATGATGATGATGATCAGTTATAGAAAAAGAATTACTAGCGATACATTGGGCTATAAAATTTTTTTAGACCATACCTATATGGACGAAAATTTATAGTAGTAACAGACCACAGACCACTACACCATTTTCAGGTTAAATTAAGAACTTCCAAATTATAATTGAGAACTTGCAAGTTGAAATTGGGAAACTGACGTTTTAAATTGAGAAAACCAAACTCAAATTGAGAAAACTAAATTGAAATTGAGAAAACCAAGTTCAGATTGGGAACCCCCAAATTCAAATTGAGAAAACCAAATTGAAATTGAGAAAACAAAATTCAAATCGAGAACTTCTAAATTCAAATTGAGAAAACCAAATTAAAATTAAGAACTACCAAATTGAAATTGAAAAAAACAAATTCAAATTGAGAAAACAAAATTCAAATTGAGAACTTCCAAATTCAAATTGAGAAAACCAAATTGAAATTGAGAACTATCAAATTAAAATTGAAAAAAAGAAATTCAAATTGAAAAAACCAAATTAAAATTGGGAACTTCCAAATTGAAATTAAGAACTTCCAAGTTCAAATCGAGAAAACCAAATTGAAATTGGGAACTTCCAAACTCAAATTGAGAAAACCAAATTAAAATTGAGAAAACCAAGTTCAAATTGGGAATTTCCAAATTGAAATTGAGAAAACCAAATTGAAATTAAGAAAACCAAATTGAAATTAAGAAAATCAAAATTGAAATTGAGAAAGCGAAACCAAATTGTAATTGAAAAAAATTGTAATTGAGACAATAAAATTTGAAATTACACAATTTTAAGGTTAAATTGAGAACTTCCAAATTATAATTGAGAACTTGCAAGTTGAAATTGGGAAACTGACGTTTTAAATTGAGAAAACCAAACTCAAATTAAGAAAACTAAATTAAAATTGAGAAAACCAAGTTCAAATTGAGAAAACCAAGTTCAAATTGATAAAACCAAATTCAAATTAAGAAAATAAAATTCAAATTGAGAAAACAAAATTCAAATTGAGAACTTCCAAATTCAAATTGAGAAAACCAAATTGAAATTAAGAACTACCAAATTGAAATTGAAAAAAACAAATTCAAATTAGGAAAACCAAATTGAAATTGAGAACTACCAAATTGAAATTGAGAAAACCAAATTGAAATTGAGAAAACCAAGTTCAAATTGGGAACTTCCAAGTTCAAATTGAGAAAACCAAATTGAAATTGGGAACTTACAAATTGAAATTGAGAACTTCCAAGGTCAAATTGAGAAAACCAAATTGAAATTGGGAACTTCCAAATTCAAATTGAGAAAACCAAATTGAAATTAAGAAAACAAAATTGAAATTGAGAAAACCAAATTGAAATTGAGAAAACCAAGTTCAAATTGGTAACTTCCAAGTTCAAATTGAGAAAACCAAATTGAAATTGGGAACTTCCAAGTTCAAATTGAGAAAACCGAATTGAAATTGGGAACTCCCAAATTCAAATTGAGAAAACCAAATTGAAATTGAGAAAACAAAATTGAAATTGAGAAAACCAAATTGAAATTGGGAACTCCCAAATTCAAATTGAGAAAATCGAGTTCAAATTGGGAACTTCCAAGTTCAAATTGAGAAAACCAAATTGAAATTGGGAACTTACAAATTGAAATTAGGAACTTCCAAGTTCAAATTGAGAAAACCAAATTGAAATTGGGAACTCCCAAATTCATATAGAGAAAACCAAATTGAAATTGAGAAAACAAAATTGAAATTGAGAAAACCAAATTGAAATTGAGAAAACCAAGTTCAAATTGGGAACTTCCAAGTTCAAATTGAGAAAACCAAATTGAAATTGAGAAATTTAAGTTTTACCCAAATTGAAATTGGGAAAGTGAAGTTTGAAATTGTGAAAACCAAATTGAAATTGAGAAAATCAAAATTGAAATTGAGAAAACGAAACCAAATTGTAATTGAAAAAAATAAAATTGAAATTGGGAATTAAAAAATTCAAATTTTAAAATTTATCTCAATTGAAATTGGGAAAATCAAAATTGTAATTAAGACAAAAAAATTTGAAATTAGTAAAATCCAAATTGAAATTGGGAAAATAAAAATTGATATTGAGAAAATCAAAATTGAAATTGGGAACTTCCAAATTGAAATTGAGAAAATAAAAATTGAAATTGGTAATTTAACATTTGAAATTGGGAAAATACAAATTGAAATTGAGAGAATGCACTTTAAAATTTAAATTGTAAGTTAAGAAAATTAATATTGAAAATTGTGTTTTTAGTAAATAAGATAAACCCATTTTTATGCTTCAAACTTAAATATTTCATTCATTAAGTGAATAATTGGTAGTTTGTGATAATGCTCCATGCCATTCTTCATTGGAAGAAGTTTTTGAAAATTTCGTGGCAACTCTTTTACGACTCAGTCCATACTTACCAATGTTGAACACTATTGAAGGTGCATGGTCAAAAATAAAGTCCCACGTAAAGAAATATATGGGACTTCCAAATCCAACTCCACCTAGAGTAGGCGAACAACGTTTAGCGTATTTAGAAAGTATTATTGACGAAGCTAAACTAACGTTGACAAGAGGAGATTGTGCTAGATATGTTCAACATACTACAACCTTTTATGAAAGAGCAATTAATTTAGAGGATATGCCAGTTGCAATGTAATGATACAATTTTCCAATTTTTCACTTAAATTAAGTGTTGTTAATATAACTTAAGAGAATCATTTATAAATTTCAATTTTTATTTTCTCAATTTCAATTTGGAAGTTCCCAATTTCAATTTGGTTTTCTCAATTTCAATTTGTTTTTCTTAATTTCAATTTTGTATTCTCAATTTCAATTTGGTTTTCTCAATTTGAATTTGGGAGTTCCCAATTTCAATTTGGTTTTCTTAATTTAAACTTGGAAGTTCTCAATTTCAATTTGGAAGTTCCCAATTTCAATTTGGAAGTTCTCAATTTCAATTTGGTTTTCTCAATTTGAACTTGGAAGTTCTCAATTTCAATTTTGATTTTTTCAATTTCAATTTGGTTTTCTCAATTTCAATTTGGTTTTCTCAATTTGAATTTGGGAGTTCCCAATTTCAATTTGGTTTTCTCAATTTCAATTTTGTTTTCTCAATTTCAATTTGGTTTTCTCAATTTGAATTTGGGAGTTCCCAATTTCAATTTGGTTTTCTCAATTTGAACTTGGAAGTTCTCAATTTCAATTTGGAAGTTCTCAATTTCAATTTTGTTTTCTCAATTTCAATTTGGTTTTCTCAATTTGAATTTGGGAGTTCCCAATTTCAATTTGGTTTTCTCAATTTGAACTTGGAAGTTCTCAATTTTAATTTGTAAGCTCCCAATTTCAATTTGGTTTTCTCAATTTGAACTTGGAAGTTCCCAATTTGAACTTGGTTTTCTCAATTTCAATTTGTTTTTTTCAATTTCAATTTGGTAGTTCTCAATTTCAATTTGGTTTTCTCAATTTGAATTTGGGAGTTCCCAATTTCAATTTGGTTTTCTCAATTTGAACTTGGAAGTTCTCAATTTCAATTTGGAAGTTCTCAATTTCAATTTTGTTTTCTCAATTTCAATTTGGTTTTCTCAATTTGAATTTGGGAGTTCCCAATTTCAATTTGGTTTTCTCAATTTGAACTTGGAAGTTCTCAATTTCAATTTGTAAGTTCCCAATTTCAATTTGGTTTTCTCAATTTGAACTTGGAAGTTCCCAATTTGAACTTGGTTTTCTCAATTTCAATTTTTTTTTTTCAATTACAATTTGGTTTCGTTTTCTCAATTTCAATTTTGATTTTTTCAATTTCAATTTGGTTTTCTCAATTTCAATTTGGTTTTCTCAATTTCAATTTTGTATTCTCAATTTCAATTTGGTTTTCTCAATTTGAATTTGGGAGTTCCCAATTTCAATTTGGTTTTCTCAATTTGAACTTGGAAGTTCTCAATTTCAATTTGGAAGTTCTCAATTTCAATTTTGTTTTCTCAATTTCAATTTGGTTTTCTCAATTTGAATTTGGGAGTTCCCAATTTCAATTTGGTTTTCTCAATTTGAACTTGGAAGTTCTCAATTTCAATTTGTAAGTTCCCAATTTCAATTTGGTTTTCTCAATTTGAACTTGGAAGTTCCCAATTTGAACTTGGTTTTCTCAATTTCAATTTGTTTTTTTCAATTTCAATTTGGTAGTTCTCAATTTCAATTTGGTTTTCTCAATTTGAATTTGGAAGTTCTCAATTTGAATTTTGTTTTCTCAATTTGAATTTTGTTTTCTCAATTTGAATTTGGTTTTATCAATTTGAACTTGGTTTTCTCAATTTGAACTTGGTTTTCTCAATTTCAATTTAGTTTTCTCAATTTGAGTTTGGTTTTCTCAATTTAAAACGTCAGTTTTCCAATTTCACCTTGCAAGTTCTCAATTATAATTTGGAAGTTCTCAATTTAACCTTAAAATGGTGTAGAAAAAGAACATATACAGTGGCTCACAGCTTATTTGTACACTACCCTTTATAGAAATAAAACCACTGTAGCTTCCAAACTATTGAAGCTATCAACGAAATTTGAATGCCAACTTGTTGTTGTATGTTTAATGAACATTTAAAACAAAAAAGATTTCAAAAAAATATTTCTAACTGTCTAATAATAAGAACTTTGTTATAACAAATTAAAAAAACATATCACAGCTTATTTTGTACAGTTGTTTTTTATTGAAAAATAATAAATATTAGTATTATTTAATATTTTGTATGGCACCCTTTTAATTTTATAGTACTATGCAGCCTCCTTGGCATTGAATCTACCAGCTTTTAGGTAACATCCGGGCTAATTTTACACCACTTTTTCAACACCCCTTCTTCAGTTCATTTTTGTTGGTTATGTTAAAATAATATTAGAAATTATTTTCCAACAAAAACCACAAATTTTCAATAACATTTAAATTTGGTGACTGAGCCCGTGGCGACATTAAATGGGGGCAATTCCAAATTAGAAATTAAATCTGCACAATTGTTGACTTATGTTATGTCGTTATCTTGATAGAAGCGGAAATTATCGCGTATACCAAGCTTCGTTGCACTTTGGAGTACATTTTTTTTCAGTATGTTGGGGTACATATTTTTATTCATTATTCCTTCAACAAACACTAAACTACCTACTTCAGCTGCTGACATACAGGCCCAAACTGTTACACTTCCTCCGCCACGCTTAACCGTGGTTTTAACGTTTTCTTCATTAAGCTCAGTATTCGGTAGGACATGCCGTCGGAACCCCCGATGCTAATTTTAAACTTATCTGCAAAAATAACTGAGTTTCAGAACTCAGAATTCTTCTCGACATGTTCTTTTGCAAATGAAAGCCGGCTTTATTTATTTTTTTACTTATGAATGGCTTTTAAGGAGCTACTCGACCATTAAAACCAGATTTACGGAGTACGCAACGAATTGTTTTGGCACTACAGGACTTGCCTAAATCATTTTTAATTTCACAAACCACTTTTAGTGCAGAAAGCTTCGGATTTACCTTTATTTTTCTTACAATGTATCTCTCATCAGATTCATTAAAAATTTTGTTAGGGGCATCTCTGCCTTTATTCTTTACGCGGTTTTCATGAATAAAATAATAATAATAATATTTTGAACTGTATATTTACTCAAGTTCACAAAGTCAGCAATTTCCCGTACCAAGTGCCCATTTTTAAAATAATTTAGGACCAGTTCACGTTGTTCAATAGTTGCACGACGACCCATTTTTTAAATTACGTGTATTATATTTCTAAAATAACTATAATCAAATTCAATCCTCCTCATAATAGTGAAATCTGTTCCTTTAAAATCTTAGTTCCGTCGTCGGCATTTGATATTTTCCTCGATAAGAAGTCCTGGCCTAATGGTGCACTTGTTAAGGAGTTTATTCCTCGCAGAAAGTTAAATCGTCCGGTTACGCTAAATCAATCAGTCGCTGTGTCAAAAAACTAAGTAATAAGCCATCTATTCTTTATCAAAATGTCCGTGGGCTTAATACCAAGCTTCGTGATACATTTTTGGCCTCTATTAGTTGTGTACATCATATTGTGGTATTTACAGAAACTTGGCTGAAGCCAATGGTTAACGATTTTGAAATTTTTTCTACTGAGTATTCGGTTTTTAGAGCTGATAGAAAGCTTAAGAAGGGTGGTGGTGTGCTAGTAGCCGTTCATAGTTCCTTACCTGCAAGGTTAGTTGCGTCCTCTGATACAGAGTTTATTTGTGTGAGTGTGTCTTATGGTGAGCCTAAGTTATATATAGCGTGTTCATATATTCCACCTTTGTCTGATGTGTCAATCTATTTAGAACATCTTAGAATGGTACAAGTCATACTCCACAGTCTGAGGAATATCGACAAATTAATTGTTCTAGGAGATTTTAACCTACCCAATGTCTTGTGGTATTTTAACGAAGACCTTGGATATTTTACACTTACCTCGTATCCGTCTATTTTTAATGATTATTTTGATTTGATTTGTGAACTTTCTCTGTTTCAACTTAATTCAATTTATAATAGTAATGATAAATTATTGGATTTGATTTTTTCAAGTGACACTAATATAAAGGTTTCGCGTTCGTTACCTTTTGTGGAGCCGGAGGATCATTACCACCCTACATTGTTATTAATCTTAGGTGAGTTTGGTAGTGGTTTTATCAATAGACCACGAGATACCATACATTACCTTCAATATTGCAAAACGGACTATAGTAAACTTTGTAATGTTTTATCTACTTTCGCGTGGGATCTTGACTACAGTAATATCGACGAGTCCTTAAATTATGTTTACAATGCTTTATCTTGTGCTATATCCGTGTCCGTTCCGATCAGACGTTTCAATTTCAATTATAACCCCCTTTGTCCAGTTTGGTTTAATGCTAATCTTAAATATGTCCGTAATAAAAAGAGTAGATTGTTTAAAAAGTTTAAGCGTAGTGGTTCACTTGTGGATTATACTAGATACTCTTCTATGAGAAGGTATTTTAATGCTTTGAAAAATAAATGCTACTCGGAGTATATTAGTTTAATAAAGTATAAACTGTATTCTGATCCCAAGACATTTTTTCGCTTTGTTGATTCTAAAAGAAAAGTTAGGAACTTTCCGTCCGTAATGTGCTACGAAAATTGTGAATCATCAGACGCATCTGTGATTGCTAATTTATTTGCTGACTTTTTTGAAAAGAATTATTCTCGTTCTTATATTTCATCTGATAATTACCCATTTCCAATAAGTTCGTTTGATATTTTTCCGCAAATCATATTATCTGGGGATGATGTACTTTCCTCCCTTTCTGCCCTAAAATTCTCCGTAATACCTGGGCCTGATGGACTCCCCTCTTGTGTTCTTCGGAACTGTGCTCCGTTTCTGTATATTCCGCTAACGCATATATTTAATAGTAGTCTGAGTCAAGGATATTTTCCCTCCATCTGGAAAACCAGCCATATTTTACCATTGTATAAAAATGGCTCGAGGGAGAATGTCGAGAACTACAGAGGCATTGCTAAACTAAGCGTGATGCCAAAATTATTTGAATCATTAATAGCTAAGAGTCTTAAGTCAGCGATTAGATCAGTACTCTCACCTTGCCAACATGGTTTTACCCAGGGTAAATCAACCTCAACAAATTTGTTGGAATTTACACATTATATATGTCAAGCGTTCTCTGATTTTAAACAAACAGACGTAATTTTTACGGATTTTTCAAAAGCATTTGATACAGTGGATCACAATCTTTTAACGTTTAAACTTCGATGTTTGGGCTTTCCGGACAACTTTGTTCGCTGGTTCTATTCTTACCTTACCAACAGATCCCAATGTGTGTCTTTTAATCATTGCCTGTCGAGGGAAATCGTAGTTACGTCAGGAGTACCACAAGGTAGTCACTTGGGGCCACTTTTATTTGCGCTTTTTGTTAATGACCTTCCCACGTCCGTTCGTAGCTCTAAAGTCTTGATGTTTGCTGATGATGTTAAGCTTTATTATCGGATTGATTCGCCGGGTTCTATTGTTACTCTTCAGTCTGACCTTTCGAGCTTGGCTAAATGGTGCGCTGTTAACGGAATGTCTTTGAATTTAAATAAGTGTAAAAAGATGTCATTTAATTGGGTTACTGCCATTCCGTCTTATTACTATATCTATAATAACTTGCTTGCTAGTGTTGATTCTTTTAAAGATTTAGGTGTTCTACTTGATTCAAGACTGAAGTTTAATTTACACATTGAAGCCTCGGTTAATAAGGCTAAGTCTTTATTAGGGTTCGTTAAAAGGTGGTCTAAGGAATTTACCGATCCTTATATTTGTAAAAGGCTCTAGTGAGACCAGTTTTGGAATATGCATCGGTTGTCTGGACTCCAAGTTATAGATGTCAGATTGATTTGTTGGAGTCAGTCCAAAGAAATTTTCTCATTTTTGCCCTTCGTGGACTAGGCTGGGACACTCGTCGCTCTCTCCCTCCTTATGAAAGTAGGCTGTTACTTATTAATTTGCCATCGCTTGAAAAAAGGCGTACCATGTTGAGCGTTATATTCATGGTTAAGTTAATTCGTGGCACTATATCGTCTCCTTTCTTGTTAGAAAATATTCCGTTTAATGTACCAAGTAGGTCAACTCGCCATTATATTCCTATAAAACTAACGCATTGTCGTACAAACTATCAGCTGTTTGGTCCGTTCCGAGTCCTGTGTAAATCATTTAATGACAATTATTTTTTATTTGATCCGTCCGTTGACTCAGTTGACGTAATAAGAAATTACTTACTTAATCTACCAAACTATTAGAATCATTGGTCCTTAACCAATAGTTTTTTCTTTTTTTATATGTACTTATATTACTTTTATTACTTTGTTGTTATTTTTATATATTAATTGATTTTATAATATCCTTTTACTTCATTAATTGTAACCTTTAGTTGTAAGCTTAATATTAAGTTTAGCATATATTATTTTTAATTTTATTCTAGTTGTTCCAGAGGTTGTTGTTGTTGTTGTTGTTACTGATGCTGCGGCCAGTTTTATTATTTTAATTATAAAATTTTATTTTTATATTCTTATTTATAACTATATAAACATATATTAGTTGATAATTGGTTTTTGTAACTAATAGAATAGAATAATAATAATAATAAAGAATTATTAGACAGTTAGAAATATTTTTTTGAAATCTTTTTTGTTTTAAATGTTTATTGTGTTCAATGTGTTCAACAAGTTGGCATCCAAATTTCGTTGATAGCTTGTGATGAGGAAATTTTTTCACAAAAATAAAATTTCCATCACACGTCTCATCGCTAGTATATTTTATTTTTTTCTTTTTCTTTTATGAACATTTTCCATGAATTATTGTACTCAGTTTTGAACTCCTTGAATTATTATACTTAATTTCGAATTATTATACTTTATTTTGAATTATTAGATTGAATTATTATGCCTAGTTTTTGAATTTTTGAATTATTATCATTTGAATCCTTTATAATCATTGTTACACATTTGCTTAGTTTTGTTATCGCACACACATACGATTGCTTGATGATTGTTTACCTTTTTATTAAGTAACTCTGTCATAGGCAACTCTACACACCAATAGTTAAGATCAGCTGTAACTAGTGTGAACTTGCAACAAAGCTTCTGTAAATAATAAGCAAAAGCTCAGCCGCTGGCCTATAAATAGCCGATCACCGCGTAGGAAAGTAGCTAGTCTTAGGGCTGACAGGTAGGTAGTCAGTTCAAGCGTAGGGAAAATAGGCACAAGTGTGACGATTCCTCTCAAACAAGCTAGGAATATTTCTTTGAGCAAAAGCATAGGTATGAGAGTGAAAAATTCCTCTAAAACACAGCTAGGTATATTTCACTAGGCAAACACAGCTAAGATATATTTCAATAGGCAAGCATAGGCACGAGAGTGACGATTCCTTTTAAACACAGCTAGGTATGTTCCACTAGGCAAACACAGCTAAGGTATATTTCAATAGGCAAGCATAGGCACGAGAGTGAAAATTTCTCTCAAATAAGCTAGGTATACTTCAATAGGCAAGCATAGGCACGAGAGTGAAAATTCCTCTCAAACAAGCTAGAAATATTTCTTTGAGCAAAAGCATAGGTATGAGAGTGAAAATTCCTCTCAAACACAGCTAAGGTATATTTCACTAGGCAAACACAGCTAAGGTATATTTCAGTAGGCAAGCTAAAATAAATTAAGGCTTTATCAAACAATTTACGTAGTATATAATAAACTCTCAACCTCAAACGAAATATTAACATAGGCTGAGCTCTTGCTAAACTAACCTTAGCTAATACATAGGCAAGAGAATCGTCTACACTACGCCATTTTAAGGTTAAATTGAGAACTTCCAAATTATAATTGAGAACTTGCAAGATGAAATTGGGAAACTGACGTTTTAAATTGAGAAAACCAAACTCAAATTGAGAAAACTAAATTGAAATTGAGAAAACCAAGTTCAAATTGAGAAAACCAAGTTCAAATTGAGAACTTCCAAATTCAAATTGAGAAAACCAAATTCAAATTGAGAAAACCAAATTCAAATTGAGAAAACCAAATTGAAATTGAGAAAACCAAGTTCAAATTGGGAACTTCCAAGTTCAAATTGAGAAAACCAAGTTGAAATTGGGAACTTACAAATTGAAATTGAGAACTTCCAAGTTCAAATTGAGAAAACCAAGTTCAAATTGATAAAACCAAATTCAAATTGAGAAAACAAAATTCAAATTAAGAAAACAAAATTCAAATTGAGAACTTCCAAATTCAAATTGAGAAAACCAAATTGAAATTGAGAACTACCAAATTGAATTTGAGAAAACCAAATTGAAATTGAGAAAACCAAGTTCAAATTGATAAAACCAAATTCAAATTGAGAAAAAAAAATTCAAATTGAGAAAACAAAATTCAAATTAAGAAAACAAAATTCAAATTGAGAACTTCCAAATTCAAATTGAGAAAACCAAATTGAAATTGAGAACTACCAAATTGAATTTGAGAAAACCAAATTGAAATTGAGAAAACCAAGTTCAAATTGATAAAACCAAATTCAAATTGAGAAAATAAAATTCAAATTGAGAAAACAAAATTCAAATTGAGAACTTCCAAATTCAAATTGAGAAAACCAAATTGAAATTGAGAACTATCAAATTGAAATTGAGAAAACCAAGTTCAAATTGGGAACTTCCAAGTTCAAATTGAGAAAACCAAATTGAAATTGGGAACTTACAAATTTAAATTGAGAACTTCCAAGTTCAAATTGAGAAAACCAAATTGAAATTGGGAACTTCCAAATTGAAATTAGGAACTTCCAAGTTCAAATTGAGAAAACCGAATTCAAATTGGAAACTCCCAAATTCAAATTGAGAAAACCAAATTGAAATTGAGAAAACCAGCTTGAAATTGAGAAAACCAAGTTCAAATTGGGAACTTCCAAGTTCAAATTGAGAAAACCAAATTGAAATTGAGAACTTCCAAGTTCAAATTGAGAAAACAAAATTCAAATTGAGAACTTCCAATTTTAAATTGAGAAAACCAAATTGAAATTGAGAACTACCAAATTGAAATTGAGAAAACCAAATTAAAATTGAGAAAACCAAGTTCAAATTGGGAACTTCCAAGTTTAAATTGAGAAAACCAAATTGAAATTGGGAACTTCCAAATTGAAATTAGGAACTTCCAAGTTCAAATTGAGAAAACCGAATTCAAATTGGAAACTCCCAAATTCAAATTGAGAAAACCAAATTGAAATTGAGAAAACAAAATTGAAATTGAGAAAACCAAATTGAAATTGAGAAAACCAACTTGAAATTGAGAAAACAAAATTCAAATTGAGAACTTCCAAATTCAAATTGAGAAAACAAAATTCAAATTGGGAACTTCCAAGTTCAAATTGATAAAACCAAATTCAAATTGGGAACTTCCAAGTTCAAATTGAGAAAACAAAATTCAAATTGAGAACTTCCAATTTTAAATTGAGAAAACCAAATTGAAATTGAGAAAACCAAATTGAAATTGAGAAAACCAACTTGAAATTGAGAAAACCAAGTTCAAATTGGGAACTTCCAAGTTCAAATTGAGAAAACCAAATTGAAATTGGGAACTTCCAAGTTCAAATTGAGAAAACAAAATTGAAATTGAGAAAACCAAATTGAAATTGAGAAAACCAAGTTCAAATTGGGAACTTCCAAGTTCAAATATAGAAAACCAAATTGAAATTGGGAACTTACAAATTGAAATTGAGAAAACCAAGTTCAAATTGAGAAAACCAAATTGAAATTGGGAACTTCCAAATTGAAATTAAGAACTTCCAAGTTCAACAAACTTGAGAAAACCGAATTCAAATTGAAAACTCCCAAATTCAAATTGAGAAAACCAAATTGAAATTGAGAAAACAAAATTGAAATTGAGAAAACCAAATTGAAATTGAGAAAACCAACTTGAAATTGAGAAAACCAAGTTTAAATTGGGAACTTCCAAGTTCAAATTGAGAAAACCAAATTGAAATTGAGAACTACCAAATTGAAATTGAGAAAACCAAATTAAAATTGAGAAAACCAAGTTTAAATTGGGAACTTCCAAGTTTAAATTGAGAAAACCAAATTGAAATTGAGAAAATCAAAATTGAAATTGAGAAAACGAAACCAAATTGTAATTGAAAAAAATAAAATTGAAATTGGGAATTAAAAAATTCAAATTTTAAAATTTATCTCAATTGAAATTGGGAAAATCAAAATTGTAATTAAGACAAAAAAATTTGAAATTAGTAAAATCCAAATTGAAATTGGGAAAATAAAAATTGATATTGAGAAAATCAAAATTGAAATTGGGAACTTCCAAATTGAAATTGAGAAAATAAAAATTGAAATTGGTAATTTAACATTTGAAATTGGGAAAATACAAATTGAAATTGAGAGAATGCACTTTAAAATTTAAATTGTAAGTTAAGAAAATTAATATTGAAAATTGTGTTTTTAGTAAATAAGATAAACCCATTTTTATGCTTCAAACTTAAATATTTCATTCATTAAGTGAATAATTGGTAGTTTGTGATAATGCTCCATGCCATTCTTCATTGGAAGAAGTTTTTGAAAATTTCGTGGCAACTCTTTTACGACTCAGTCCATACTTACCAATGTTGAACACTATTGAAGGTGCATGGTCAAAAATAAAGTCCCACGTAAAGAAATATATGGGACTTCCAAATCCAACTCCACCTAGAGTAGGCGAACAACGTTTAGCGTATTTAGAAAGTATTATTGACGAAGCTAAACTAACGTTGACAAGAGGAGATTGTGCTAGATATGTTCAACATACTACAACCTTTTATGAAAGAGCAATTAATTTAGAGGATATGCCAGTTGCAATGTAATGATACAATTTTCCAATTTTTCACTTAAATTAAGTGTTGTTATTATAACTTAAGAGAATCATTTATAAATTTCAATTTTTATTTTCTCAATTTCAATTTGGAAGTTCCCAATTTCAATTTTGATTTTCTCAATATCAATTTTTATTTTCCCAATTTCAATTTGGATTTTACTAATTTCAAATTTTATTGTCTCAATTACAATTTTGAATTTCCCAATTTCAATTGAGATAAATTTTAAAATTTTAATTTTTGAATTCCCAATTTCAATTTTTTTTTTTCAATTACAATTTGGTTTCGTTTTCTCAATTTCAATTTTGATTTTTTCAATTTCAATTTGGTTTTCTCAATTTCAATTTGGTTTTCTCAATTTCAATTTTGTATTCTCAATTTCAATTTGGTTTTCTCAATTTGAATTTGGGAGTTCCCAATTTCAATTTGGTTTTCTCAATTTGAACTTGGAAGTTCTCAATTTCAATTTGGAAGTTCTCAATTTCAATTTTGTTTTCTCAATTTCAATTTGGTTTTCTCAATTTGAATTTGGGAGTTCCCAATTTCAATTTGGTTTTCTCAATTTTAACTTGGAAGTTCTCAATTTCAATTTGTAAGTTCCCAATTTCAATTTGGTTTTCTCAATTTGAATTTGTTTTTTTCAATTTCAATTTGGTAGTTCTCAATTTCAATTTGGTTTTCTCAATTTGAATTTGGAAGTTCTCAATTTGAATTTTGTTTTCTCAATTTGAATTTTGTTTTCTCAATTTGAATTTGGTTTTATCAATTTGAACTTGGTTTTCTCAATTTGAACTTGGTTTTCTCAATTTGAGTTTGGTTTTCTCAATTTAAAACGTCAGTTTCCCAATTTCAACTTGCAAGTTCTCAATTATAATTTGGAAGTTCTCAATTTAACCTTAAAATGGTGTAGAAAAAGAACATATACAGTGGCTCACAGCTTATTTGTACACTACCCTTTATAGAAATAAAACCACTGTAGCTTCCAAACTATTGAAGCTATCAACGAAATTTGAATGCCAACTTGTTGTTGTATGTTTAATGAACATTTAAAACAAAAAAGATTTCAAAAAAATATTTCTAACTGTCTAATAATAAGAACTTTGTTATAACAAATTAAAAAAACATATCACAGCTTATTTTGAACAGTTGTTTTTTATTGAAAAATAATAAATATTAGTATTATTTAATATTTTGTATGGCACCCTTTTAATTTTATAGTACTATGCAGCCTCCTTGGCATTGAATCTACCAGCTTTTAGGTAACATCCGGGCTAATTTTACACCACTTTTTCAACACCCCTTCTTCAGTTCATTTTTGTTGGTTATGTTAAAATAATATTAGAAATTATTTTCCAACAAAAACCACAAATTTTCAATAACATTTAAATTTGGTGACTGAGCCCGTGGCGACATTAAATGGGGGCAATTCCAAATTAGATAAATCTGCACAATTGTTGACTTATGTTATGTCGTTATCTTGATAGAAGCGGAAATTATCGCGTATACCAAGCTTCGTTGCACTTTGGAGTACATTTTTTTTCAGTATGTTGGGGTACATATTTTTATTCATTATTCCTTCAACAAACACTAAACTACCTACTTCAGCTGCTGACATACAGGCCCAAACTGTTACACTTCCTCCGCCACGCTTAACCGTGGTTTTAACGTTTTCTTCATTAAGCTCAGTATTCGGTAGGACATGCCGTCGGAACCCCCGATGCTAATTTTAAACTTATCTGCAAAAATAACTGAGTTTCAGAACTCAGAATTCTTCTCGACATGTTCTTTTGCAAATGAAAGCCGGCTTTATTTATTTTTTTACTTATGAATGGCTTTTAAGGAGCTACTCGACCATTAAAACCAGATTTACGGAGTACGCAACGAATTGTTTTGGCACTACAGGACTTGCCTAAATCATTTTTAATTTCACAAACCACTTTTAGTGCAGAAAGCTTCGGATTTACCTTTATTTTTCTTACAATGTATCTCTCATCAGATTCATTAAAAATTTTGTTAGGGGCATCTCTGCCTTTATTCTTTACGCGGTTTTCATGAATAAAATAATAATAATAATATTTTGAACTGTATATTTACTCAAGTTCACAAAGTCAGCAATTTCCCGTACCAAGTGCCCATTTTTAAAATAATTTAGGACCAGTTCACGTTGTTCAATGGTTGCACGACGACCCATTTTTTAAATTACGTGTATTAATTCACAATTATTTTAAATTACTAAAATTAATACTTAGATTGATTGAAAATATTACCAAGAAGGCAGAGAAGAGAAAACATTGTGAAAAATTTTACGAACATGTTTTTTGATTTGTTATAACAAAGTTCTTGTTATTAGACAGTTAGAAATATTTTTTTGAAATCTTTTTTGTTTTAAATGTTTATTGTGTTCAATGTGTTCAACAAGTTGGCATCCAAATTTCGTTGATAGCTTGTGATGAGGAAATTTTTCACAAAAATAAAATTTCCATCACACGTCTCATCGCTAGTATATTTTATTTTTTCTTTTTCTTCTATGAACATTTTCCATGAATTATTGTACTCAGTTTTGAACTCCTTGAATTATTATACTTAATTTCGAATTATTATACTTTATTTTGAATTATTAGATTGAATTATTATGCCTAGTTTTTGAATTTTTGAATTTTTATCATTTGAATCCTTTATAATCATTGTTACACATTTGCTTAGTTTTGTTATCGCACACACATACGATTGCTTGATGATTGTTTACCATTTTATTAAGTAACTCTGTCATAGGCAACTCTACACACCAATAGTTAAGATCAGCTGTAACTAGTGTGAACTTGCAACAAAGCTTCTGTAAATAATAAGCAAAAGCTCAACCGCTGGCCTATAAATAGCCGATCACCGCGTAGGAAATTAGCTAGTCTTAGGGCTGACAGGTAGGTAGTCAGTTCAAGCGTAGGGAAAATAGGCACAAGTGTGACGATTCCTCTCAAACAAGCTAGGAATATTTCTTTGAGCAAAAGCATAGGTATGAGAGTGAAAAATTCCTCTAAAACACAGCTAGGTATATTTCACTAAGCAAACACAGCTAAGATATATTTCAATAGGCAAGCATAGGCACGAGAGTGACGATTCCTTTTAAACACAGCTAGGTATGTTCCACTAGGCAAACACAGCTAAGGTATATTTCAATAGGCAAGCATAGGCACGAGAGTGAAAATTTCTCTCAAATAAGCTAGGTATACTTCAATAGGCAAGCATAGGCACGAGAGTGAAAATTCCTCTCAAACAAGCTAGAAATATTTCTTTGAGCAAAAGCATAGGTATGAGAGTGAAAATTCCTCTCAAACACAGCTAAGGTATATTTCACTAGGCAAACACAGCTAAGGTATATTTCAGTAGGCAAGCTAAAATAAATTAAGGCTTTATCAAACAATTTACGTAGTATATAATAAACTCTCAACCTCAAACGAAATATTAACATAGGCTGAGCTCTTGCTAAACTAACCTTAGCTAATACATAGGCAAGAGAATCGTCTACACTACGCCATTTTAAGGTTAAATTGAGAACTTCCAAATTATAATTGAGAACTTGCAAGATGAAATTGGGAAACTGACGTTTTAAATTGAGAAAACCAAACTCAAATTGAGAAAACTAAATTGAAATTGAGAAAACCAAGTTCAAATTGAGAAAACCAAGTTCAAATTGATAAAACCAAATTCAAATTGAGAAAACAAAATTTAAATTGAGAAAACAAAATTTAAATTGAGAAAACCAAATTCAAATTGAGAAAACCAAATTGAAATTGAGAAGTACCAAATTGAATTTGAGAAAACCAAATTGAAATTGAGAAAACCAAGTTCAAATTGGGAACTTCCAAGTTCAAATTGAGAAAACCAAATTGAAATTGGGAACTTACAAATTTAAATTGAGAACTTCCAAGTTCAAATTGAGAAAACCAAATTGAAATTGGGAACTTCCAAGTTCAAATTGAGAAAACCGAATTGAAATTGGGAACTCCCAAATTCAAATTGATAAAACCAAATTGAAATTAAGAAAACAAAATTGAAATTGAGAAAACCAAATTGAAATTGAGAAAACCAACTTAAAATTGAGAAAACCAAGTTCAAATTGGGAACTTCCAAGTTCAAATTGAGAAAACCAAATTGAAATTGGGAACTTCCAAATTGAAATTAGGAACTTCCAAGTTCAAATTGAGAAAACCAAATTGAAATTGGGAACTCCCAAATTCATATAGAGAAAACCAAATTGAAATTGAGAAAATAAAATTGAAATTGAGAAAACCAAATTGAAATTGAGAAAACCAAGTTCAAATTGGGAACTTCCAAGTTCAAATTGAGAAAACCAAATTGAAATTGAGAAATTTAAGTTTTACCCAAATTTAAATTGGGAAAGTGAAGTTTGAAATTGTGAAAACCAAATTGAAATTGAGAAAATCAAAATTGAAATTGAGAAAACGAAACCAAATTGTAATTGAAAAAAATAAAATTGAAATTGGGAATTAAAAAATTCAAATTTTAAAATTTATCTCAATTGAAATTGGGAAAATCAAAATTGTAATTGAGACAAAAAAATTTGAAATTAGTAAAATCCAAATTGAAATTGGGAAAATAAAAATTGATATTGAGAAAATCAAAATTGAAATTGGGAACTTCCAAATTGAAATTGAGAAAATAAAAATTGAAATTGGTAATTTAACATTTGAAATTGGGAAAATACAAATTGAAATTTAGAGAATGCACTTTTAAATTTAAATTGTAAGTTAAGAAAATTAATATTGAAAATTGGGTTTATTTAAGTTTGAAGCATAAAAATTGGTTAATCTTACTTACTAACTTACAATTTAAATTTTAAAGTGCATTCTCTCAATTTCAATTTGTATTTTCCCAATTTCAAATGTTAAATTACCAATTTCAATTTTTTTTTTCTCAATTTCAATTTGGAAGTTCCCAATTTCAATTTTGATTTTCTCAATTTCAATTTGGTTTTCTCAATTTGAATTTGGGAGTTCCCAATTTCAATTTGGTTTTCTTAATTTCAACTTGCAAGTTCTCAATTTCAATTTGGAAGTTCCCAATTTGAACTTGGTTTTCTCAATTTCAATTTGGTTTTCCCAATTTCAATTTGGTTTTCTCAATTTCAATTTGTAAGTTCCCAATTTCAATTTGGTTTTCTTAATTTGAATTTGTTTTTTCCATTTTCAATTTGGTAGTTCTCAATTTGAACTTGGTTTTCTCAATTTGAACTTGGTTTTCTCAATTTCAATTTGGTTTTCTCAATTTCAATTTGGGAGTTCCCAATTTCAATTTGGTTTTCTCAATTTAAACTTGGAAGTTCTCAATTTCAATTTGGAAGTTCCCAATTTCAATTTTGTTTTCTCAATTTCAATTTGGTTTTCTCAATTTGAACTTGGAAGTTCTCAATTTCAATTGTAAGTTCCCAATTTCAATTTGGTTTTCTCAATTTGAATTTGTTTTTTTCATTTTCAATTTGAGTTTGGTTTTCTCAATTTAAAACTTTAGTTTCCCAATTTCAACTTGCAAGTTCTCAATTATAATTTGGAAGTTCTCAATTTAACCTTAAAATGGTGTAGTTAAACTCGAACTTAGCAAAGACACAATTCGCGCATCATTACGCTTAGCTAAGACCCAAAACAACATAAAAGTAAACATAATTAACTTATTTGAACACACACAGTCGAAAGCAAAGTATTAAACTTTTTTTTATTTATGTACAGTACATTATAATTATTCAATATCAATAAAACATTGCGAAAGAAACGTACATAGAAAAAAAAATAATCTTCTTTTTATACAATTTTCGGAAAAGGAACAAATTTTCTTTGAATTGATCTCTGACTGGCCCTGAGAATCTGGGGTAGACCCAGGGCCGACCAGAGTTCAATTCAGAGAATATTTTATTTCAATGCAAATAAAGATGACAATTTATTCACTAATATTTAATATTTCATACATACAAGAGTTTGACGTTTATCCTAGCCTGATTAACAAAGGGGTATGCGACGACTAAACCTAAGATCTGTACCTTAGCTTATGGACTCTATACTTGGATAATAACAATAGTTTGTGGGTGAGCTTTGATGGATTTGTCTATGCTAGAGAACAACTTATCAAGAAATATGTCTAGAGTTTATTTTCAGATGTCTCTGCTAGTGCACGCGATGGTTCAAATTCTGAGTTAAGTCTCTTTTGTAATTGATGCAAGAGTATTTACCTCTGGTCTTGTCTTAGCTAACCTGAAGGGTGTATGGCTATATTTCGGTGGCTCTCGTACTTTTGTGGGATTTCCTAACACTAAGATAGAGGAAGACGTATCACTCGCTCTTGCCCTTTTCACCTTCCCTATGCTCTGCCTAGTATTGAGGTAGAGGAGGACGTATCGCTCACTCTTACCCTTTTCACTTTTCCCTATGCTCTGTCTAGTATCGAGGTAGAGGAGGACGTATCACTCCTTCTTGCCCTTTCACCTTTTCCTATGCTCTGCCTAGTATTGAGGTAGAGGAGGACGTATCACTCGCTCTTATCCTTTTTCGCTTTTCCCTATGCTCTACCTAGTATTGAGGTAGAGGAGGACGTATCACTCGCTCTTACCCTTTTTATTTTCCTATGCTAATCCTACCCTTGGTATTTACTTGCCTAACACAATTATGTGCTTTGCCTAATTCCCTGCTTGAGCTACCTGTTAGAATAGCTATCAAAAACTAGCTGCTTTGCTTCGTGATGATCGCCTTTTTATAGGCCTGTGGCCGAGCTTTTGTGTGTTTTTAAGAGCTTTGACAAGAGCTTGCATCAATTACATCTGATCTTTTGCTACATATGATTTTCTATGACTAATTCGGGGTTAACTTAAATTAATAACATTAACAGAGTAGTTTAACGTTATTTCAGTTGACTTATTAAATCAAACTAGAAATTCATATTCAAATTCTTTTAATTGATAAGTAAATAAAACATATTCATTTAGTTCATGTGGTAGATTTTAGTAAAGTGTACTGATTTTAAAAGAAGGAAGCAACGATTGTAAAAAAAAAAAGAAAAATTGTGTGTATGTAATTCAAGAGTTAATAATTATTATAAGAGAAAAAAAAGTATTTCATGAAGTTTAATGGATGAAACGAAAAAGATTGTGGGGTGAAAACGCGAATGTTCAGATCGTGTGATGATAATTTTTCCCTTTGAGAAATTGCCTCATCACAATTGTTATTATTGAAATTGAAAATCTCCATATGAAAAGGTGTAGACATTGCCATAATTTTTATTTTATTATTTGATAAAGACATTTTTTTTTTAGTTAGACTTTTAATGTTATTAATTATGATTTACACCTGACACCATTTTGTAACTTTTATTATATATGAGTAAATTGCAGAACAATTCATTAGATATGGTATTATAATAGAGATGATAGAGATGATAATTTTAATATAAAAGTAGAGCAGAGTAGTGTAACTTAACATAATAATAGTTATTGTATTTTTTCTTAAATTTTGCTTAAATTGTATCCCGAGGCAGTAATTTATTAAACCTAAGTCCTTCATTTCGAAAGTCTTTGCTAAACTTTCCTTGAAATTCTTTAGTTTATTTACATTATTACTTGATACTATAAGATCATCTACATACAGTAGTGTTCATAACAATAGCAGTGCTTATTACTACTATCGAAAAAGTACGATTTTATCCAAAATAATTTGAATAAAATTTTAAAGCCTTTTCTTTATTTAACTATGATCTATAACAAAATGAATTTATAGAAAAGTATTTGAATTTGTCACATAGTCTTTTAATCAAACAAAAAAACTTAACCAAGGGTCAAAAATACCTGTTCATTTTCAGTCTTTATTGTTGATTTTTTTAAATATTTTAAAGAAAAAAAAATTATTTTTATCTAAATATGAAATATTTTTTATAAGACAACCATATAAGGTTACTTCAAAATAAATAATAACTAATGGTTACAGAATAATGGGACGCTTAAAACATTTTTCAAGTGAAACACGAGATTTAATAAAGAAATTGCGAAACGAAAATAAAACCTATAAAGAAATCCAAAATATTATTGGTCATTTGGCGAAGATGATTCCAGACGCTATAAAATGGAAAAATCGACCCGAGAATCGCGGCCGGAAACTATTAACAGACAAAAAACCGATCGTAAGATTATTAATTTAGTGAAGAGGCAGCCAAGTATTAGCTCTCAAAAAGTAAAGGAGGAATTGTCACTTCATGTGAGCTCAGTGACAGTCTTAAGACGTTTATTGGAGGCTAATTTAAAAGGCCACAGCCGACGAAAAATACCACTTTTAACTAAGCGACACTTGAAAAATAAGCTTAAATTGTGCTAATGAGCACGTAAAGTGACCAAAGTCAAAATGGCGAAATTTTCTGTGGACGGACGAAAGTAAACTGATTCTCTTTGGTTCCAATGTCCCAGTATAGTACAAAGACTGTAAAGCATGGTGGAGCAAAAATAATGGTTTAGGATTGCTTTTTTTACTATGGTGTACTATGTTACTATGCCTATATTTCGCATTGAAAGGGTTATGAACCTGCACAAATACGTTGAAATCTTGGAAGAAGTTATGCTGCCATATGCAAAAGAAGAAATGCCGCTTAAATGGATCTTCCAACAGGATAATAACCCAAAACATACAAGCAAGCGCGCAAGAGATATCTTTCAAGACAACAACATTAAAGTTTTGGATTGACCAGCTCAATCACCTGACCTGAACCCTATCGAAAACTTATGGGGGGATGTGAAACAAGGTATTTTTGAAAAAAAACCCGACCAATGCAAATGCCTTTTGGAAGGTAGTACGCTCAACTACCGGTCAGTTGATGCAGAATATTAGTAAACTCAATGCAATGTAGACGCTGTTATACCGAATAAGTGCTACACAACCAAATATTAATTAAATCTTCATTTTTTCATTGAATTAACTATTTTTCTTAAAAATATCAACAGTAAAAGACGGCACTGCTATTATTATGTACAGGTATTTTTGACCTTTAGTGAAGTTTTTTTGTTTGATTAAAAGATTATGTGACAAATTCAAATACTTTTCTATAAATTCAGTTTGTTATAGATCGTAGTTTAATAAAGAAAAGGCTTTAAAATTCTATACAAATTATTTTTGATAAAATCGCACTTTTTCGATCGTAGTAATGGTATATGGTAACAATTAAAATTTCGTTTCTGTTCTTCTCTAAATATATGCACGGATCTGACTCTCCCATTAGCCGCATTTCCTGTAAATGATCGTGGAGCTTTTTGTACCATTATCTTCCGCTTTGCTTTAATCCATATAGAGCTTTTTGAATTTTGCAAGCTTTGTTGTTTTTTTATTTCACTGCTTGTCGTTCTTCTATTATATCTTCAAGTTTTTCCGGAACCTCCATATAAATTTCTTCGTTTATATCTTCGTTTAAATATGCACTGATAAAATCTAATTGATGAACTATCAGGTTAAGTTCCACTACTAGTGCCATTAGTAAACGTATCGACGACATTCGTACCACCGCGGTAAAAGTTTCTATATAATCTATACCTTCTTTCTGTGTGAAACCTTTTGCTACTAATCTAGCCTTGCGTTTTTCTATATTTCCATCCGCATCATATTATGTTTTTAAAATCCATTTACATTTTATTACCTTTTTATGTTTGGGTTTGTCAACAATGGTCCATGTTTTATTCTTTGGCAGTGCTTCGTATTCTTTTTCATTGCCTTTTTCCACTCATTGAATCTGCACTATTTATCGCTTCAAAAACGGTTGTAGGATCTGAAAATTCAACAATTCCTGCAGTTTCATAAAACGTTTCATTTTCTTCTATCAATCTAGGTCGTCCAGGACCTCGTTTCTGTATATTTTCGGTATTGATTTCATAATAATTTTCTTGAACTAATGGTTGTTCTATATATATTGATCTTGATGTTGTTGTTCTAAATTCTTGTTACATGAGTAATTATTAAATAAATTATAGTATATAGATACATCTGTCTCACAATTTTGTTTTCTTTATTTACATTCCATGTATCAAAATTATTAGTAAATTTAACATCACGACTTCTCAAAGCTTCCTTTTTAATTAGGTCCCATAAACGATAAGCTTTGGATATAATACTGTAGCCTAAAAGTATGCATCTTTTAGATTTAGGTTTAAATTTACCTCTTGCTGGTTTTTTATTCAATACTTCAAAACTACTTGACCAAACTTTTTAAAATAATTAACGTTAGGACTAACTTCTACAATTTTTAAAAGGAGTATCATTAATGCTTCTTGAAAATCACCTGTTTCTGATATAATTTGCGGTACATATGGCGGAGTCAACTATCTCAATGTCCGTCCCCAGTAAACGGATTCTAATGTTCCTAATATCCGCCTACCCTTAAAAAGCTATACACTTAGTTTTAACAGGATTCAACGCAAGACCGTTGGAACTAGCCCAGTTCTTGATATTAATCAAATCATCATTGATTTTAATTGCGGTATAATGATATTGTCAGGCGGTCCACTAGCCCAGATCTGTACATCATCAGCGTACATATACACCTAAGGCAAGTAGGTAAGTCATTAATGAATAACGAGAACAACAGTGGACCAAGGACAGACCCTTGCGGAACCCCTCGCTTAATTTGAAGTAGATCAGAGAAACTATTATTGGCGAACACACGTTGATACCTTCTCTCTACGTTTCAACAACCCTAATGGCTGTGGTATGAAAGTTGAAGAATTTTTGGAGTTTGACCTCCATCAGGGAATCGAATCAAATGCTTTAGTATAGTCTAATAGCACAAGGAATGTCATATTGTTATTGTCCAAATTACTCCTAACACTTTCTCCGACATCAATCAGGGTGGTAGTACAAGACCTATTTTTTCGAAAACCGGACTGTGGGTCAACTAATAATGAGTTGAGACTAATATGACAGATTTGTTTTTTAATAAATTTTTCAAATACTTTGGAAAGAAACGGAAGGTTCACGATTGGTCTATAGCAATGGTGACATTGCTTTTCGGAGTGGGTAATACTTTTGTTAATTTCCAACAACTCGGAAAGGTCGAACGCGTAATGACATCATTAAAAATCAACGTAATACTCTTTAACACTAACGGGAGAGTAAGTCTAATAAACCTGAGTACAATGTCGTCCAGTCCTATGGCATTCGACTTGGTGCTAAGTATACACTCAAGTACTTCAGATTCATTCACACCATTAAACCTCAATGAGTTAAAACTAAGATCTGTTTCCATTTCTAAAGAGTAAGAGACGTCGGGTGCTCATGGGTATGTTAACAAATCTTTGATTGATGTCGTTCACGTCAAGGTTAACTGGAGTTTGCAGTATATTACTATTGGTACCAATCTCTCTATTGACCTTCCACTTCTGTCCAGTGTTTGTTTTAGAGCGGAAGCAAATCTAGTCCCATAGAATGCGATTTTCGCACGCCTAATAACATAGGTTGCCTGTCTGCGAAGGTGCTTAAAATGATCATAATGCGCAGGCACACGTATTGTTGAACCAGAGTATTTTGGATTCACTATCCGGTATATACCCAATCTCGCTCCAATTAATTTGGTTCGCCCTGAGCGTGTAATGTCCGCTTATGAGAAGTTTGGATTGGTATTGGCAGAAATTGTGTTTGGTACCACGTGTTTGGTGGCGGAAGCAGCTGACTGGACACGTTGAATAGGAGTTGATGCCGTGGAGTTAGTTAGCTTATGCTTAAATTTTTGGTAAATGGGACATCCACGATAGTTGGAAGAGTGGTTTCGACCACAGTTTCCACACTTTTTTGAGTTAGGGTCGTTGCATTCTGCTGATCTATGTAGTCCTCCTCCAGATAAGGCATACTGAAGGTAGTCGACAGTAAGATCTCGTATGACCATACTCCTGCCAGTTGTAACATTGCGGGGGGTTATTTCGTTTATGCGGCGCTTCCACAGTGACTTTGCGGTGAAGTAAGTACCTTAAGTTGTAGATCGGATGTTGTGTGCTTTTGTTTTTGACATACTACAGTTCGACTCTGCATAGTGGCTGTGGTAACTTCTCTCTATTGTATATGTTGAAGACTGACTTGACCCGATGTCCTTCATTTTCCAAGGCATCCTTAATGTCATTAGTTAGCACTGTGCTCTCTATTCCCCTAGTGACTACAACCAGACCTTTTTCACTCTTAAGTTGATGAGTGTAATAGCTCTTTTTGGAATTTTCAAGGTGTTGATAGCCGATCTTGTAATTTTTCTCGGTGTTGAATTGAATTCGGCTATCGTGCCTCTCCGGATTCCGACTACATGAAATTGATTGTTTCCAACTAATTGGGCGAGCGCGTTAATAAGGTTATTTGTTATAGCTTCCCAAAGATATATAGGTAGAGGCCCGTGTTGAATTTCAGCTACTGCAACTTCGTCGTCATCTATTTTATCGGCGAGTGGTGCAAATCTATTAGTCGTAACCAGTTGTTCATTAGATGTAGGGTGATTATCATTCGGTTTGGATATTTTTGAAGCGTTTCTGTCGGTGAAGAAATTTTCCTTTTAATGTTGATGTATCTATCAATGCCTGTTTGAATATGAACTTTTTTGTTGTTTTTTGCTTTTTCAGTAGTATAGCTGCTGCTTATTTTTGAGATGTTTCCTTCCTCGGGCACTCATTGTCTTAGTTGTTGTTGTTGCATCAAATTTTTTGATGGACAAAAAAGAAGCACACAATTCAGGATTGCTAGCCGCTCTCTATAATGACTTTGACAGCTAGTGTATTTTTCTTCTCTGTCTGCTTTGAGGGAGATCTGAGAACCTTGGCTGACTTTTTAAAGGGGTCTGCATCACTTTCCATGGCGATCTGATTTAGAAAAAAAAAATTTACGGCACCGGAATTCGAACCTGCGACTACTAACTCAGCTATACTATTAACTCAGATTTAGCTGAATAGTAGTCAATGGCACCACACACTGAGACACCAAAGTGGCAATGACTAACGAGTATAAATCTGAACAAATATAATGTGTCTGAGTATATTGAGTATTATATATTCTTGGTGTTAATTTTTTGCGTGAAAAAATAGTTATGTGTACATTTGCCCAACTTAAGAAATTTTTCTTTATTTGAGCTCATATGAGACGTGGCTCCTGAATCTAAACACCATTGACTACTTATTATACCCTCCACCTTAGGGAAGAGGGTATATTCACTTTGATCATCCGTTTACAACACATCGAAGGAAGCATCGGAGACCCCACAAACCATATATATTCTTAATCAGCATGAAAAGAGAAATCGTTGAGACATGTCCGTCCGTGTGTCCGTGTGTCCGTCTGTTGTTGGCACTCACGGTCGTAATTTTTGAGATATCAAATTGAAACTTTGCATACATATTCTTCAATTTCGCTGTTCCGTATTAAAATGGGGCAAAATCGGTTAAGAGACACGCCCACAATAAACGAAAATCTCATCATACCTCGAAAAAATTGTATCTTTAAAAAATTATATATCGCACAATACTATGCCTATCAAGTTGAAATTTGCTATATATATATAGGGTACCGTTATCCAACACTGTGCCAAAAATGGGCGTGATTGAATAACGCAAACGCCTATAATTTAAAAAAAACACTATTTGCGTAGATACATGAAACAGTCATATACATAAATATGGCAATAGGAACTTATTTTTAGATGATTGTAAAAGGTGGAGGGTATATAAGCTTCGGTCTTAACCGAACTTCTCTATCTATATTGTACCTTGATTAGTTCTTACTTCAGCGGAACGTACTTGCCCATCCTTTGCCTTGTAGATCTTAGTTACGACACCTTTGATCCATTGTCCTCGGGGTTAGTTTGAATCCAAGACGATTACAAGTTGATTTTCTTCAAGAGGTGTGGCCTTATCCAACCATTTGCTGCGTCGGATTAGTTGGGGTAGGTACTCAATCACCCATCTTTTCCACAGACGGTCTCTTAAGTTCTGGGCTATTCTCCACTGTTTTCGAAGACATGGTTTCTCAATGTCATTGCTTGGCGTTTGCGTTGAGTTCAAGCATCTCAGTAGGAAGTGGTTAGGCGTCAGAGGTTCATCGTCTTCAGACGACGGGTAATTCAGTTAAAGGGCGGCTGTTGATAATATTTTCAGCTTCAATTATAGCGCTCCGAAAAGTTTCCAGGCGAGGAGCTTCATTTGAGAAAACTTTACTCAGAAGTCTCTTCAAACATTGGACCAATTGTTCCCAACATCCACCAGCACTTGAATTTGCAGGACAGGGGTGCCACGGCGGCTCATGAAGTTTCTTAAAGTCAACAAAAAGGAATCTGTGGATAGTTCATCTGCGATTTCCAAGTGTACGGCTCTTGTGGTGAGATAAGTATAAAGAGCGACCCACTTCTTCTCACGACGGCGACCTACGGTAACATAAAACGGTCCACAGTAATCCACCCCGGTGTACGTGAATGGACGCACATATGGAGTAAGTCGGTCGGGCGGAAGTTGTCCCATTAATGGCACATTAGGTTTTGCTGTATCTGTGATACAAATAGGGCATCTTCGTTTTATAGATTTAAGCAAAACACATATGCCCGGTATCCAGAAATCCAGAAGTTTTGGCGAATTTCATTGATAACTAGTTTATCATTTTGGTGATGACGTTTCGTATGTATAAGTTTTACAATAAGATATGCCGCATAATGTTCTTTGGGGATGATTATAGGATGCCGTGCAGCTAGAGGTAGGCAATGAGCTGCTTCAATTCGTCCATTGACCCTTAGAACACCGTTTTCATCTGTATATGGCGTCAACTTATAAATGCTACTCGATTTGGGGATTGACTTATTTTGTTTCAAATTGGTAATTTCATGGCGATAAAGGTCCCCTTGGGCTAGGCGGCATATTGTTGTTTCTACTTTTACAATTTCAGGAGATGTCAACTCCCCGTTTTGTCTATGTTGCTTCTTTGGTTGGCAGTTATATATAAAGTGCTGCATCCAGCCAATAACTCGTAACAATTTCACATACGAAGAGAATGCGTGTATCTTGATGACGTCTTGTGTTTTTGTGACCAATAGGTGGCGTTTTATTTCTTCGGGATCTTCAACATGTTGTTCTGGCTCTCAATTACGTTTAGGCCAGGCATTTGGATTTTCATGTAAAAATTGTGGACCTCTAATCCACCTTGAAGTTTGACTGAAATCGATTGATGTCTTTATTTTAGTGGCCTTATCCGCCATATTTATTGCACTGGGTGGCCAATTCCATTGATTTGGTTCTGAGGAAGATAGAATTTCGGCTATACGGCATGCTACAAACTGTTTGTATTCGCGAGTCTTTGATTTAATCCAATGTATAACCGTTTGGGAGTCGGACCAGAAAAATATTTGGTTTGGATGCAAGCTGTGGGACTTCGTAATGGACTCCTTCAACCGATACCCCAGAACACCTGCCTGCAATTCTAACTTTGGAATAGTTAAGCCTTTTGGTGGTGCGCACCTTGATTTGGCAGCAACAAGAGTGACGTCTACCTGATGTCGAAAACTCACACGTAAGTACGCGACAGCTGCAAATGCACTAGAACTGGCGTCGACAAATATGTGCAAATGACTGTCATCGGCATACGGCAGCATGGGTGTATAGCATATGGGAACAGAAAAATTTTCAACGTTGCGGAATTGCTTCCACCATGTATTCCACTGAATGAATAGTTGATACGGCAAAGGCTCGTCCCACTTGAGTTGTATTTTCCAGGTGGCTTGCATCAAGGGTTTAGAAAAAATTGTGAAATTTGCCAATAGGCCAAACGGATCATAAACGGCCATTATAATTCCTAACATTTCTCTTTTGGTAGGTGGACGACGGCATTCAATGACATCCCGATGGATTTTTGTAAACTCCAGATGAAATTCCAATGTGTCGCGTGCTTTATTCCAGCCAGAAGAGACCCAGCACCTTGTCAGTTTTGGATTGGCGATTCATATTAACCATGTTAAGGTTGACCTTGTTGTTGTTATTTAATTGTGCTTCAAGCCAGGCAGAGTTAGATACAAAATTTCTCAACACAAAACCACCATTGCGATTTATCTCGATAGCTTCCTTCGTTACGTCTAGGGCTTCATTTTCATCATTGAAACTTATTACCAGGTCATCGACGTAGGTATTTTCAATAACAGCTTTGGACCCTTTTGGCATAGACTCTGCATATAACATGGCATTTTTATTTTTAACGAACTCTGCGCAACATGGCGAACACACTGCTCCGAAAATCATTGACGTCATAACGTAAGTTTTAATTAGCATATCGGCCTGGCCATTTCGCCATAAGAATCGTTGTGCATTCTGATCATTCTTCCGTATAGGGACCTGCAAGAACATCTTCTCTATATCGCCAGCAACGGCTATAACACCCAATCGAAATCTAAATAGTATGGGCAGCAGCAATTGTGCACATCCTGGGCCTTTTAGTAAAACCGAATTGAGAGATACACCATTCACGCATGCAGCAGCATCGTAAACAATACGCAATTTATTGGGCTTGTTTCGGTTAGTAACACCAAAGTGAGAGAGGTACCAAGTACGTGAGCCTCTTATTTGATTGTCATCTGAAGGCACCAATTTGGCGTACTCTTTCTCTATGTACATGTTCTTTTTTTTCTATAGTTTTTAGCATAATTTTCGTCACGAGACATTTTATTTTCAACCTTCAACAAACGTTGCTTAGCCAAAACGTAACTAAACGGCATGGTAAAATCGTCACTGCGCCACAACAGACCTGTTTCGTACCGTGACCCTTGTTTAATAGTCGTTTCTTCAAGCAGCTGCTTGGCACGGCGGTTTTCATCAGATTCAAGAATGACAGTGGTTTTACGCACACCAAAATTTTCCAAACTGAAATATTCTTCCATCATTTTGTCAATTGCATTTACACGGCTTGCCTCTCGAATGTGTAAAACCGTTGGAATTGATTTATGTTTCTCGCTCATAGGCCCAAAGGCAATCCAACCTAACTTCGTTTTGGCCGCTATTGGTTCGTGAACATTACCTTTCAATACCTTTGCTTACACACTGAGGTGGCAATTGTCTAATTCAAGCAAAATGAGGGGTCTTACGTTTTCATAATTTTCAATTGGCAAGTGTCGTATATGCGTATAGTCGGTTTTAGAAAACGACTGGCTTGGCAAATTAAGTTCTTTAATCACATATACATTTCTCAAATTATGGGCCTCGGCATCTTGAAATACGCCTTTAATTTCCACAGATACCCTTTGCACCTGATCGTTTTTGGTTTCATTGCCATACCACTGTAGTGTCAGAGACGCCTTTTAAGCCCAATGTGGATGCTGCTTTACTATCAGTGATATTGATGAACCTTCGTCCAACATTGCAAAGGTGGACAGCTTTCCATTTGGCCCAGCTAAGACAATTGGCACGATTTTGAAAAGCTGTATCTTTAAGTCTTCCATGCGGCAATTTAGCAGATGTTCGGGCTTCTTGTTATCATTTAAAGTTGCATTTTGGTGGAGTAATGCATTGTGCCTTTTGCGACTACCTTCTTTACTACAATTTTGTCTTTTACGGCAATTATTAAGCCCGTGCCCTTTCGACAGACAACCAAAACATAGATGGTTGTTCTTGGCATGTTTCCACCTATCATCAATATTGAGAAAGATATAATCTGTGCATTTTCGTATATTAAGTTCCCCGCCGCAATACGAACACTTTGTTTTTCCTTGCGTGGAGACGTTATTCACCAGGACTGTGTTTTGTTTTCGATTTCCCTTTTGAGCAGCACCAGTACTAGTGATCATTACGCTCACCACTTTCGCTACCTCAGATAACCAGGACGAAAATGCTTATACAGTTGGGCATGGTTGCATGTTTGTAATGTATTTTACCCATTCGTATTATTTTGAGTGGGTCAATTTATGAAACAGCTGATCCAATATAGTTGAACTTAACAAATGGTGATCGCAACCAGCCGATTTGAATAAAGCTACCATATTTTTCACTTTATTCGATAAAACCAGTATTTCATTAAGATTATCTTCTGATATTGAGGGCAGACTATTTGTTCTAATTGAGATTTTACCAAAATTTCCGGGCGGTCGAAATTAAATCTCAATTCATCTAATGGCTTTGGCAGATCATTTGGGTAAATGAGTAGAGACGTCACTGCAGACCTGGCTTTTCCTTGAAGGGATTTGTTCAAACATATTAGATTTTGCCTGTTGCTGTATGAAAACTCCGCAGTCGTATCCATATAGGATGCATAGAAGGTTGGCCACTCTTCAGGTTTTCTATCAAACATAGGCAGTGGATGAAGATTGTAGTTGAAATTGACATTACTCTGGGCAACACCTTGTGCAGGGGCTACGTGTTGAAGAGATGCGGTATCACAAGCATGCTGAGGAGGAAAGTTTGTATATGGCTGATGGGGCGGCATCATTACGTATGCATGATGCGGTGACATGGCTGCATATGCTTGTTGAGGCGGCACGGTAGAACGTGCTGGCTGAGACGACATTGTTGCATACGACGGCTGAGGACACTCTCGTAAGGAAGGCATAGTTGAGCATGTTGGTTGAGGCTGCATCGTTGCATACGACGGCTGAGGATACTCTCGTAAGGGCGGCATAGTTGACCATGTTGGTTGAGGCTGCATCGTTGCATACGACGTTGCTGCGTATGCGGACTGAGGATGCGTGGGTGTATATGCTCGCTGTTGAGAGATTGGCGATTGCCACATTTTGGCTTCTTCAAATTGACTCGTGGCTTCGTTGTCATCTCTCTTTAGCTGTTCCTTTTCCATTGTACCGTAAGTCAGGTTTGACTGCTGATTCCCCTTGGTTGAATCCAGTCACATTTGGGCAGTAATTGAATCAATTCGTGTCTTTGTGTCCTCCCTGACATCTTCAATGCTTTTTTGCAGCGTACTTACCACAGATAAAATAGCCGAAAGTTGTAATGAAATTGACAATACTTCTTGTGAATTCGGCGAAAGTAAACGAGTAGCTATAACTGTCGTGTCTGACTTCTCCGCGCCAGAATTACTAAGTTCTACCTCAACAGTATTGACTGCTGTGCCTGATTTATCCTCACTGGAAACTTTAGATTGGAATCTAGTTATCAGCGGCATCATATATTATCTCACGTGATTGCCCGACGTTAGAGTTTATTTCCACTGAATGAAAACAAATGTTAAATAAAAGGCGATTGTTAAGATTGAACAATTATATTGAATATTAGACACCAATAATATGACTACATTAATAACAATATAATATGATTTTAAAAAATGGCTGTTCAATTTTACTCTAGTTTCATTCGGTTTTTCTTTCACTCTGATAAACGGCGTGTTTTTCTTCTTCTCTTTGTTCCTATTCTTATGGTTGTATTTTATTTTACAAACTACCAAAGAAAAGGACAGATAGTAGTTATTAATGTCATTAACAGGCCCAACTATGTCTATATTGATGTGTTCGAAGCGTTCCCCTACTAAATTATAGGTAGAGATGGGAGCACGATTGTGTCGGGAAATTTTTGCTTTTTGGCAAGCCATGCAACTTTTTGTCCACTCCCTGCAGTTTTTATTTATATTTGGCCAAACAAACCTGTCAGTGACCAATTTATTTGTTTTACGTATGCCTGCGTGGTATGAATTGTGGATCGAAAGGAAAGCAATTTTCCTCCATTGTTATCCATGGTTGTACTTTTCCTGTACTTAGGTCGCACACTACTTCAACGGATGTACCAGAAATGTTGAAGGTTATGAAATTTAAGTTAGTACTGTTGTTTTTCATATATTGCTTTAATTCCTCGTCGGCCTTTTGGCTCTCTGCTAATTGTGCGTAGTCGATTGCACCCGATAAATGTATGGCTTTAATACGTGAGAGTGCGTCCGCAACATTATTCTGTTTACCAGGTAGGTATCGAATATCCGTGGTAAACTGGCTGAGAAAGTCCAAATGGCGCGTTTGACGAGATGACGATTTATCGGACTGTTGTACGAAAGCAAACTGCAGTGGTTTGTGGTCCGTATAAATGAAAAACTTCTGGCCTTCTAACATTTGCCTAAAATATTTAACAGCTTTATAAGAAGCCAACAGCTCTCTGTCGTATGTGCTGTATTTAGCTTGCGCTGTCAAAAGGCGTTCGGAATAGAAGGAAAGTGGTTCCCAATCTTTCCCATTGTGTTGTTGGAGCATTGCGCCAATTGCTGTGTTGGATGCGTCTACCGTAACAGAAAGTGGGGCGCCGGGTTTGGTAAAAACTAAGAGTGTAGCTTTACTCAACTGCTCTTTACACTGATGAAATGCTTCTTTTGCATTATCGGACCAATCAATTATCGATTTATCTTTTTTGTTGTTACCTTTCGTTAAATCGAATAAAACACGTTGACATTCTATGGCTTTAGTGATGAACCTCCGGAAAAAATTTATCATACCTTAGAATCTCCTCAGTTTAGGCAAATTATAATTTAGAATCGCCTTAACACGTTCTGGTAGTGGACGCAGACCATCCTTACTAACTAGGTAACCTAAAAAGACTACTTCCGGCTGGCCTAGTATACATTTCGCTGGATTAACTATGAGTCCATATTCGCGTAATTTTAGGAATACTTTTCGCAAATGAGTTCGATGCTCTTCCTCATTCTTCGATGCAATTAAAATATCGTCGAGATATGGCCAAGCGAAATCGAATTCTAATAGGATGTTGTCCATCAAACGTTGAAATGTTTGTCCTGCGTTACGCAAACCGAAACACAAAAAAGGAAATTCGTACATTCCAAAGGTAGTTGTTATGGCGATTTTCGGGACATCAGTGGGTTCCACAGGAATTTGGTGATACGCGCGCTTCAAATCGATTGAGGAAAATATGCTGCACCCGTGTAAATTATGCGTGAAGATGCGGCAAGGGATATCTGTCCAGTTCAGTGACACTGTTAAGTCTGCGAAAATCACCGCAAGGACGCCATTCACCGTTTTTCTTCTTCACCATGTGCAAGGGACTAGCCCATGCACTCCTTGAAGGCCTGAAAATGCTAGCTTCGAGCAGCGCTTGAATTTCCGCCTTTGCGATTTTCAACATATCTGGAGCAAGACGTCTAGGCTTTGAAAACATAGGTGGTCCTTTAGTAACAATATGGTGAGAAACGCTGTGCTTAGTATTTGGAGCGTGCACATTTTCAAGAAATAAATCTTTGAATTCTGCTAGTATATCGTGGAAGGGAGTCTCGTTATTTACAAGTGAAATCCTTAATATATCATCAATAGTGGTAATAGCGCAGAAATCTTCGTTAAATTGTCCACGAGTTTACTTTCTCGTACGTTGACACTTAAGTTGTGATGGGCTAAGAAATCAACGCCAAGGATGGGCTGTGACGCATTGGCTATGATAAACGTCCACGAATAATTACGGCGCAACCCTAAATTGAGTGTTAGAGTTTTTACTCCGTAGGTGTCGATTTTGGTTTTATTAGCTGCATACAGATGTAAATTAAAATCTTTGTAACTGCGTTCGTTTTTTAACGGAGGAATCACGCTTATTTCGGCTCCAGTATCAACTAAAAATTTTAAATTATTACTTTTATCTGCAATAATTAATCGGTGTACGCGTTTCCGTCTGTCGCCAGCCTCCTCGGGCAACGGACTATTTAGTTTAAAGATTTGATGCACGGTTTGCGGCATTTACTCGCTTTGTCATCAAACTTAAAATGATACCAGCATAATCCGTTTTGTATTGCTGACTCTCGGCGTTTTGATCGAGATCTGCTCCTGGTTCGTTAATGCCTATTATGTTTAGCAGATGTTTTCAGAGCGGCTATCTCTTGCGACAATTTAGAAATTTGTGGAGCCAATGAATTGATGTTCACAGGTTCCGCTGAGATCTTGAGTATTTCCGGTGTTTCGTTGACGTCAATAATCTTGTCTGCCATAATAGAAATTTTCTCTAATGTCTCATCACTAATTGATACTATAGAGCGCACATTCTGTGGCAGCCTACTTAGCCAGATGGATTTAATCTTGGTGCCGGCGAACTGTTTCATCTCTCTTAATAGCTGTAAAGGACGCATATCACCTAAATCTAACTCCTGTAGTAGCTTCCTTATACGCTTCTGCTCCTAATCTGTAAAACTCTCGATAATTCGAGATTTCAGCGTATCGTACAAATCGGCATCAGGCGGATTCAAAATGATGTTACTCACTTGGGCTAATACGTCGCTTTCAATTCCTCCTACTATTGTATGGTACTTCGTTTTATCTGAAGATATACCAGTAGCAATAAATTGGGATTCTATTTGGGCGAACTATAACTGTGGTTTCTCGTGCCAAAACGAATCCTAATGGCGACTCGTGATACTTCCGCATTACTGGCTGATTTTCATTGTTTATGGTTCCCTCGGGGTCACCAATTTGTGGGTGCATTATATTTTATTTAAGTAATATTATATATTTATTTAAATATGCTACTCTCTAGCGGTCACAATGATTACTGGAATGCTTGCTGTATATTCATGCTGCTATTTATACGCTAAAATTAACTAGGAAAATTTACAAGGGATTTTTCTAAGATAACAATACATGAAATTCATATATATATTCACATGGAATTTTCCTAAGATAAGAATACATGAATATTATTAGAAATGTCTGCCACGTTGTCTGCAATATGTGTCTGAAATATGTGGTTGCAATATGTATCTGCAATATATATATTGTGTCTGTCACATGTGTGACATATGATGTGTATTTGCGACTATCTTCGTTTACTGAGACATGAAAAAATCCATTGCGTAAATTAATTGTGTTAAAATTAAGTGCATTCTTCAAAAGGTCGAGTTGATCCTCGATAAGAGGTAAAGGATAACGATCTTTAACAATTACTTTGTTATTTCTTCTGAAATCAATACATAGTCTAGGAGTAAAATCTTTCTTCTCAGTTAAAACAATCGGACTGCAAAATTCTGATTCTGACGGTTCTATAATGCCTTCGGCCAATCACTGTTCTATCTGATTGTGGACAATGCACCTTTCTTTTATTAGTAGTCGCCGAGGGTTATAAAATAAAGGTTTCTCATCGTTTAGAATTATACGCATTTCCACATGAGTTGTTTTGCATTTGTCAGATTTATAATCACATATTATTTGAATCACCTTTTTCTTAACATCATCACTAGCTGTCTCTTCAATATTAATGTTGCTTGTCTCGTTAACACACTTTATCTTTAATCTTACTAATTTTGAGCAAATCAGCTATAATAATAATTTCAGCAAATGAACAGAATTCGTTTCCTAATATGACTTCAACATCAACACAGGCGGATGGAACTACATGAAAAGTTAAATTGTATTTTTCACCTTCGATTTTGACTTCAATTTTAAAATTTTCCATTGATTTTATTTTACCATAATTTGATGTATTACCTAATCCAATTAAATAGAACTCAGATTTTAAGAGTGAAGGTTTATTTAAAATATTATAAACCTTTTACGGCTACGCATGCTTATTACTGTATGTCCATCGTCTTCATCGTCTTTTTCTTCGTCGCTTTCATTACCATCGTCTTCATTATTTACGTCGTTTGAACATAGTAACCTTCCTTTGCACATGTTTCTGAATACATGCAAGAACAAATTAACATGTTGCATATTGACACTAAATCACCAGTACTCAAATTTTCTTTTACATATTCATAAACTTTTTGTCATTTTCATCAAAATCAGAGCCAAAAATTCTCTCAATCGTTTTCTGTTCTGCCGGTCACCTTCATTTTCAAACACCAATTTGTGTAATGCTACAATTATAGCACGTTTAGCTGTTGCTAAATTTTTAGGAACAATATTACCCAGAACCTGCATATTCCTCTCTACTTATGCTTTCATAAACTCTTTATTGTTGGAAACAAAATACTTTCTTCAAAATATACTGTACAATATACGTTTTAAAATATCATATATGCTTTGAGTTATATTTCTAATTGTGAAATAAATATATTTCTATCTAATAAAATATATAGAAGAGTAAACATGTTTTATTAGTTTTATATCAGGTTATGGGACCAGGACTTCTTGAAGTTTAAAATGAATTTTAACATTGATAAATTAAACGAATCGAACTACGATTCTTGGTGTTTACAAATAAGAAGTGTTCTCATACACCAAGAGTTATGGGGAATTGTGTCTGGAACCTGTGTGGAACCAATACCAACAGACACCAATGCTCGTGATGTCGAGGCTTGGAAACAAAAAGATGAAAAAGCGTTGGGATCTTTAATTTTGACGATTAATACATCACAATTAAATCATATAAAGAATTGTTTAGGATCCAAAGATGCTTGGGATGTTTTACAAGAAATTCATCGTCCAAAGGGGCCGGTACGTAAAGTTACGTTATTCAAAAAATTAATGTGCATGCGTATGATTGAAGGTGATTGTGTTCAAGAATATATTAACAATTTTCAATGCATAATGGAAAAACTGTCCGAAATTGGTGTTACACTATCAGAAGAGGTATTTGTGATTATGATATTGGCAAGTCTACCAAAATCTTACGAAGGTTTTGTTATCGCACTTGAAACTCGTGACGATTTGCCAAAATTATCTTCTTTAAAAGTAAAATTAGCGGAAGAAGACGAAAGACGAAAATGTGTAAATGCAATGCAAGACGTAAATGGAGTGCAAGTTTTTTTGTCACATAAGTACGAAAAGAATACAATCGAAAAAACTAAAAAGATGCAGAATATAAAGTGTTACTGTTGCGGTCAGAAAGGCCATTACGCATCATCTTGTAAAAACCAAACAAAACATAATCAAAGATCCAAAGATCAAAGAAAATCAAATAAGATGTATACAATGTTATCAGCCATATCATATAACGTTTTCAACAAAAAGGTATGGTGCATCGACAGCGGTGCGTCCACTCATTTATGTAACGATAGAAATATGTTTTCATTTTTGGAATCTCATTATGAATTAATCACTTTGGCGGGTGAAAATGCAATCAAAGCCAAAGGCAAAGGTCAAGTAACGATTAAGAACAAATACATGGATGTTACTCTTACGGAAGTTCTATATGTTCCTGAATTGCAGTGCAATTTTATATCAGTTGGCAAAATTACTGAAAATGGTTGCTCAGTAAATTTTAATTCTAATGGTGTAAAAGTAATTTCTGAAGACAACTCTGTAGTTTTTGAAGCCAATAAGGTCGGTAAACTTTTTCTACTTGACACTTCTAATTCTACTTTATTTTTTACTAATAAATCTATGCAAGAGGCAGTAAAGTGGTATAAACGATTCGGCCACCTTAATATACAAAGTTTAAGAGATTTAGTAGATAAAAATTTAGTTCATGGTTTGGAAACACGTTTTCCAACGAAAATTGAATGTGTTGAATGTGTGCAAAGGCATTTTCAAAATCAGATAGACGAGCTGATGAATTATTGCAATTAATTCATGCTGACATATGCGGACCTTTCAATGTAGAATCTTTCGGTGGTGCCAGGTACGCTCTTACATTCATTGATGATGTATTCATCAAACATAAAGGGAAGGTATTCGAAATTTTTAAAGAATTTAAAAATGTGGTTGAAAACCAAAAAAATACAAAAATAAAATCTTTGAGAACTGACAAAGGTACAGAATTTGTTAATAGACAATTTAACAATTTTTTAAAAGATCATGATATTATAAGAGAGCTTACTGTTCCCCACACGCCACAGCAAAATGGCGTAGCAGAACATTTCAACAGAACGCTTGTTGAAATGGCACGTTCATTGCTTGTTGAAGCTAGTGCAGAAGAACATTTGTGGGCCGAGGCTTTGTATACTGCAGCATATCTTAGGAACAGAGCACCAACTAAAGCTTTACCAAATATTATCCCTTATGAAATGTGGCATAATAAAAAACCTGATGTCTCTCATTTGAAGATTTTTGGTTCAAAAGCGATAAGTTTAGATAAAACTCATCACAACAAATTTAAGCCTAAAGGCAAGGAAAGGATGGTGGGATATTCTGATACATCAAAAGGTTATCGGTTGTTTGATAAATTTAAGAGGACCATTATTATAAGTCGAGATGTATATTTTTTAGAAAATTTTAATAATAAAGACGTATTAGATATCACTTTAACCTTACAACCTAATACATCATCAATACAAGTTAATACAAAAAAAAAAATTAGAGGAATCAGAAGGTGAACTTGAAACTGAACTTGATAACGATTTTCATTCTTCAGCTGATGATGTTGAAGATGATATTGCAGTAGATGATGTTGAAAATGAAAGAGAAGTTATTACTGAAAAAATAAAAAGAGGCCCAGGAAGACCAAAATTAATTCATACGGGCCATCGCGGTAGACCGAAAAAACAATTTTATACACTTAATGTAGCGTGTGCTGAAGATATCAAAATCCCCGAAACTTTTAATGAAGCTATATCAAGTGCATACTCTCAATGTTGGAGGGATGCTATGCTAAAAGAATATAATGCACTAATAGAACAAAATACTTGGGAATTAGCCGAATTGCCCAAAAATCAGAAAGTTGTAGGATGTAAATGGGTATTCACATTAAAGAAAGATAAAAGTGGTCAAATAGAACGTTTTCAAGCTAGGCTTGTAGCTAAAGGTTGTAGCCAAAAATTTGGTATAAATTATACAGAAACTTCTTCTCCCGTTATTCGTTATGAAACGATAAGATTGATTATAGCTCTGGCTGCAGAGTATGAGTTACACTTACATCAAATGGATGTTACCACAGCCTATCTCAACAGTGAATTAGACGAAGAAGTGTATATGGCTCAACCTGAAGGTTTCGTTGATTCTTCTTATCCTAATCATGTTTTAAAATTAAAAAAATTTTTATACGGTCTTAAACAATCTGGAAGGCTATGGAATAAAAAGCTTGATCAAATTTTATGTAATATTGGTTTTCGTGCATGCGAAAGTGAACCGTGTTTATATACCAAGCATTATGGAGATCGTATAAACATCATTGCAATTTATGTAGATGACATTTTAATTGCCTCCTCAGATCTTGACGAGATGAAAGAAATAAAATCACAAATATCAGAGCACGTAAAAGTAGTTGACCAGGGTGCTGCTCATTTTTTTCTAAGTATTGAAATTGACCGTGAAGAGGCAAGAGGGCCTATTTCTATTAGCCAGAAGTCTACTATAAATATATTATTACAAAAATATAAAATGGAAAATTGTCGTTCAATTAGTACACCTTTAGACGCTAACTATCAATTAAAATGTGACAAGTAAGTTTGAAAATGGTTGATAAGGAAGAATACCTATCTTTAATTGGGTTATTAATGTACCTAAGAATTTGTACACGTCCAGATATACTTAATTCTGTATGTAAATTATCTCAGTATAACAGCAATTCGCATCAAGAGTATTTTAACGCAGCAAAACGAGTTTTAAGATACATCAATTCTACAAAAAATCCCTAATTAAAGTATTACAAAACAGGTGAATTGAATGCTATGTAGATGCAGATTGGGGAGGAGATGCATTGGACCGGAAATCCTTTCATTTTAGCTAGTGCAGTTTTTTCTTGGCAATCGAAAAACACTCAACCGTTGCTCTAAGTAGTACTAAAGGAAAATATATGGCTCTTTCATCTGCGGCCACTGAAGCAATATACTTAAAAATGCTTTTGAATGAAGTAAAGCTTCATTGTCCTAAAACTCTCTTGATAAAGTCAGACAACTTAAGTGCAATACAATTAGTTAAGAATCCAGTTTACCATAGCAGAAGCAAGTACATAGATATTAAATATCATTTTATACGAGATATTTATACTAAAGGATTGATCAAATTGGAATATTGTAGTACAACGGACATTTTGAGGAGGAGTGTTGGAAACAAAATACTTTCTTCAAAATATACTGTACAATATACGTTTTAAAATATCACATATGCTTTGAGTTATATTTCTTTTATTGTAATTGTAAAATAAGTATATTCGGTTAAGACCGAAGCTTAAATACCCTCCACCTTTTATAATCCTCTAAAAAATAAGTTCCTATTGCCATATTTATTTTAATTATAGGCGTTTGCGTTATTCAATGGCGCCCATTTTTGGCACAGTGTTGGATAACGGTACCACTTATATGTACACCAAATTTCAACTTGATAGGCATAGTATTGTGCGATATATAATTTTTTAAAGATAAAATTTTTTCGAGATATGATGAGATTTTCGTTTTTTGTAGGCATGTTTCTTAACCGATTTTGCCCAATTTCAATACGGAACAGCGAAATTGAATTCAAGTTACTCTTCTTCTTCAAGCAATGTATAAAGGATGGATTAATTTTGATAAATAATAACAAAGTTGCGTTTCGCTGCCTTGTTCGTTGCGAAACGATGCTGATCTCCACGGGACCGTTGTTGATGTGGTTAGATTTTGTGGTTGATGCCGGGGATCCCGTTGTTGGACCTGGAATTGTTGACGTGGACGATTATAATGTTGGCGTCGTTCCGGGCGTATTGGCATCAAACTGTCATGCAACAAGGAGGCACCGCACTCATTGCAACGATTAGCGCTTTGATATTGATGGACCTTGTGTGATTCTGCAAAGCAATAAAAACAGTATTGGTGCCGCATTACAGCCTCACGCCACCTGCTGGGTCCCAATCTCAGAAGTTGTGCGAATCGAATCAGTTTATGACGCCCAAGGGCCGGGGTGCCACTTGTCGAAGCTCCTGCTCAACCGCTTCTTCCACACTTTCGCTATCGAGGGACAGAATGTCCAGCGATTGACGCCTAGGCAGTTGACCTGACATTATCTGCAAATAAAGTCATTTTAGTATGATGTTTCAAATTAAGAGCGCAATTTATTGTATGTGAGGATTATCATCGCATATGTTTAGTTAATTGCAATATCATAGAAGTTGCTGAACTGTAAGAATTGTGAATGTTATCAGAACTTAATAGGCTACATAATTGAGTCTAATCGAAGGTGATACGCTGTTATTGTGAATTTTAACTAGGAGGGGGTAATAAAACTATTTTAGTAACAGGAGTAAGAATAACATCACCTATCAAAAAATGATCGGGACTTAAGGGAGTGAGATCATTAGGGTTGTTGGTCCCACAAGGCTGTACCGTTGCCTGAGTAATGTGTTAATCTTCTTGAGAAAAATCTAGAGAAAACAGCTGCGCGGATAAATCACTGGTTGCTTCTGAATCGCTTTCCTTGCAAAACATACAAACACCAAAATATAACCTTTAGTAATTTTACAACCTCGACCAGCATAAGATTTAATGTTGAAAGGGCCTGCAAAAATCGACCCCGGTGTGATAAAAAGGCCATGTGAGGGTAGTTCGCTCTGGTGGAAGAGGGCCCATTATTTGTTGACTTCGTGCTAGCTTGTGTACAAGTTTTGCAATTTCTTATGACTAGGTGAAACGCGAATGGTATAAGTTTGGGAAAACGCTCGTTATATGTTAGCGAAGTGGACTGTATAAGCCGATCGTTTATCCGCATTATACCATTTGAATCAAGAAACGGGTTCAAGACACCTACATCACTGGTTTTTGGGATAGGTTGTCTTCGCATCAACACTTGGTATTCTACAAAACTGTTTTGCTGACACAAAATTATGAGGAGAGTTTTGACGTGCTCAATTTCAGAGTGAGTTAAATTGTACGTTTTTGGACATTGAGAATTTTAGCGTTTCGAGGGGTGTGTTGCATTATAAAATCTGAATAGATATGCTATAACTTTTAGGCTCGACTTTTAAGGTTCGAGAATCTATCTAGTATATCCTCGGTTTTATGCGTGTAATATACTTGTAATTTTTTATATTCTTCAAGAGTGTGAATAGGTGTAGATGATACCAGCCATTCGGATGGGGGTGACTTCAACCATAAAGGGCCATGTCACCATACTTTTGCCGAAATCAATTCGGATGCCTTTAATCCCCGTGTAGCGAGGTCGGCGGGATTGCCTCGGGAGACAATATGAAACCAATTTTCATTGCCCACTTTTTCAATAATTGTTTTAGCTGCCAATTGTCTTGTATTCGCACATAAAGTTCTGCTGCATATGCTTTCTCAGAGGCATCGCAATGTCCATGTTATGTTTGGGGTGATAATCAACATAACGGGCGATTTTTATTAGATCATCATTTTTGTACTCCTGCATAGAGTTATGCCATCGTGAGAGAGAGAGGGGCTTAATAGCTTCATTCCAATTCGTTTTGTCTTGCCATATTTATTGCATCAATATCTTTGCAATGATTGTCTTAGGAGCCAACCATAAAAAAATTTTGGCAATTTCGGATGATACTTGTCTCTTTGTAATAGCATTTGTGATTGAAATATTGGGTTTCTGAACAAATAAACAGTCGTCGGAAGCATTCCACTTGAGGCCAAGGGTTTTAATTCAGACACCTTAAATGGACTTGTATACATTTAAGATCCTGGTAGAGCGGATCTCCTATGTAGATTGACTAGGTCTTACTTTCTGAGGCCTACAAATCAGTTGTATTTTTGGCCAGAGAAAATTTTATTAATAACATTGTCATTATTTATAAAATAAGTGCATGTTGTAGTGGTAAAGGGGGAAAGGTTTCCTCAAGGTCGTTAAAAATATCAAATCTGTTTGATACAGGGTAAGTAGCTCGAACTTCACGTATTGATAAAGGTTTTAAGGTCATCCACTTAAGAATGTTGGATTCCACAATCCATTTGGACATTTAGTTTAGTCCGTAAATGTATGTATTGATGTAATCCGAAAAAACTTTGACATGTAGGTTGGACGATTTGAAAGCTAACTTAACTGAAAAAGTAGGTGTGGTGTGAACATTCTCTTTATTAATTCTTGTAAAACTTTTAACAAATGCCTCAGGAACACTAGATATTACATTTTCCATCAATATTGTTTTTATCCCCATTAGTGAGAAAAACAAGCACAATAAAATCACCATTGTGTGATTCCGGATACAATATAGTAGGTTTGGAATGCATTAAGTTTGACTCACCCCAAGCAGCCAGATGGCAGCCCTGAGTAGAAGCATTATTAATATTCAAGGTGGAAACACCTTCAGCACCAGCCAAACCCGGAACATAACAAACACAAACTAAAATAAACAAAGAAAATGCAATACCAAAAGCTAAATAAAAACAGATAGTAGACTTGACAAAAAAAGAAATACTCGCGAAAAATTCTGGTTTTTAACCTCAAAATGTTTTTTTTTTTTAATAATTCAACAAAACACTCAAAAGAAAAAAAACCACTACCACACTTAATGAGCGGAACTGTTGACCATGGGGGTCATTACGTAATTTTCAAACGATATCATTTTTGTCAACGATATCGCTTTTATGACAAAAACTAATTGCGTGACATTATATTTTCTATAGTCTCGTTTTGACAATTTTTTTCTATTTGTGTAAGCACTAAACGATTGAATATTTGGTATCGTTTTAGTTAAGTTTGATATGTATTAAAATTAGCAAAAATATTGAAAAAAACTTTTAAAAATGTTAGTGTAATTAATATTATTAAAATAATAATGCATTATTAAATTATTACTGATGAATTAATTTAATAAAGGATGCGCAGAAATATTTCATTGTGTGCATTTTAAATTCTGGGCAGAATGAAACGCAGTGTTTTGTGGTTATCGAAAAAGTAAGTGAAAAATTTATGAAAAATTTATTGACAAATAAACAAAATGTTCTAACAAATCTTTTCGTAAATACTACATATACCTAGTACAGTAGTTTTGTAACATAATGTGTCTAATACCCCCACACGAACACATTTTTTTTAACCTTTTAATTTGATGTTAACCCCATAGCCGATGAACAAAAAATATGTTTATCTGTAGGAACAGGTTTCGTTAAATTGTCGGCCACCATATTTCGTGTTGCTATGGCTTTGAAACAAACGATGTTATTTTCTTTCTTCACTGAGTGATGACGCACATCAATATGCTTTGTTCTAGCCAAATATTTGCTCGTAGGGGCCAAATGTTGTGCACTATGATTGTCTTTAAAAACTGCGGTTGGAATATCTTTAAATTCTGGGTTAAGTTCGCTATCTAATCCTCGTAACCAAACAGTCTCCTGAGTTGTTGCAGACAGAGCCATATATTCAGCTTCTGTAGGCAATTGTTGGTTGACGTTTTGATACCCAAGAAATTGCACCACCTGGAAGTAAGCAAACATAACCCGTTACGGAACGCCTCTCATCGATGTCGCTTGCCCAATCTGAATCGGAATATACTTGAAAACCATCGATAGACGACTTTGAATACTTTAATTTAAAATCCTTGGTTCCCTTCAAATAACGAAGAACCCTTTTAACTGCTGACTAATGCTCTTGGCCAAAGTAATTATTAAATTTACCAAGGTTGTTTACTGCGAAACAAATGTCAGGTCTCGGGCATTGAGAAGCAAACATTAGACTACCAATTGCTTGCTGATAAGGCATTCTCTTTATATATTCTTCTTCATCCTTTGTTTTGAGAACCTTTGGTTTAGATAATTTGACATTAATATCGAATGGCGTTGACACAGGATTACAATTAGTCATGTTGAATCTTTCTAATAAGTCGTTTATATAATTTTCTTGATCTAAATATATATCATCTCCTTTCCGGGTAATTCTTATTCCTAAGCATTGTTTAGCATCGCCAATTATTTTCATTTTGAAATCGCTCATCAATTTGGATATTAATTCATCACGAAAATTTTTATCATTGCTAAATATCAGGATATCGTCTATATATATTTCTACAACAGTCATCTTCTCATTTGAATGTAGTAAACACACGTATCCACTTTGGAACGTTTCAAGTTGTATGTTCTAAGACATCCCATATACAGCCTTTTTCAACTTAAGTACTTGTCCATGATTACCAACACGTATGCCCTCGGGCCTTTCAATATATATGTCTTCACTTAAGTCTCCCTGAAGGAAAGCAGTGACTGCATCCATTTGAAATATTTCTAAACCGAACTTGACAGATAAGGCCATTAAGTATCTTATGGAGGTATATCGTACAACAGGTGAAAAACTGTCAAAGCATCTGATGTGATATCAATTTCATCCTGTGTAACTGTGAAAGCTTTTCGGTTGTAAACTATTCGAGGTTTGTTTTTCAATCTTTCACTCCTACGTGGGACCACTACTTCATTTTCGGTATCCCCCACTTCAGAAGTTTCGTCCTCAAATTCATTTAAATCATTCATTTCTTCCCCTTCAGGTTCATTCATTCTTTTGATGAACATGACATATAATCATTATCTATTTCAACAACAGGTTGATCAGTGTGAACTGTGGTTACGTAAGTAGGATTAATTACTTCTTCAGGTTGCATTTGCCCTTTATAGTGAAAGTCATTTTCATGAAACAACATCACGGCTAACAAACACATCTTTTCGCTTAAAACTGTACAAACGGTAACCTTTAGAAGTTTCTGAGTACCCCACAAAAATTGTTTTTTCTGTTTAAAGTCTAATTTGCGACGTTTTTCTTTGGGAATATGCGACATTGCAGTGCAACCAAAAATACAAAAATAGCTTACATTTGGTTTCTTTCCTCCCCACAATTCTTCAGGGGTTTGTTTAGCCTTTTATGTGGCGATCTATTAATTAAGTAACAAGCGGTATTTACAGCTTCTGCCCAAAAAAACTTAGGCATGTTTGCATCAAACAGCATCGTTTGAGTCTTTTTCAATAAATTACGGTTCATCCTTTCGGCAAGACCGTTTTGTTCAGGCGTGTACGGTACAGTGGTTTGATGTATGATACCATATTTCTTTAGTTCAATTTCCATTGCCTTGTTCACATACTCGGTTCCATTGTCCATACGAAGAATTTGAATGGAAGCCCCTTTTTGGTTTTCCACTTCTGTTTTGAACTCACGAAAACAATTTAAAACTTCATTTTTATGTTTAATGAAATATACATACGCTTTTCGGGTAAAATCATCTATAAAAGTGACGAAATAAAGACGTCCTTTTATTGATTTTACCTCCATCGGTCCACATACATCTGAATGGATTACGTGGAGCGGTTTTGAAGACCTGGAACCTTCTTTGGGGAAGCTTTTTCTGTGTTGTTTAGCTTTATCACATACTTGACAAGATAATGCATTTTCTCCTTTTGTACTGATACCATTCACAAGACCATTTTCAAGCAATTTGATATTCTCTGTTCCTAAGTGTCCATAACGACGATGCCAAAGATTATGATTATTACTTTGTCCAATGTAAGCTTGTTTAGTATCAATATTCAGTTTGTACAGCCCATTTACAATAGACGCGGTAGCAATAATTTCATCTTGAGAATTCCTTATTTGACATCCTTGTTTGTTGAACACTACTGTATTATTTTTGTTAACAATTTTGGCAATGGATAACAAGTTCACACCCAAGTCTGGTACATATAAAATTTCATGCACTTGTATTTTTCTGGAACCTCCTGGAGTACTACAGCTGAGTTCAACTTCGCCTTTTTTGTCCGCTTTCATTGTTGCATTATTTGCTGTCTTTATTTCACCGTCGAACATTTCATCATTCGTTAAGTACGATAAAACTGATGTCATGTGGTCTGTAGCTCCACTATCAATGTACCACTCTTTAGAAAACTTTTGAGAACGATAATGCGCAAACATTGAATCACCATGGTACTTTGCAGATTTGTTTTTAGGTTTGGAGGGACAATGAGATGCAAAATGTCCAACGCCCTCGCAATTAAAACAACGAACGTTTTCCTTTTTAAAATTTCTTTTGTTTTTCGGCATACTAGGCTGATGGGCTTTATGATGATGCGACTTTTTGGAAATTAAAGCAGATTTTCACATCTTGAAGAAGTTTCATTTCTATTTGGTCAGCGGAAATTGGTTTACCATTGCTCCCAATACTCTGTAAAGAAGTTTTGTAGTAGCTGGGGTATGACTCAGCGAGTCCAAGGTTCCTTTACAAAGAAATTTGTATGACGAGCTGTTTCTTGTCTCTTATTCTTAGATTCGCCTTCTCTATTCGACGTTTTTTAACGCGGTAACGGCTTGTGGTGCGGGGCACGGCGTTACTGCAAATCAGTGTGTGAGCGGGTTTTGTGTGGTGAGTGGTACAGAGTGGTGAGCGGTACAAAAAGCGACGTGCGGCACTGGTCGATGAGTGGTTAGATACAGAGCGTTGAGCGCCGCAGGACACGAGAACGTTACTGAGTTTAAACGGAGAGCGGTACAGTATGCAAGCGGCGAGAGCTGCAGAGCGGCGTACGATACAGAGCGATGAGCGTTGCAGATCGACGAGCGGTACAAGATGCGGAGCGGTGTGCGCTGTAGGATACGAGAGCGTTCTGGGTTTAAACGGCAAGCGGTTACAGGATACAAATGACGGGGCTGCAAAGCGGTATACGATACAGAGCGATGAGTGTTGCAGATAGATGAGTGGTGCAAGATGCGGAGCGGTGAGCGCTGCCGGATACGAGAACGTTGCTGAGTTCGAACAGCAAGCGGTAGATGCGGAGCGGTGAGCGCTGCAGGACACGGCAGTGGTTATTGTGACCACGACGGCGGCGCGACCTAGGCGCTTGCAATATAAATATTGCAGGATATCTAGGCGCGGGGAACAAAGGAACTGCGACGTTGTATTACGACGGCGTGGCCTAGGCGCATACAATATACAAATATTGTAGGATATCTAGGCGCGATACCAAAACTGCGACGTGACAACGATGGCGCGGCCTGGGCGCATACAATATATAAATATTGTAGGATATCTAGGCGCGAGGACCGAGAGACTGCGACGTAGTGACAACGATGGCGCGGCCTAGGCGCATGCAATATAAAAATATTGCAGGATATCTAGGCGCGGCGACAGAGAAACTGCGTAGTAACAACGATGGCGCGGCCTAGGCGCATACAATATATAAATATATTGCAGGATATCTAGGCGCGAGGACTGAGAGACAGTGACGTAACGACGATGGCGCGGCCTAGACGCATGCAATATAGAAGTATTGCAGGATATCTAGGCGCGGCGACAGAGAAACTGCGTAGTAACAACGATGGCGCGGCCTAGGCGCATACAATATATAAATATATTGCAGGATATCTAGGCGCGAGGACTGAGAGACTGTGACGTAACGACGATGGCGCGGCCTAGGCGCATGCAATATAGAAAAATATTGCAGGATATCTAGGCGCGGGGACTGAGAGATTAACTAAGCGACGATGTCGCGACCTAGGCGCATACAATATAAAAATATTGCAGGATATCTAGGTGCGAGAACCTGACCAACGCTATGCTTGCAAGAAAACAATCGATTAATTCATTATGTTTGCTTTATTAATAATAATTCTTGTGCTCACCTTACTAGCTTGACGGCTCCAGCCACACTGCATGATTTCATAAAATTTGCTTCGCCTTTTATAGTGTGGCAGGGCTCACAATTATATCAAATTTTACCAATATTTACAAAAGATCAACGGTATAGAGCTAACAACAATAACGCAGGAATTTATATATACTTACTAAATAACAAAGATGCTTTTAAAAATAGAAATAACAACAATGCAAGAATTCGTATATGCTTATGCTTCAAGAATTTGAAATAACAACAATGCAAGAATTTATATATGCTCACTGGATATCAACGGTACTTAGAAATAACAACAATGCAAAGATTCATACAAGTATATGCTTACTAGGTATCAACAATAATAAAGCAAGAGTTCATATATAATAACATCAGTGCTAGAGTTCGTATATGCTTACTAAATGATCAACGGTATTATAACTACGCATTCAATTTTAAGTAAATGACACAGAGTATGTATTTTACAATAGGTCTTTTTTCCCTTTTAATTGCAAAAAGTGAAAGAAATATTTGGTGTGCTTGGTGAGACATATGTGTTGGGACATAATGTGTGGCGCAAAACGAACAGTAGTGACTTTGCGCCTTACAACTCATTATCATTGGTTTATATTCATCTGGTAGACCCTTTAATAGTAGGCTGCCAATCCATTCATCGTTTACAACAAATCCAAGTGCTGTTGATATGATTTGGTTCACATAATCTTCTATAGATGAACACTCCAACAATTGAACAGAACACAATTTTTGCAACAAGCCAATCCTTCTGTCCAAGCCACTACCTTGAAAGAGATTTTTTAAAGCTGTCCACACTTCTTTTGCGGATTTGGCATCTCTAACATGCACGTACAGACTCTTATCTAAAGCCATTACCATTCTGCAGCGGGCATTTTTGTCTTTTACAGCATCTATCTGTGCGCCTTCTTCTGGTTCCACGCACTTCCAGGAATCGTCTAATTCCAATTGTGTCTTCATGGCAAAACTCCATGTCGACCAGTTTTCTGAGCCCACAAGTTTCTCTATATGGTTTACCGTTGTAACCGAATTCATGACTCTTTATTTTAAACTCACAAGCACTCTGGGCCCAATGAAACGTAGTGTTTTGTGGTTATCGAAAAAGTAAGTGAAAAATTTATGAAAAGTTTATTGACAAATAAACAAAAGGTTCTAACCAATCTTTTCGTAAATACTACAAATACCTAGTACAGTAGTTTTGTAACATAAAGTGTCTAATATAAATTGAAAGTGGTTGTTCCCATAAAAGGAACTTTATTATGCTTCCAATCCTTTGGAGTTGTCCACTCACTTGTCAATTCATAAATTATTAAATCGAGCATACTTTTACATACGTTATCTTAAAGCTACATGGTACTTCGTCATAAGTTAGTTGACTTGGAGCCCCAAACACTTTGGTATTTGAATTGCCGTTAACTGCCGCATCTAAATTAATAATTTCCAGCTGCCTCGTTAGGAGTTAACGGCTATTCTTCAGTTGAGCCACCTCCAGTTTTTTTTCTTGAAATCAAATTGGTACTTAATTTTTTTTTTTTGTTCTAAATTTGTAGTCCATCCACACCTTAAAACATTTTTATACCCTCCACCTTAAGGAAGAGGGTATATTCATTTTGATCATCCGTTTACAACACATCGAAGGAAGCGTCGGAGACCCCACAAACCATATATATTCTTAATCAGCATGAAAAGAGAAATCGTTTGAGAAATGTCCGCCCGTGTGTCCGTGTGTCCGTCTGTTGTTGGCACTCTCACGGTCGTAATTTATGAGATATCAAATTGAAACTTTGCATACGTATTCTTAGTTAAATTTCGCTGTTCCGTATTGAAATTGGGCAAAATCGGTAAAGAGACACGCCCACAATAAACGAAAACCTCATCATACTTCGAAAAAATTGTATCTTTAAAAAATTATATATCGCACAATACTATGCCTATCAAGTTGAAATTTGTTGTATATATAAGTGGTACCGTTATCCAACACTGTGCCAAAAATGGGCGTCATTGAATAACGCAAACGCCTATAATTAAAAAAAACACTATTTGCGTAAGTACTTGATATAGTCATATACATAAATATGGCAATAGGAACTTATTTTTTAGAGGATTATAAAAGGTGGAGGGTATTTAAGCTTCGGTCTTAACCGAACTTCTCTATCTTGTTTTTTCTTAATTATATAATTTATATAATGATTTAAATCTAAAATTACCTTTCTCCATCCGTTTACAGTTTTATTTGGAGGACCAACAGCGTTTAGTTTATTCCTTAACTCTTCCCATAATTCATTTAATTTTTGTCATCCTAGGGAAGAGTTACTGTGATTTTACGCCATGTCGCTGTGGTCTGTCATAAAACTTATAATTATGTCTATCTGTTCTTGTGTTACTGACCTGTAACAAAAGATTTTTTAATTTTAAATACTGTTTTTTTTAAATTATAGGCGTTTGCGTCATTCAATCACGCCCATTTTTGGCATAGTGTTGGATAACGGTACCACTTATATTTATACCAAATTTCAACTTGATAGGCATAGTATTGTGCGATATATAATTTTTTAAAAATACAATTTTTTCGAGGTGTGATGAGATTTTCGTTTATTGTGGGCGTGTCTCTTAACCGATTTTTCCCATATTCAATACGGAACAGCGAAATTTAACTAAGAATACGTATGCTAAGTTTCAATTTGATATCTCAAAAATTACGACCGTGAGAGTGCCAACAACAGACGGACACACGGACGGACATTTCTCAAACGATTTTTCTTTTCATGCTGATTAAGAATATATATGGTTTGTGGGGTCTCTGACGCTTCCTTCGATGTGTAGTAAACGGATGATCAAAATGAATATACCCTCTTCTCTAAGGTGGAGGGTATAAAAAAGAGATGAGATGTGCATGCACATTACAAACATATATGACACTCGTGCAAACAGATCCAATATAAGACATTTTGTTAGTACATTTACAATAGAAACATGTACCAACAAAACCATCAGTCCAGCAATAGAAAGCGCGAACGTAATAGTATATTTCTAATAGTACCAATGTCATCCGTAGCCGGGTCAAAAAGATGGTAGTTATCATTAAACATTTTGCAAAGAACCCGGAAGGAGTTATGTAATTTGTAATTTGTGCGACACTGAGACAATTTAATTAGATTAAAGTGCCTAGTAAACCTATTGGGGATGTTAAAAGAGATCCTCTCAAGCAAAATAGGTGAACAAATAATACCTTTTATTATTTTTGTAACAAATATAACACCTAAAATTTCCCAACGTTGGCAAATCAATGAGAAGAAGCCTACTCTCGTAAGGAGGAAGAATCCAACTTGGAACCCAGTCTAAGTTTTTTAAAGCAAAAAGGAGAAAGTTACGCTGAACAGATTCAATATGGTCTATGTAACATCTGTAGCTGGGTGCCCAGACTATGCAGCAATACTCTAACGTAGGTCTAACAAGAGCAGTGTATAAACGCTTAGTTATATAAGGATCTTTGAATTCCTTTGACCATCTCTTCAAAAATTCTAATAGGGACTTCGCCTTATTCACAGCAGAGTCGATGTGCAGATTAAATTGCAATCTCGAATCAAGCATAACACCTAAATCAAGAAAATTAGAAACATTTTCGAGCTTATGATTTTCAATACAATAAGATGAAGGCAGTGTTGAGGACCATGTGAAAGATAGCTTCTTACACTTTTTTAAATTTAGTTCCATACCGTTTACCTTACACCATATATATAACCCATTTAAGTCCCGCTGAAGCAAATTTGAATAGACTAAAGAATCGAACGAGTAATATATTTTTACATAATCAGCAAACATTAATGTTTTTGAATACTTAATACATGTAGGAAGGTCGTTAACAAATAAAGTAAAGAGAAGAGGCCCTAAATGACTACCCTGTGGGACACCAGATGTCACAGTAATTTTACGAGAAAAGCACGAGTTGAATAAGACTTTTTGAGTACGACCTGTAAGATAGTGATAGAACCACGAACACATATTTTCAGGGAATTCTATACAACGCAGTTTAAAAATTAAAAGTTTTGAATCAACTCGATCAAAAGCATTAGAAAAATCGGTATAAATTACATCAGTTTGCTTATGTTCAGAGAATGCATGAAATATGTCACCAGTTAATTCTAGTAAGTTCGTAGCCGTAGACCTGCCTCTAAAAAACCCATGTTGATTTGACGAAAGTATAGTTTTTATCATAGGAGTAATTCGATTAGTTAATAAGGACTCGAAAAGTTGAGATAAAACACTTAATTTCTAGAGCCACTTTTATAAAGTGGAATAATAAAGCTGTGTTTCCAAATTGCTGGAAAAAAACCATATGATAAACATTTGTTAAAAATTCGAGTTAGTGTAGGAGTTAGGATATCAGCACAAGATCGAAGAATACATGATGGTAACCCATCGGGACCAGGTAACGTGGAAAATTTTATTTTGGACAGACTGTGATAAACTTCATCTTCAGTAAATTGAATGGATGGAAATATATCGAAATTATTTATGGGATAAGGATAATTGTCAATGTTAATACTGTTTTGAGAATAAGACTTTTCGAAAAAGTCAGCAAATAAGTTTACTATATCGGAGGGATTCGAAGACTCTGAATTACCATATCGCATTAAAAAAAGACTTCGTTTTACTTTACGCTTAGAATCGATAAACTTGTAAAATACCTTAGGTTCAACTAATAATTTTACTTTCTTACTCTGAATATATTGATTATAGTATTTATTTTTAAGGGAGTTGAATTCAAGTTTAATGTTGGGATAATTAATGTAATCCACAGTAGAACCATTAAGCTTAAACTTTTTAAATAGTCTGCTTTTTTTGTTACGGATAATCCTCAGATGTTTATTAAACCACTTAGACGTTTGATGAAGAAGAAGTCAATTTCGTTGGTACAGAAGAAGAAATAGCAGAAAACATGGCGTTATATAAAAGTGATAAAGACCCATCGATGTTATTATAATTCAAATTCCAGTCAACTACAGATAATAGACTTCTCAGTTTAGTATAATTGGTTTTGCCAAAGGAGAAAAGTGTTGCTTCCACTGTTTGAACAATTAGATACCCGCAAATTATTCAATGTAAGAAGCAAGGTAGGATGATAAATGTCCTCAGGTCAGACAAATGGCTCCCCGCGAGCAATTTTGAAATTAGTGTCATTAAATAGAACCTAATCTAAAAGTCTTCCATAAGTATTAAAAATAGAGTTCACTTGATGCAGGCATAATTCATAAATTTCATCCAATATACTATTATATATAACAGGATATGAGATAGGTATGTAATAGCCAAGTTCCTCATTTAGATTCCAGCAAATGTGAGGAAAATTAAAGTCACCAAGCACCAGCATTTTATCATTATCTTTTAAACACAAGGACATTTCTTTAATAAGGTGAATGTGCTTCAAGTAAATTGATACATCTGACAATGGGGGTATATACGAACACGATATAAACAAGTTAAATTAGAAAATTTAAGTTTAATATGATACACATCGGAGTAAAACGAGTAAAATTCATTTAGCTATTAAAAAACAAAATTAATTTGGTTTGCCGAAATTTTCAAACGCTTGAAGCCTGTCGCGTAGTTTAGATGTTTGCCGCCTAACCTAAATTTGACAGAATTCTATTGAAAAACACGAATAGACGCCATTTTGAATTTCGTATTACATCGGCTATTTTTAATGCAACGCACGCCTTTTACTCCGAAGCAGTAAAAGATTACAAGAGCACAGACAACAGATTACAAGAATACAGACGCAGCAAATGCTTTTTTCATTTAAAGCCTCTTGTAATCTTTTACTCCGACGCAGTACAAGAGGCGTGCGTTGCATTAAAAATAGCTGATGTAATACGAAATTCAAAATGGCGTCTATACGGCTTTAAATAAAAAAGTACTTTGCCAGATAAAGATATGCTTTCATCAGATGATTTAGAAGGTGCACGTGCAGATGCTACTATGTTAGCAAACGACGAAATTACGCAGTTAAAAAATAAAATAGCCCAGCTTGAGCTAGAATTAAAAAGTTCTGAGGAACAAAAGGTAAATGAATGGCGAGATGCAAAGAGTGCGCCACCATTGAGTCCAATACCACAACAATATCCGGTATCTACTACATCAGCCCTTATATATACAACAACAAATATACCGATTTATCCGAATACGACACTTGCGTATTTTATTCCTACAGTATCTGCTCCATTTATGCAGACACACGCAGCAAATCCGCATGCAAAATATTATGCGAATACTGTCAACCATCACACTATGATGCGGAAACTACAAGATTTACCTCTATTTTCAGACCAACCAGAGGATTGGCCAGCATTTTATACGTCTTATGTTGAAACGACTGCCGCCTATAAATATACCAATTTGGAAAATAATCAGCGACTCGTAAAATGTTTAAAGGGTGATGTCAAGGAAACGGTTAAGGCATTGTTAATCCACCCAGATAATGTAAATGCAGTAATAGAGCAACTGCAGTTTAGCTATAGTCGCCCAGAGAAATTAATTAGGAGCCTGTTAAAACACATCCATCAGATATCTGTGATACCAGGAAACGCTTTGGGAAAATTGATACCATTTTCTACTGCTATAAAAAATCTTACAGTATTTCTTAAAGCTGTAAATGGTACCCAGCATTTGTCAAATTCAACCTTACTTGAAGAACTGGTATTAAAGTTGCCAATGAGCCAACGGCTAGAATGGGCCAAGTGTATCATATCTATAAAGCCATTCCCTACTATTAAAGGATTTAGTAATTGGTTATCAGAAGCCGCCAGCCTCGTGTCATTAATATAAGACAATGACAACCATGAACATAACCGCCGCACAGTGTTACGCACTGCTAGTAAGGTTAACCAAAACCCAGAGTTAAAATGTTCGTTATGCACATGGCGCACAAGATATCCTGTTATAAACAAATATTAGACACGAGTGTTTCGAACAAGTGGAACCTTGTGAAACAAAATAATTTATGCTTCAGTTGCCTTAACAAAGGACATAGTTCACGCACATGCCGCCGCCGCAAGCAGTGTAATGTTGGAGGTTGTGCTAAAATACACCACAATTTATTGAATGAAAATGTAAAAAACGCATAGTGTAGTAAAACCCGAAAAAATTAATGGAGTTGCGGAGACTATCCTCAATTGTTCGGTCATAAAAAATGAGAGAGAACTTCTGCTTAAAATCTTACCCGTAACTCTATATAGCGCAAACAAACAAATTGATAATATGCCTTGCTCGACGAATGCTCATCTGTCACAACGATTGATCATTCCTTATCAAGAGCTCTTAATTTGAAAGGTGAAAAAAGGCAACTAAGTGTGCAATGGTTCGGCAACAGTACAACAAAAAAAGCTGCAACACTGGTGAATTTCTTTATTAGCGGTGTTGGAATGATTAAAAAGTTCGCCCCAAGAAACGTTTATAGCGTAGCAACTTTGGATTTACCAACACAGACTCTGTGCGAAAATGATGTAAAGGAACATTTAAAATTCTTGCATGTTCAGACTTATGAAAACGCCAAGCCAAAATTGTTAATTGGTTTAGACAACTGTATTCTCGGGTTACCATCCGAAAATTAACGATTGAGACCCGCAAACACAGAGCTAGTCTGGGTTGTTTTTGGACCTTCAAACAAGTATAAACAGACAACGGCGACCTGTCGTAATTGGCCCGTCGACTGAAGACCAAATGAACCAAAAAATAACTGATTATTTTAGCACTGAATCGTTTGGTGTTCGACCATTGTCACCTGTAGTTAGTGAAGAGGATACGCGTGCCAAAAATATTTTAAAAGCAACTTTGAAAAAAAATTAATGGTCGTTTTCAGGCGGGACTGTTATGGAAAAGTGACGCTGTACAACTGCCAGACAGTTATTCTACGGCCAAATTCAGATTAGTGGGTATAGAAAAAAAGATGCAGCGTGACACTGAATTTACAAACGCATATAAAACCAAAATTACGAGCTATATTGAAAAAGGCTATGCACGTAGGCTGACGCAACATGAAATCGCATCAACAACACGTAAAATTTGGTTCTTACCACACTTTAGTGTAGTAAACCCAAACAAACCCACAAAGATCCGCTTAGTTTTTGATGCCGCGGCAGAAATTGATGGCATATCGTTAAACTCGCAGTTGAGTTAAGAAATTTTTCGTCAAATTCCACGATAGTAATGCAGGCGCTCGAGGGTTCAAACTCAAACTTGGAAATAAAATCAAGTCTTGCTACTGAAAAAATTCTTGGAATGTATTGGCAACCAACATCAGATTCTTTCATATTCCACCTTAAATTTAATTTCGTTGGTGAAGAGGTTATGAAAGGCCGACAATTACCAACCAAGGGAGAATTATTAAGCAACTTGATGTCGATATTTGATCCTTTGGGATTCCTCTGCAACTACACAGTTGGTGCAAAGGTTCTTTTAAGAGAAATATGGAAGCATGAGTTGATTGGGATGAAGTATTTCCGACTGATGTAATTAAGATATGGCGCCAATTCCAACAACAGTTGATAAAAGTGGATTTATGTATAATTCCCCGCCATTACTTCAAAAATACAATACCGAAAACTATACAGCTTCATGTATTCGTTGATGCCAGTCAAGACGCCTTTGCAGCTGTAGCATACTGGAGAATGGAATACGCTTCACGGGACTTTGATGTATCATTCATTTATGCGAAAACAAGAAGTGCTCCGATGACGGCGCTTACAATTCCCCGTTTGGAGTTGCAAGCAGCTTTTTTGGGTACGCGCATTAAGAGAACGATACTGGCGGAGCACAATATCACAGTTAGTCGCAAAATACTATGGACAGATTCAGTAACTGTCGTAAATTGGGTCAACAGTCAGCATCGAAGGTATAAGCTATTTGTTGCGCACAGGATTGCAGAAATTCTTGAATGTTCAAGCACAAGTGACTGAAACTGTTCCGAAAAATGAAAATGTAGCTAATGAAGCTACACGCTTAAACACGAACGTAAATTTTGACTCCAACTTACGGTGGTTCAAAGGGCTTGAATTTTTTTATCATGCTGACAAAACTTGGCCAGTAATGCCCGATAACAGATGCGCACAAGTAGGTGACGAACCAAAACCAATTCTAGTCGTGGTAAGTAGCAGTGTAATGGACTTTAACCGTTTTTCTTCTTATTTAAAGCTTAGGAGATGCTGTGTTTTATAAGGAAATCGAAAACCTACAATAAAAAGGTGTGTGAACCACAGTAAACTCTTCCCTTTTGTGCCATATATAGATGAAGAAAAAATTGTTCGAGACTCCTGGCGTATAGACGCCCTAAGTTGGCTTCCATTTGATACTAAGAGGCCTATAATTATGCCCCATAACCACGTTGTAACTCGTTTGATAGTAGCACAAGTACATCAAAGAATGGTTCATCAAAATTTTGAACCCACCATATGTGAGATTCGTAAACGATTTTGGGTCATTAAATTAAGACAAGTGCTACGCTCTGTAATTGCAAAATGTAACGTGTGTATAATTTCAAAAGCTAAACCAAAGGAGACGTTAATGGGTCAGTTGCCAGTAGATCGCCTTACACCTTACATTTGACCTTTTACTTATACCGGCCTGGACTATTTTGGGCCACTCGAAAAGACGTCGACGAGAAAAGCGTTGGGTGGCTCTCTTTACGTGCCTAACCGTTCGTGCAATCCATTTGAAAATTGCATACGACTTATCCAGATTTATGAATACTAGCTTTACGAAATTTCATAAACCGACGTGGTGTTCCTAAAAGAATAAGGTCCCATAACGGTACAAATTTTGTTGGAACTGACAAGGAAGCGAACCTTTTTTCAGAAGTTTTCGGTTGCATTAAAATACAAGAGCAGCCGTCAAGTAAGGGTGTCGAATGGTTATGTAACTGTCCACAAAATCCGGCTGAAGGTGGTGCTTGGGAAAGAATGGTGCAATGCTTAAAAAGGGTACTACATTACACTCTTAAAGATATCATTCCTCGTGAGCATACTCTAAATTCCCTTTTAATAGAAGCCGAGAATATTGTGAATTCGCGGCCGCTCACACATTTGCCAATTACGCCTGATCATGAGCCGCTCACACCAAACCATTTTTTACTCGGGGAGGCCAATACAGCTAACACGGGTGCAGAAAATGGACCTATCGTAAAATTGTACGCCCTACGCAAACAGTGGAGGATCGCTCGACTGAATATTTGCCTACTTTAACGCATCGTGATAAATGGTGTACAAATAAGAAAGCACTAAAGATAGGCGACCTGGTTTTCATATGCGATGCCAACATGCCTAGAAGAGATTGGTGTCGAGGCCGTATAGAACGTGTATTTTCTGAATTCGATGGTGTTGTGCGTCATGCTGAAGTTCGTACTAATCGCGGTTCGTTAAAACCGCGGTTAGTACTAGTATTAGATAATATGGCAACTCTTTTATAATCTTTGTTCCCTTTTTTATACAATCCGGTAACGCTCTTTTCTTATGTACTAATTGCTTCGTCAATAAATTGTCATCAGAAGGAAGAAGATTTTCACCGTGTAAAAAAACAAACGAGTTGTCTTTTTCCTTCTCCTATGCGACATTGAGACAATTTAATTAGATTAAAGTGCCTAGTAAACCTATTGGGAATGTTAAAAGAGATCCTCTCAAGTAAAATAGGTAAACAAACAATACCTTTTATTATTTTTATAACAAATATAACACCTAAAATTACCCGCCTTTTTTCCAACGTTGGCAAATCAATGAGAAGTTACTTACTCTCATAGGGAGGAAGAATCCAACTTGGATCCTAGTTTAAGTTTCAGCTGAAGAAAATCAGAATAAATTAAAGAATCGAAAGAGTAATATATTTTTACATCGTCTGCAAACATTAGTGTTTTTGAATATTTAATAAAGGTAGGAAGATCATTAAAATGAAGTAAAATAAGACTTTTTACGACCTGTAAGATAGTAATAAAACCATGAACACATAATTTCCGGGAACTCAATATGACGCAATTTAAAAGTTTTCAATCAACACGATTGAATGCCTTAGAAAAATCAGTATATACAAGGTGTCCACCGGGACACTACTTTGTTTTGCTGCCATTCTGGTAAACATTAGTCTTGACGGTTCATATTTGGCAGTCGTAAAGTAGACACGTGGCAAATTTATTATGGAAAAATATTCGATAAACCTCGATTGTTAAAACATTTTATCAAAATCAATCGTCGATTACTGTGACAATGAGAAAGTTACGTGAAATTTTTGGGAGAAACAACGTGCACAACGAAGCAAGACGGTCTGTAGGTGATAAGCCCAAGCATGGACTACAAGATCGGCTGAAAACATTACTGCTGCTCAAGAAAGTGTTCAAAACAATCCATTAACCTCAATCCGACGCCGTGCTCAGGAGCTTGGTCTACAAAGAACAACTTTGGCTACAATTTTGCACAAGGATTTTCATTTGTTTCCATATAAGATTCAGTTGACACAAGACCTTCTTCCACAAGACCATTGACGCCACCGTACATATGCCAATAGGATGTTACAGATCGCCCATGACAACTTCGATTTTCATGAAAAAATAATAATGAGTGACGAGGCACACTTTCATTTGAATGGATATGTGAATAAACAGAATAGTCGGTTCTGGGGAATGGGAAACCCTCAAATTATTCATCAGTCACCTTTGCAACCATTAAAAGTGACAGTCTGGTCTGCAATTCGGTCAGGAGGAATCATGGGAACTTACTTCTTTGAGAATGAGAACGGCGTAACGGTAACTGTGAATAAGGAGCGATATCGTGATATGTTTCAAAACTTTTTAATACTACAACTGCATGATTTAGGCTTGATTAACATGTGGTATCAACAAGACGGTGCCACATCACATACAGCCAGGATTACAATGGAATTACTAAAAGTAGTATACGTTCCCGGCGGACACCCTGTATAACTACACCATTTTCAATTGAAATTGGTAGAAAGGCAATTGAAATTGAGAAATCGTATTTGTAATTGAGAAAACGCATTTGAAATTGAGAAATCGCATTTGTAATTGAGAAATCGCATTTGAAATTGAGAAATCGCATTTGAAATTGAGAAAGTGAATTTTGTAATTGGGAAAAACGCATTTGAAATTGGGAACCGCATTTGAAATTGATAAAGCGCATTTGAAATTGGAAACCGCATTTCAAATTGAGAAATCGCATTTGAAATTGAGAAAAACGCATTTGAAATTGGTATCGCATTTGAAATTGAGAAATCGCAATTGAAATTGGGAACCGCATTTGAAATTGAGAAATCGCATTTGAAATTGAGAAACCGCATTTGAAATTGGGAAAAACGCATTTGAAATTGGGAACCGCATTTGAAATTGAGAAAGTGAATTTTGTAATTGAGAAATCGCATTTGTAATTGAGAAAGTGAATTTTGTAATTGAGAAATCGCATTTGAAATTGAGAAACCGCATTTGAAATTGAGAAAGCGCATTTAGAATTGGAGAAATCGCATTTGAAATTGAGAAAACAGTCCGCAAATGAAATTGGTATAACCGCATTTGTAATTGAGAGAAACGCATTTGAAATTGAGAAAAAATCCGCAAATGAAATTGGTATAACCGCATTTGTAATTGAGAGAAACGCATTTGTAATTGAGAAAAACGCATTTGAAATTGGGAAAAAATTTTATTAGCTACTAAGCTATAAGTATATTTCATTTTTAATGGTCTTTATAACATTTTTTATAACATTTTTAATATTATAAAATTACAACATTTTTATTTAGTAAAAATAAAAAAAAAATAATTGGGCGGTACAGCTAAACCCCAACAGGCATATCCTCCATGTTGATCGCCTTTTCATAGAAGGTGGTGGTGTGCTGTACAAATCTGGCGCAATCCCCAGTTGTCACCGTCTCTACGGCTTGGTCTATAATCTGTTCTAAATGGGCCAACCTTTGTTGGCTAACATGCGGCAAATGAGTGGGTAAGGAACTTGTTTGTAAAGTGGACTGACATGGGAAATGCATTAGATGAACTTTTAATTATTTGTGATAATGCCCCATGTCACTCCACTTTGGAACAAGTTTTTGAAGGCACTGGGGCAAACCTTCTACGCCTAAGCCCTTACTCACCCATGTTAAACCCTGTAGAAGGTGTGTGGTCTAAAATTAAGCAATACGCCAAAGGGAATATGGGGCTACCAACGCCAGTACCACCTCGTGTTAGCCAACAAAGGTTGGCCCATTTAGAACATATTATAGAGCAAGCCATAGAGACGGTGACAACTGGGGTTTGTGCCAGATTTGCACACCACCACTTCTATGAAAAGGCGATCAATATGGAGGATATGCCTGTTGGGGTCTAGCTGTACCGCCCAATAATTTTTTTTTTTTTATTTTTACAAAATAAGAATGTTGTAATTTTATAATATTAAAAATGTTGTAAAAAATTTTATAAAGACCATTAAAAATTAAATATACTTATAGCTTTGTGGCTAATAAAATTTTTTCCCAATTTTAAATGCGTTTTTCTCAATTACAAAAGCGATTTCTCAATTTCAAATGCGTTTCTCTCAATTACAATTGCGATTTACCCAATTTCATTTGCGGATTTTTTCTCAATTTCAAACGCGTTTCTTTTAATTACAATTGCGATTTATCCAATTTCATTTGCGAATTTTTTCTCAATTTCAAATGCGTTTCTCTCAATTACAAATGCGATTATACCAATTTCATTTGCGGACTGTTTTCTCAAATTCAAATGCCATTTCTCCAATTCTAAATGCGCTTTTTCAATTTAAAATGCGATTTCTCAATTACAAAATTCATTTTCTCAATTCTAAATGCGCTTTCTCAATTTCAAATGCGGTTCCCAATTTCAAATGCGTTTTTCCCAATTTCAATTGCGGTTTCTCGATTTCAAATGCGGTACCAATATCAAATGCGTTTTTCTCAATTTCAAATGCGTTTTTCCCAATTTCAAATGCGATTTCTCAATTTAAAATGCGATTTCTCAATTGCAAATGCGATTTCTCAATTTCAAATGCGTTCTCTCAATTACAAATGCGATTTCTCAATTTCAATTGCCTTTCTACCAATTTCAATTGAAAATGGTGTAGTATTGCTTTATTGATTTTAGTCGTACCTAGTTTGCTGAGACTTTTCAGGAAAAAGTCTAAAATAAAACACGTATACGTCTAAAGTGTTACCAGATTTATAATTAAGTCAAAATTAGTTATTTTCTACATATTTTTTTTTTAAATTTTGATTTTACAAACCTTGTAAGATCGAAAACGTTCAAAACAAGTACCGTGTAAAACGAGGGATGTCCATCTTTTAACTCGCCAGGCTATCTAATGGAATCTAGTTTGAATATATATTTTGTATATATTGTCACACATACGTTACTAAAATATAGAATATATTCTATTTAAAAGTAAATCGTTGACAATTTGTATTTCATTAAATATAAATAAGAAAAAAAAACGTTGATATCATATCACAATATACAAATTGGAAAATTTGAGCCACTATACAATTTTCCTTTATTTACAGAAGATTAATAAAGTCTACATATAATGGTGGTGCTGTTATGACAGTGAATATTGAATAAATATTCTTTATGTAGAGGTTTCGGTAAGCACAAAAAGGTAAAACTTTACCTTTATAACCACTATATTTTCACACAAACGTAACTTGTACAAGTTAATGCCACAAATATCATATCGCCCTCTAATTCCAATTCCCATAAATTAGCCTCTTCATTACAAAAGCATTTCATAAGAAATGCTTATGCCACAAATATCGTATCGCCCTCTAATTCCAATTCCCATAAATTAACCTCTTCATTACAAAAGCATTTCATGAGAAATGCCCATGTTGCAGAGCATTATTTTTCAAGTGCTCAGCAACACTAGGAAGATCAATGCAGGAAACCACTTAGATTATAATTTTGTTTGTAATATTTTGGGTGGTCCCAATTTCTATATTGACATAATGTAAACATTCACACAACGAATCACATTACAAACATATGCATGAGCTGACCCGTCAGTATAATCTGTGATTCGTTGGTATAAATAGGATTAGTATTAGAATGTAAAAGTTCAGTTCTTTAACAGAATTCAAATAAAGTAAATGTTGCTTTTCAGCAACGCAATATTTTTTTTAAAAAACAAAAAATAATTTTGTTTAATTGGCGCCCAACGTGGGGCCCGCGCACAAAAATTACTTTTCAGTAATAATAAAAAACACACCTTTTGGTGTTAATAAAAACACATTTCTGTGTAAAAAAATTTTTTAAAAAACACTTCTGTTTAAAAAATAATAACAAGATAGAAAAGTTCGGTTAAGACCGAAGCTTAAATACCCTCCACCTTTTGTAATTCTCTAAAAAATAAGCTCCTATTGCCATATTTATGTATTTCATGTACTTACGCAAATAGTGTTTTTTTTAAATTATAGGCGTTTGTGTTATTCAATCACGCCCATTTTTGGCACAGTATTGTATAACGGTACCCTTTATATATATACCAAATTTCAACTTGATAGGCGTAGTATTGTGCGATATATAATTTTTTTAAGATACAATTTTTTCGAGGTATGTTGAGTTTTTCGTTTATTGTGTGTGTCTCTTAACCAATTTTGCCCAATTTCAATACGGAACAGCGAAATTGAACTAAAAATACGTATGCAAAGTTTTAATTTGATATTTCAAAAATTACGACCGTGAGAGTGCCAACAACAGACGGACACACGGACGGACATTTCTCAAACGATTTCTCTTTTCATGCTGATTAAGAATATATATGGTTTGTGGGGTCTCCGAGGCTTCCTTCGATGTGTTGTAAACGGATGATCAAAGTGAATATACCCTCTTCCCTAAGGTGGAGGGTATAAAAAGCACACGTTTTGTGCTATTGTGCGGGCTCGAATCACGGACAACACATTTTTGTTACGTCCAAACTCGCGATTTAAACACGTGTCCGACCAGATCCTCGGGTTTGGCCTCCGGCACGAGTTTTGCGTTTAAAAAAATTAATAATAATAAAAAAAAAAAAAAAACTTTCTAAATTAAATTAATGAATTAATCGAAGAACTATTAAAAACGTTTTCCCTGTGAGAAAAACAAAAAATATAATAAAAAAAAATAAAATTATCCAACAACAACATACAGATAACCTCACCACCCGGCCTAAGGGTAAAGATTAATGATATTAACCGCAACATCATCAACAACATTATCAAGAACGACATCATCATCAAAAACAACATCTCTAAGAATAACATCATCAGGAACAACAATCATCAAAAACAACATCATCAAGAACAACACCATCAAGAACAACATCAGCAACAATAAGGTTCAAAACATGAGTTTTGCATTACTGTAAGTCAATATTAACCTGTTATTAGAAATACTTTTTTTTTACCACATTGGAAATTAAATTTTATATAAGAAACTACACAAATTGCGATTACAAATATTGAATCTGAAATACAAATTATATAGATCTTGATTTATTATATTGATATATTAACTTATTACTTGCTAAATTCGTAAAATCAGAATGGCAAATCCAAATCCTACACCTCTCCTCAGACCTACGGTTTTAAATACTCAAGACAACCAAATTTCGAATCCAAATACTTCTAGATCGGAGTTAACAACATTTATTACACAAATAGTAGAAACGACATTACTACAACAGCTGACACAACTAAATTTATTAAATAACCAACAAAATCAAAATTTTCTTGACCAACAAATTACCTCAGGTGAAATAAATGACTTAGAAAGAATACCTGACATAATAAAGAGCATCAGGGAATTTTCAGGAATTAATGAAGAATTTTCCTCCTGGAAGAAAAGTGTAGATAGAGTTTTAAAAGCATATGAATCAATCATTGATTCATCGAAATATTTTGGGATACTTAGCACTATTAGAAACAAAATAGTAGGAAACGCCGACATAATTCTGGAATCCTATAATACACCACTCAACTGGAATGCCATAGTAGAGGTACTAACAAACCATTTTGCAGATAAAAGAGATATAAGTACCCTAGAATACCAAATGATGAGTTTGGTACAAGGTGGATTAACAATCCACGACTTTTACAAAAAGGTGTATTCACACCTATCATTAATATTAAATAGATTATCCAGTATGAACATACCCAAAGAAGCTTTAATAACTTTGACTAAAACGTACAGGGATAAGGCTTTAGATACTTTTGTCCGAGGTTTGCGAGGGGACCTTCCAAGACTGTTGGGGATGAAGGAACCAGTCGACCTACCCCAAGCGTTGCAATTGTGTAACAAATTGGAGAATCAGGTATACAGGGCAAACCAGGCTCAGGAATACAGTAGAGCCAAAACGAACCCTGCAATAGCGCAAAAGACATCAAATGCGTATTCCAGAACACCACAGTTTACGCAAAGATATTCCCAACCATTAGTCCGTAACCAAAACTTTTCACTTCCAACTAGGAATGAACAATACCATAGAGCACCCATACATCAACAATCCTTGCAACAGTTTAAACCGAATTTTTCCTTTTACAATAATATGCCAAATATGCCACCACCAAGACCCTTTCAACCCAAACCACAACCAAAACCAGAGCCAATGGATATTGATCAGTCTATACGAACCCAAAGGATAAATTATATGAATAGACCAGTAAACAGCAACAGATTTAACGGACGTAGACCACCGCCAGCTTCCTTGGTGGTTCAACCAGACAAAAGACAAAGGAACTTTCACATACAGCCTATAACCGAAGAAGATTATCACCGGCGAATGGAAATAAATGACAATGAATACGAACAGCCACTGTCCGAATACATAGAAACTTATGGAAATAACCAGGAAAAGATGGACGAATTTATCGACGTTCATTTTTTAGAGTAAGGGACTCCTCATTGCCATATTTGGAATCAAAATTAAGTAATGGGGAGATAATTAGAATATTAGTAGATACAGGCTCAAATAAAAATTATATTCAACCACGTTTAGCAAAAAAATCAATTCCTAATGAAACGCCATTCTGCGCCAATTCTATTGGCGGCGAAGTAAAAATTACCCACCATACATTGCTCAATCTTTTTGGTTTAAAGGATGTTGAATTGAAGTTTTTCGTCCTGCCAACACTAAAATCTTTCGATGCCATATTAGGTAACGACAGTTTAAGGGAGTTATCTGCCGTTATCTATCTTAGAGAAGGTTGTATGACGGTAAAAAAAAAAAGGAAGGTTAGGATCAAGCAATTACGGTCCGAAGACGTTAATACAATCAAGACACAATTTAACCACTTAACTCCAACTCAAAGACAGTTTATGTCCGCTCTGACGAACTCATTTGGTAACTTGTTTGCCGAACCTGACGAAAGATTGTCCTATACCACAAAGGTAATAGCCGACATACGCACAAATACAGACGCCCCGATACACTCTAGAACTTATCCATATCCGATGTCCTTGAAGAGTGAGGTGGAGAAACAAATTGATATTCTGTTGAGGGATGGCGTGATACGACCCTCAAGATCACCTTACAATTCACCTGTATGGATCGTACCAAAGAAAATAGACCATTCTGGAGAAAGAAAGTACAGACTTGTCATCGATTACAGAAAACTGAACTCCATAACCATACCCGACCGTTACCCTATACCCGATATAGATGAGGTTTTGTCTCAATTAGGGAAAAATAAATTCTTCTCTGTCCTTGATTTGAAAAGTGGATTCCATCAAATCCCACTTAAAGAGTCTGACATTGAGAAAACAGCATTTTCAGTCGGTAATGGAAAATATGAATTCACACGTCTATCCTTTGGTCTTAAAAATGCACCCTCTATATTTCAAAGAGCATTGGACGATATGCTAAGAGATCATATTGGCATAAGATGTTTCGTTTATATTGACGACATAATTGTGTTTAGCAAAGAAGAAACAAATCATTATAATGATTTGAAAAAAATATTTTCCACTCTGGAAGAAGCATATATGAAACTACATATAGATAAATGCGAATTTTTCAAGTCCGAAGTTGAATATCTCGGATTCATAATATCCGGAAATGGTATAAAATCAAACCCCAAGAAAGTAGAGACAATAGCCAATTTTCCAATACCAAAAACCCTAAAAGAATTACGTTCATTCCTTGGATTAACGTGTTATTACAGAAGATTCATAAAAGACTATTCAAAATTAGCCAAACCTCTAACTACCATTTTGAGAGGAGATAAAGGCAAAATGTCGTCTAAAATAACAATTACACTAAATGAACAGGCAATAGAGTCCTTTAATAAACTAAAAAATACGTTAGCTACAGAAGATGTAATCTTAGCCTATCCAGATTACAATAAAGAATTTCAACTTACTACAGATGCATCAAACCATGCAATAGGTGCAGTTCTAGCACAAGACGATAGACCAATAACCTTCATTTCTAGAACCTTAAGAAAAAATGAAGAGCACTTTGCTACAAATGAAAAAGAAATGTTAGCAATAATTTGGTCATTAAACAAACTTAGAAATTATCTATACGGAACAGCAAAAGTAAAAATATTCACCGATCATCAACCACTTACATATGCACTCAGTAATAAAAATAATAACATGAAATTAGAAAGATGGAAAGCCATCTTAGAAGAATACAATTATGAATTAATTTATAAACCAGGAAAGTCAAATGTTGTGGCTGATGCATTGTCTAGAGTACCATTGGGAAATCACATAAATACACTTACCTCAACCGTGCATAGCGATGAAAGCACTTTGCCATTGTTAATACAAATAGCTGACGAACCAATTAATGTGTTTAAAAATCAGATTTTCCTCAAAATAGGAGACGTATCCTCATATCAATTTGAAATAATATTTCCCACATATCATAGACATACAGTAGTAGAACCTTCCTATGATCAACAAAAGTTAACTGATCTACTAAAAAGATATTTAAATCCATCTATAACCAATGGCTTGAACACTGATGAAAGTATTTTAGGAATGATTCAGGAGTTGTATGGTTCGCATTTTGCAAACTACAAAGTTCGCTTTGCCAGAAACATAGTTAGGGACATTACTGACGAAACAGAGCAAGAGAACGAAATTATAACAGAACATAGACGAGCACATAGAAATAGTAAAGAAAACAAAAAACAACTATTGGAAAGAGTCTATTTCCCAAAGATGCAGGAAAAAGTTAATAAAATTGTGAAACAATGTAAAATTTGTAAGGAACAAAAATACGAAAGACATCCGGTGAAACCAAAAATTCAGGAAACACCAATTCCACAATATCCAGGACACATAGTTCATATTGATTTATACTATACAGATAATCATGTTCTCTTGACAGCAATTGACAAATTTTCAAAGTACGTACAAGTAAAAATATTAAAATCTAGAGCTACACAGGATATAAAGAAACCACTCATGGACATTTTAATGGCTTTTGGCATACCTAAAAAAATTGTAATTGATAATGAAAAATCTTTAAATTCCGCATCACTATTACACCTATTAGAAGATCAATTGGAAATCGAAATATTTAAAGCACCACCTTATACGAGTACAGTAAATGGACAGATAGAAAGATTTCACTCTACCCTGTCAGAAATTATGCGTTGTGTTAAGGCAGAAAAGATACATACCTCATTTGAAGACCTTTTAGACAAAACAGTAATCAGATATAACTATAGTGTGCATTCCACAACAAACCGTAAACCAGTTGAATTATTTTTTGGCCGTAAAGTAGCAATAAACCCTTATGAAATTAATTTAGAAAGAGAAGAAAATAAAGGTAGATTACAGGAAAAACAGAACGCTGATCTCAAATACCACAATAAAAATAGAGAACAATTTAGAAATTATAAAGTAGGTGAAACTATTTACGTAAAAACAAACAAAAGAATAGCAACAAATTATCACCCAGATATAAACCAGAAATAGTTAAAGAAAATAAAAACAGTACAGTGACGACAGAATCAGGAAGAATAATTTACAAAGGACTTATCAGGAAATAATATCCTATCCCATTCCCATTCCCTATCCATCATACCTTAAGAAATAAATTGCATCAAATTAATAAGTAAAAAGGAATTAATAAACAAATATATTATTAGTTTAAGAATTATGAAAAATTATGAATAAATAAATAGAAGAAATATGATACACTGCCAAAATATATCTTTTCAGATAGGCACATTGTAATAACAATTAAAATAATTTTAAAATATTAGAAAAACCCTTCCAAAAAAAAAAGAAGAGAATAATGAAAAAATTAACAATTTCAAACTAAAAATGTGAGGAAAAATATAAGAAATAAATAATACAAGTATAATAAAAATAATAAAGAAATGTATCTTTTTAAAGTAATTAGTGTTTGATCACAAAATCTTTTCAGATTGATCAAATAATGACCATAAATAATTTCTTCAAAAAAAAAAGTCTTATCAGATTAATGAAATCAAAGATATAAAATTATTAGAAAAAAAATTAGTAAATGCAAAGATTGAAATAAATAAATTTACTGAGAAAAAAATTAATGAACTAAGCAAAATAACTAATAATGTGTTAAAAATATTTTTAAATAATCAAACTGTAAGGAATGAACTAGCAATGACACTGAAATTCAAACTAGAAGTACTGAATAGAGAATTAAGCAACATTGAAAACGCAGTTCAATGGTCAAAAGCGAACTTTGCTAATTCATTTTTATTAAACGAAGTAGAAATAAACATAATTGAAAAAATGTTAGAAAAAGAAAATATACCATATCTAAATATAGACGAAATGCTTGAATTTGCTGAAACAAAAATTGCTTTTAACAATAACGAAATGATTTATATTTTATCAATACCAACAATTGGTACAGAAAATTATACAAAACTCCTATTATCTATATCTATACTAATATTATAAAGAGGAAAGATTTGTATTTTTGTATTTTTGTATGTAACGAGTAAACTCAAAAACTACTGAACCGATTTCAAAAATATTTTCGCTATTAGAAAGCTACATTATCACTGAGTAACATAGGCTATATTTATTGCCAAAAAATTTTGGGGATCCTACTATTACTAACCCAAGGTGTAAAAAAATTAGTCATAAAATATCTTTCATGGAATACGCTGCGGAAAGTATTGATGTTAAAACAAAAAAATGTTCTACAATATTATTGAACATATCAATATCTACAAAAAACTTTCCGAGACCATATGTCCAACTATTGTAATTATGTCACTATAACCCCTTTTTGTACCCACCATTGATAGTAATATTGCCATACAAACATTGCATTCACATGTACCCAGACAATTAAGAAATTAAGTATTCACAATAAGTATTTCACAATATTTAAATAGTAGGGAAATCTGACAACGGCATGTGTGAATACCACTCCTGATGCATCACTAGGTATTGGAGAAGATTTTTGGCCAATAATGGATTTTTGGATCATTTTTTTTAATGAATTTGGAATAAAAGAAACATTTATATGGAACTCTGAAAACATATGTTATGGGTCCCACTCCAAATGCACCACCACATTCTGGAGAAGATTTTTGGCCAATACTGGATTTTCGGACCATTTTTTTAATGAATTTCGAATAAAAAAAGCATTTATATGGAATTCTAAGAGCATATGTTACGATTCCTATTCCAGACGCACCACCAGGTTCTGGAGAGGATTTTTGGCCAATACTGGATTTGCGGACCATTTTTTAATGAATTTGGAATAGAAGCAACATTTATATGGAATTCGAAGAACATATTCACCACCAGGTTCTGGAGAGGATTTTTGGCCAATACTGGATTTTCGGACCATTTTTTAATGAATTTGGAATAGAAGCAACATTTATATGGAATTCTAAGAGCATATGCACCACCAGGTTCTGGACAGGATTTTTGGCCAATACTGGATTTTCGGACCATTTTTTTAATGAATTTCGAATAAAAGAAGCATTTGTATGGAATTCTAAGAGCATATGTTACGATTCCTATTCCAGACGCACCACCAGTTTCTGGAGAGGATTTTTGGCCAATACTGGATTTGCGGACCATTTTTTAATGAATTTGGAATAGAAGCAACATTTATATGGAATTCGAAGAACATATGCACCACCAGGTTCTGGAGAGGATTTTTGGCCAATACTGGATTTTCGGACCATTTTTTAATGAATTTGGAATAGAAGCAACATTTATATGGAATTCTAAGAGCATATGCACCACTAGGTTCTGGACAGGATTTTTGGCCAATACTGGATTTTCGGACCATTATTTTAATGAATTTGGAATAGAAGCAACATTTATATGGAATTCTAAGAGCATATGCACCACCAGGTTCTGGAGAGGATTTTTGGCCAATACTGGATTTGCGGACCATTTTTTAATGAATTTGGAATAGAAGCAACATTTATATGGAATTCGAAGAACATATGCACCACCAGGTTCTGGAGAGGATTTTTTGGCCAATACTGGATTTTCGGACCATTTTTTAATGAATTTGGAATAGAAGCAACATTTATATGGAATTCTAAGAGAATATGCACCACCAGGTTCTGGACAGGATTTTTGGCCAATACTGGATTTTCGGACCATTTTTTTAATGAATTTGGAATAAAAGAAGCATTTATATGGAATTCGAAGAACATATGCACCACCAGGTTCTGGAGAGGATTTTTTGGCCAATACTAAATTTTCGGACCATTTTTTAATGAATTTGGAATAGAAGCAACATTTATATGGAATTCTAAGAGCATATGCACCACCAGGTTCTGGACAGGATTTTTGGCCAATACTGGATTTTCGGACCATTTTTTTAATGAATTTCGAATAAAAGAAGCATTTGTATGGAATTCTAAGAGCATATGTTACGATTCCTATTCCAGACGCACCACCAGGTTCTGGAGAGGATTTTTGGCCAATACTGGATTTGCGGACCATTTTTTAATGAATTTGGAATAGAAGCAACATTTATAGGGAATTCGAAGAACATATGCACCACCAGGTTCTGAATGAATTTGGAATAAAAGAAACATTTATATGGAATTCTAAGAGCATATGTTACGATTCCCATTCCAGACGCACCACCAGGTTCTGGAGAGCATTTTTGGCCAATACTGGATTTGCGGACCATTTTTTAATGAATTTGGAATAGAAGCAACATTTATATGAAATTCGAAGAACATATGCACACCAGGTTCTGGAGAGGATTTTTGGCCAATACTGGATTTGCGGACCATTTTTTAATGAATTTGGAATAGAAGCAACATTTATATGGAATTCTAAGAGCATATGTTACGATTCCCATTCCAGACGCACCACCAGGTTCTGGAGAGGATTTTTGGCCAATACTGGATTTTCGGACCATTATTTTAATGAATTTGGAATAGAAGCAACATTTATATGGAATTCGAAGAACATATGCACACCACATTCTGGAGAGGATTTTTGGCCAATACCATTCGGACCATTTTTTAATGAATTTGGAATAAAAGAAGCATTTATATGGAATTCTAAGAGCATATGTTACGATTCCCATTCCAGACGCACCACCAAGTTCTGGAGAGGATTTTTGGCCAATACTGGATTTGCGGACCATTTTTTAATGAATTTGGAATAGAAGCAACATTTATATGGAATTCGAAGAACATATGCACCACCAGGTTCAGGCCAATACTGGATTTTCGGACCATTTTTTAATGAATTTGGAATAGAAGCAACATTTATATGTAATTTGAAGAACATATGCACCACCAGGTTCTGGAGAGGATTTTTGGCCAATACTGGATTTTCGGACCATTTTTTTAATGAATTTGGAATAAAAGAAACATTTATATGGAATTCTAAGAGCATATGTTACGATTCCTATTCCAGACGCACCACCAGGTTGTGGAGAGGATTTTTGGCCAATACTGGATTTGCGGACCATTTTTTAATGAATTTGGAATAGAAGCAACATTTATATGGAATTCGAAGACATATGCACCACCAAGTTCTGGAGAGGAGCAACATTTATATGGAATTCCCGCTTGCAACATTCGGAAGGAAGCGTCGAAGACAACACAAACTTTATATATTCTTGCTCAAGATCAAAAACTGAATCAATTTAAACAATGTCCGTCCGCGTGTTAATGTGTTTAACTGTTCCTGACACTCTCACGGCCGTAATTTTTGAGATATCGAGCTGAAATTTGATACACATGTGTTAGGTGTCTGCAGGCAGGTTGTAAGTAAAATCGGGCAATATCGGTTTAAAAAATTTCAGAACCTAGGGAAGGGCATAGGCAACGTTTCATTTCGCGAGATAACCGAATTCCACGCGGGTGAAACCGCGGGCAACAGCTAGTTACCAATAAAAAGCAAAAATAGTATTTTAAAAATTGAGTATGAAAACGTATTAAAAAACAAAGATAAAATGTATGGAATTTTAAAAGAATGCGAAAATTATAATAATTTCACTATATGTAATAAAAAGAATATAATAGACATAAGTAATACAACTTGCTTACCACCTTTATTAAGTAAAACACATTTTTGCGAAAACACCAATACACAACATATATCCGATATCAAGAAAATATATGATGATGTAATATTTGTAAATAATTATAAAGGAAAAATTTATGTTAAGGATGATTGCATTGATCTTGATGGAACATATTTAATAAGGCATCATAATATTTCAATTAAAATAGATGAGAAAGTTTTCAAGTCCGTTCATATGTCAAGCAGTTATCCGTTGCCCTCAATTCTGCATAAACCTTCTAATAAAAGTAAAATTAACGAAGTTTTATCTCTGGAGATGATAAATGAATTAAACACTAATAATACAAAAAGAATCGATTTAATAAAAAAAGGAAATATGGTTACTACAGCCACTATAGCAGCTATATTGATTATCGTGGTAGTGGCTTGGTTTATGTCCAAATATCTGTCAAAAAAATTCTGCCCTCCGAATAAGTCTAATGTGGTAATTCAAGAACCATTAAGCATCTCCAGCGCCGAATTTTCAATGAATTTTAAGACGTTCAAACGGGGACGTTTGAATTTTAACGAGGGAGGAGTTAATGCCACAAATATCATATCGCCCTCTAATTCCAATTCCCATAAATTAGCCTCTTCATTACAAAAGCATTTCATAAGAAATGCTTATGCCACAAATATCGTATCGCCCTCAAATTCCAATTCCCATAAATTAACCTCTTCATTACAAAAGCATTTCATGAGAAATGCCCATGTTGCAGAGCATTATTTTTCAAGTGCTCAGCAACACTAGGAAGATCAATGCAGGAAACCACTTAGATTATAATTTTGTTTGTAATATTTTGGGTGGTCCCAATTTCTATATTGACATAATGTAAACATTCACACAACGAATCACATTACAAACATATGCATGAGCTGACCCGTCAGTATAATCTGTGATTCGTTGGTATAAATAGGATTAGTATTAGAATGTAAAAGTTCAGTTCTTTAACAGAATTCAGCAACGCAATATTTTTTTTTAAAAACAAAAAATAATTTTGTTTAATTTACACAAGTGGTTTTTTTTTTTAAATAAGTTGACTATAAATCATTGCATCGCACAATATGTGATTGTTGTGGACTTTAAGTTTAGATTATTTTATAATTAGTAAATTTCTTTTATTCATCCTCATTTTCTAGCCGTGAGGTCTGAACTAAAAAAAAAAAAAATTGGCGCACATATTTACTTTAGATATAATTTTTCATATAAAATGATTTGTCCATGGCTCACAGTTTATTTGGTACACTACCCTTATAGAAATAAAATCACTGTAAGTTAAAGTTATCAATGAAATTTGAATGCCTGACGCTTTTTATTTTAATTTGAATGTTTAACGAAAATTAAAAACAAAACAGATTTCGAAGATATACTTATAATTATAACAATAAGAAATTTAATATAACGCATCAAAAATATCTCTCAGCTTATTTGGTACATTTTTATACCCTGCACACTCGATATAATTTTTTTTTTTTTTTTAATTTCATAAACAAACAAAAAATTAAACAAGTGAAAATATTATAGTCGGCCAAGCATGACCATTAAATACCCTACTCCACTTAATATATTATTCAATTTAATTTTTTTCTTTAAAAAAGCAGGGTGTAATAAAAAATTTTATTTTTCTATACCTACTTGTATTTTCAAAATGATACAAGTCAGAAAATTTTTTATTTTTTGTATGTTTTTGAAATAAAAAAAAAAAATTATATGAGAAGGGGTTCTAAAATGGTCCGATTGTATCCATTTTTAAAAGTGTTTATTTTTGGGCCAATGCATTTCTATGTACCAAATTTCATCGAAGTATATCAAAAAATAATAGGACCTCATATAGGGAGGAATTCTAAAAATGGTCTAATCCGGTCCATTTCCAATAGGGTTCTCCTTTGCGCCAAAACATGTCCTTGTATCAAATTTCATCAAAATATCTCTAAAAATGTGACCTAAGGCTTGCGCACAAATTTAGATGTTAAATCGATTTAGATATTGATTCTGAATCGATCGGTATAACTGAAGGTGGGTGTAACATTTGATGTTTAGGAGTTACAAACATCCGCACAAACTTAATATACCTTTTTCCACAGGGTATAAAAAGCACTAATTTTTAAATTGAAAAAATGTACCATATTTTTAATGTGTCATATTAAATTTCTTATTGTTACAGTTAGAAGTATATCTTTGAAATCTGTTTTGCTTTTAATTTTCGTTAAACAATTACAACCTGGCATTCAAATTTCGTTGATAACTTTAATAGTTTCGAAGCTACAAGGGTTTTATTTAAATAAAAGGTAGTGTAGTAAAAAAGCTGTGAGTCACTGTAGTTTTTTTACTTACAAACTAATTATAAGAATTTTTAAATCATACTTTTTCAATCGATTTAGCTGAACTTTTAGTTTGAAACTATTTAAATCAGTCTTCTAAGCAAGAAGCTTCCCATAATAAAATTGTTATAACATATAATATATATATATGTATTTTTGTATAAAGTTAGAAGTTTTATATATACTTAGAAAACATTAATTAGAAAATGAATGAAGACGAGGAACTTCAGCAAAACAATATAATATCCAACTTACCATTGCTTTTTGCGAATGGATATCCAACAACATTGGAAAAAATGACTGAAGCACAGTTGGAAAAATTTATACCCTTTATGGTGCAATGTTCCCTGGGCCATATCAATTTAGGAGGTAAAATTGAAAGCAGTGAACCGGAATGGTGGCCCGAAAACCTACATTTCTCTATACCATTTACAAAGCCTAGAAAATACTTAGGGGTACGTAATAAAGAAATAATACAACTACTCAGGACTCTTTCTTTCAACTCCTTTCTTTTTCTTTTTTTACAGAATTGGATTGAAAAACTTAAAGATATTGTGTTTATTTGTTATCAATTCCATAAAAGTGTCCTTTTATTAAGATTTTGTTATGATTTGTCACTGTATGAACCAGCTATTTTAAGGTTCATAAACAATTACAATTCCACAACATCGCTTTTCGACCGTAGATGTAACAAACTATTGGTTACTTTTCGCAATGAGAACATGGTATGTTTACTGTATGCACAGTTTAAAGCATCTTTTAGCATGCTTAAACTTAAATCACCAACTACATTGGTGATTTAATCTATTGCACCGATTTCTGGACTGGTTGTATCAATTTTTAAACTAAGGCCAAGATGCTGAAATAATACTTAATTGAAATTGCACAAAAAAGTAGTTATATAAATTTACATATGCTAGAGTAAATTCTTAGTAGTTCCCTTGGTGCATTTTATTTAATGCACACAAATTTACATTAGACATGAATAAATCGATTCAGATTTTGAATTGATCGGTTTAATTAAAAGTGAAAGAAGTGAAACAAACTTAATATATATATTTTTGCACAATTGGTGCAGTATATAAAACGGCCCAAAATAATATAAAATAATTGAAAAAGTATAAAATTTTGCAGTCATATGATCAACCGCAGCGGCAGCGTAAGTGTCTTTTACAACATAAAACAAAAACTGGACAACAAAGCACAGCTTTAAAACAGATAATGGTTGAGGCAGCGCCTTTTGATATATATCTATGTGATAATTGTGATGCTGAATTATATTCACCTGAAGCAATGCTGGTAAATAAAACGTTTATAATATGTGCTTAATGATCTTTCTGTTTTGTTTTGTTTTATTTTTAAAGGAGCATGAGAAAACATGTAGAATTGATGATGATGTGATTTTATGCGATACTCCAGAACCCCCCATCTGCAAGAGCTATATTAATAATTCGGTTGAGCAAACCGCCACCTGTAGCACCAAAAAAGAAAATAATGAACTTTGTGAAGGCTTTTTATTAAATTTTAATTTAATATGTGGTAAATCAAATAATTCTGAGCTGGAGGGTTTAGGTAAGCGTCAATTGCAAACATTTAAAACACAAGACGAAGCAAAAATCATTTATATGCAAACCAAAAGACGAATAACACGCCGTGGTCGCACAGTATACTCAATGTCGCGTGGTACGTCTATAGCGCTATCCTCACCGGCGGGGCAAATACTGTTACGCAACACCAAAAGCTATATCACCCCTGATTACCTCAATGAACGATTGGAGCGCATTGAAAGATTTTGTAACGCTCCTCAAGGCTCCAGCAATTATTTATATAATTTTCCACGTCGGCAAATCTCTCAGAAGCGTCGTGACGAAAACTTTCGTTTGTTAAATTCATCATTAATAAAACGCTGCCGTCCCATGTTGGTTAGATTAAAAAAAATTTCTGATAGCAAAATTAAATTGAAACAATATGCATCAAGTTCCAAATTAAATATAAAACTAACGCGTGATAATTTAAGTGGCTCCAAATGGAAGCGCCGTTCACAGAAATCATTATGGATACAATAGATTTATGATAATGAGGATGGTATGGATGATGATGAGGATGGTGTTACCCACTTTACAATACAAAACGATCAAAGTCATCATTTTGATACTACCCTGCATACCACAAATCATAATCAGGTGCATGACGATGGAAAAGAAATTATCACACCGAGTGCATCCATAAAATCTATTGGCAGCAGTTTAAATGATTCCCAAAGCATTATGATCATAGTAATACTAGCACCATCACCACAATAAGAACTAATCCTAATGCAGCATCGTCCTGTAAACAAATCAATTCAGTTAAATTCTTGTTATCTTCTGTTTATATCTTATCCAACGCATCCAATCCTTTGGCGGCAATTGTTTCAGTGAACTCTTCAGTTAATACTCAAAACAATAACCATCGGAATCAAACAAATGTTAAATTACTAAATAATACAAATGCCATGCTCTCAAATCATTCAATGTAGTTTAGTACCGCAGGTAATGATCATTTCTCTAATAAAAGCAAATTAAATAGCAAAGCGCCAATTATTGTTCTAAATACAGAATATAAATCGCGCACATTATGTATCCAAATCGTATAATCAATCGATTTAACATCTTAACTAGTCTGGATAAAAAAGCTTCACTAATAAAAAATAGTTTCTAGGATATTTTATTTTTTCAATGGATTCTAATATAATTAAACAAAATATTTCCAACATATTTACGCGAGACACTATTGTCTGATTGTCCTTCCCATGTAAAAATAAAATAAACGAATTCTAGCGTCGTTATGATTACTGTAAGAATTGTGATTTTCCCATAAATCTTATTTGAGCTAAAAGCATTATAAGAAGAGGGGTCCTAAAATTGGTCCAATTTAGACCATTTCCAGTAGAGACCTTTAAATACATTGACGGTCTCTTCAATTTGGTGTCAGAATATCAAACATATCGTATTCATGAATATTGTACACTTTATATCACGTAAATTTATACGGGCGAAGTTCTAGTAACAGTTGATAAAGATCGTAAGATTTTATTGATTACACTTATATTTGTTTGACGTGAAAAATCGATTGAGATCCGCATCTCCACTCTCCCGCTTATATTCTGTCCTTCCTATTCTTGCAAATTCGTCAGCCAAGCACCCACAAGATCGCAACGTCAAGTTATCGAATCTCGGAAGGCGATCGTAGACATTGCGCTACACATTTGGATTTGATCTTCACAGAGTCGAGAGCAAAGATTGGCGCTTTGCTGCCTTACAAATACCGACCTTTAAGGTGGGTTGCTCTTTTGAGGCAATCATTTGTGCAGCTTCGTCAATTGCGATAATCTCTAGACACCACAGATGTTCGATAGTGAGAACGATCGCTTTTCCGCAAGAGATTCGGCGGCCTCCGTCTTTACATCGTTAGAATATGCAATCGTCTTAAAACCACGCTTGTCAGATTCTGCAGTGGTGGGAGGACACCATACCGTCCTTCTCAAACTATAATAAGCCTTAGTAGAATTTTTAGCTCTACCGTGTAATATAATGTCGATCCATAGAGCTATTATCGAGTGCATTCCAATTTTTAGTAAAGCCATTAAGCGCGTTTATATCTGTATTGTTAAAGGCCCTCTCAATGAAGGTTCCTAAAACGATATATCGCCTTTTAAGATTCAACTACCTGTTAATATTTTCTGTTATTTTAAATAGACTTCTTGCCTGAAGGGGAGAAAACTTTATTTATGTCACGAAGCAGACCTAGAATGATGATTAAGTTGAATGATGTTCCTAAAAACTTTATGGCGCTATATATATTCTCTATCAAAATGTCCTTAGTTTAAGTACTAAATTAACTACTTAATTTTTGGGTTATTTAACGTGTCTTGGTAGAGGAATGTGTGAAGCAAGCACAGAATAGCAACAGTAGCATATGTATAAAAAACCACTTCAGGACGATACAACATGAACTAAAGTAGTGTTAATTTTGTACTTCAGTACAATGGGCATAAGATCAAATTTATTATTACTGTTTACAACCAGTAACTTATTTTGTATATTTGTTACATCTGTTTTTCCGACGTTTTGTCACTGCATCGTGACATCTTCAGGGATATCTATAACCATAATACAATGTAATATACCGTACAATTTTTAACAACTAATTCCATCAAAATTAACTTACTGATTTTCTTTGTACAATTTTTTGGTTTTTCTTTTTATAAATTTGTATAAATTGGTAAAATTGTTTAATCTTACTATATCACGTAACACTCATATACGTTTGTCAAAAAAAAGGTGGATATATTAGCAAAGAGGAAAAAGGTGCAGCTACGGCACCTAAACTGTACGGTCTGCCGAAAATACACAAACCGGAAGTTCCATTAAGGCCCATTTCGGCATCCGTAGGACTACCCTGTTACAAACTGGCGAAACACTTTGGCACTATACTTAAAAGTTTAATATCGGAGAAATATAACATTAAAAATTCCCTACAACTTAAAAATATCATTAAGAATGTGGTGTTGGAAAGGGATGAAATACTGGTTTCGTTCGATGTGGTGTCACTGTTCACCAATGTAACCACCCACCTCGCAATTAATATAATCATGAAAAAATGGCACTTAGTAGAGAAAAAAACTAACATACCAAAAAAGACTTTCTTACGAATCCTACAGTTCATCCTAAGGGATAACAATTACTTCATCTTTGGGAATACTCTATACCAACAGACCTATGGCTTGCCCATGGGCAACCCCATTTTAGCTGATATCGTTTTGGACGAACTTCTTGATGACACAATAAAGGATTTAAATAAGGAGGGGGTAACGATTAAATTTATTAATAAATACGTGGATGACTTATTCAGCATCATAAACAAAGATGATGAACAAACAATATTAGATACACTAAACAAATACCACAAAAAACTAAAATTCACTATAGAAAGGGAAGAGAAAGATTGTTTAAATTATTTAGATATGACGATAATTAGGTTTGACCAAAAATTATACACAAAATGGTACACCAAATCTGTTTCGTCCGGACGTATAATAAATTACCTCTCCAATCATCCGAGAACACAATTAATCAACACTGCCAAAAACCTAATACGTAAATCTTATGAACTTACCGACGAATAACGAAACCAGACAAAAAGTAGAGAATATCTTAAACAAGATAGAAAAGTTCGGTTAAGACCGAAGCTTAAATACCCTCCACCTTTTGTAATTCTCTAAAAAATAAGCTCGTATTGCCACATATATGTATTTCATGTACCTACGCAAAAGGTGTTTTTTTTTTAATTATAGGCGTTTGCGTTATTCAATCACGCCCATTTTTGGCACAGTGTTGGATAACAGTACCCTTTCTATATATACAAAATTTCAACTTGATAGACATAGTATTGTGCGATATATAATTTTTTAAAGATACAATTTTTTCGAGGTATGATGAGATTTTCGTTTATTGTGTGTGTCTCTTAACCAATTTTGCCCAATTTCAATACGGAACAGCGAAATTGAACTAAGAATACGTATGCAAAGTTTCCATTTTGATATCTCAAAAATTACGACCGTGAGAGTGCCAACAACAGACGGACACACGGACGGACATGTCTCAAACGATTTCTCTTTTCATGCTGATTAAGAATATATATGGTTTGTGGGGTCTCCGACGCTTCCTTCGATGTGTTGTAAACGGATGATCAAAGTGAATATACCCTCTTCCCTAAGGTGGAGGGTATAAAAATAAAATTTGAGTACAAAGCACTCAGAGATAATATATGTGAAGGAGTTTGTAATTTACACGGACCGTTGTAGTGCTTCCGTATCGTTAAAAAATAAAAATAATTAACTAACTAAAAAAATAACGAAGTGGGATCAATACTTCAAAGAAATGTCCTGGCAATTGCAACCCCACAGAATTCCTTCAATCCTTTTGATGGGCTGCTATTTTTCGTTTCAAATGATCACTAAATTATTTTAACAGTTATCAATATTTCGTTCATTCATTGGTTTACCCTTGACTTGACGCTTTCTCGATCTGTGGAAGTGGACACTGCTCAATGCCCAACTCATTCTAAATTTAAGATCTATATGGAGTCACACACGCCAAATATTCTAAATAAACCCCTAAACAAACCAACATGCATAGCAAGTCCATTATAGGTGAGCATAGTTTACTAGACTTTTCCAAATAAAAATAATTAATAATTTAATATTTTGGCAAAATTGAGTTTTCGTATCCCTTACGGTTTGTTCGTAATAAAGGAAAAATCCTAAAAAATATACGTCTTGTATATTTGTGGGAAGATTCATGGTCCGATTTAAACCATTTTCATTACCAAGATTCATAGATACGAAAAAATAATCTGTACCAAATTTCAGTTCATTTTTATTATAAAATTAACTTTCAGGTGCAATTCAAGGACCTCAAAAGAGGCCTGGTCCACCCAAAAATAATTTTAAGTATAAAACTAATATGAACAGATCTGCCAAATAGTAGAATATACAGCTTAACAGTTCAGGGTTTATGCGAAATTTTAAAAAAGTATGCAAATTTGGATAAAACAAAATGCAAGTAAGTCTGTGCATCATATTAATCAAACGTTGGGAAATAATTCTGTTCAAATGATAGCATTTTCTTTTAAGTAAAACTTCCGAACGGCCAGTTTAATTTCTATTATACATGTTTCTTTGGAATCTACAAATAAAGCACTAATTTCACTTTTCTTTGAAATCGGAAACCACTCAACTGGAATCAATATAAGTCGATTTTGCTCGCGATAGGTAAGCGTCTAAATCTCATCAAATTTTTTGGGCAATATATAAATTTTTGCAGTCCTGAGAATTCCAACAAAATTATGTAAACTCACATGTCCCCCTCATCACAATTACAACAAATTCTTCGCTTAACGATCATTCACATTAGTTAAACAGCATAACTGTAACTACAGATGCGTGAAGTTAAAAAGTTTTAAAAAGTTATTATTCTCTGAGACAGAGAAGAAGGAGAGAGAGAAAAAAAAAGAATCAGAGCCTCCCTCTATATATAGATGGTGCAACCAGGCCACGCTTCTAACTTTTTAAATTCATGCTTTACGTATATACTACCTTTTTAAAGTTAGAGTTACTCTCTCCAGAGAAAAGTAAACAAACCAAAAATCACATAAACAAAGACCTGAAAATTTTTGACCATTTTTGTTTTAAAATTTTACATATTAAATAATAATGTTGTGAAAAAATTTTTTTTTAATTTAAAGTATGAAACATGTACAACCTTTTTTTATAAAGTAATTTAAAATTAGGATAAATTAACATTACCAAATAGAGGATGGTTTGTACCCTTATTTTTACTAATAATATAAATAAATTTATATGAATCACTAACTTTTTTTTACCGAGCAGATTGTCAAACATCTGGACTAATTATTATTGGACTAGGTACAATGCTAAAGGTTTCCTAGAATAAGGTATATCTCAAATTTTTTTTGGATTAGAGTTATTGGCACTTGTCTATGACGATATATGTGAAAATTGCATTTTTATCAGGTAAATCACTAACTTTTTTTTTAACGAGCAGATTGTTGAGCATCTGGACTAATTATTATTGAACTAGGTACAATGCTGAAGGTTTCCTAGTATAAGGTATATCCCAAATTTTTTTTGGAGCAGAGTTATTAGCACTTGTCTTGGACGATATATGTGAAAATTGCATTTTTATCAGGTAAATCACTAACTTTTTTTAACGAGCAGATTGTTGAGCATCTGGACTGATTATTATTGGACTAGGTACAATGCTGAAGGTTTCCTAGTATAAGGTATATCCCAATTTTTTTTTGGAGCAGAGTTATTAGCACTTGTCTTTGACGATATATGTGAAAATTGCATTTTTATCAGGTAAATTACTAACATTTTTTTAACGAGCAGACTGTTGAGCATCTGGACTAATTATTATTGGACTAGGTACAATGCTGAAGGTTATGCTGATATATGTGAAAATTGCATTTTTATCAGGTAAATTACTAACATTTTTTTAACGAGCAGACTGTTGAGCATCTGGACTAATTATTATTGGACTAGGTGCAATGCTGAAGGTTGCCTAGAATAAGGTATATCCCAAATTTTTTTTGGAGCAGAGTTATTGGCACTTGTCTATGACGGTATATGTAAAAATTGAATTTTTATCAGGTAAATTACTAACATTTTTTTTAACGAGCAGACTGTTGAGCATCTGGACTAATTATTATTGGACTAGGTACAATGCTGAAGGTTTCCTAGAATAAGGTATATCCCAAATTTTTTTTGTATAAGGTATATCCCAAATTTTTTTTGGAGCAGAGTTATTAGCACTTGTCTATGACGATATATGTGAAAATTGCATTTTTATCAGGTAAATCACTAACTTTTTTTTTACCGAGCAGATTGTCAAACATCTGGACTAATTATTATTGGACTAGGTACAATGCTAAAGGTTTCCTAGAATAAGGTATATCTCAAATTTTTTTTGGATTAGAGTTATTGGCACTTGTCTATGACGATATATGTGAAAATTGCATTTTTATCAGGTAAATCACTAACTGGACTAATTATTATTGAACTAGGTACAATGCTGAAGGTTTCCTAGTATAAGGTATATCCCCAATTTTTTTGGAGCAGAGTTATTAGCACTTGTCTATGACGATATATGTGAAAATTGCATTTTTATCAGGTAAATAACTAACTTTTTTTTTAACGAGTTGATTGTGGAGCATCTGGGCTAATTATTATTGGACTAGGTACAATGCTGAAGGTTTCCTAGTATAAGGTATATCCCAGATTTTTTTTGGATCAGAGTTATTAGCACTTGTCTATGACGATGTATGTGAAAATTGCATTTTTATCAGGTAAATCACTAACTTTTTTTTAACGAGTTGATTGTCGAGCATCTGGACTAATTATTATTGGACTAGGTACAATGCTGAAGGTTTCCTAGTATAAGGTATATCCCCAATTTTTTTTGGTTTAGAAATATTAGCTCTTGTCTATGACGATATATGTGAAAATTGCATTTTTATCAGGTAAATTACTAACTTTTTTTTTAACGAGCAGACTGTTGAGCATCTGGACTAATTATTATTGGACTAGGTACAATGCTGAAGGTTTCCTAGAATAAGGTATATCCCAAATTTTTTTTGGAGCAGAGTTATTAGCACTTGTCTTTGACGATATATGTGAAAATTGCATTTTTATCAGGTAAATTACTAACATTTTTTTACCGAGCAGACTGTTGAGCATATGGACTAATTATTATTGGACTAGGTACAATGCTGAAGGTTATGCTGATATATGTGAAAATTGCATTTTTATCAGGTAAATTACTAACATTTTTTTAACGAGCAGACTGTTGAGCATCTGGACTAATTATTATTGGACTAGGTGCAATGCTGAAGGTTGCCTAGAATAAGGTATATCCCAAATTTTTTTTGGAGCAGAGTTATTGGCACTTGTCTATGACGGTATATGTAAAAATTGAATTTTTATCAGGTAAATTACTAACATTTTTTTTAACGAGCAGACTGTTGAGCATCTGGACTAATTATTATTGGACTAGGTACAATGCTGAAGGTTTCCTAGAATAAGGTATATCCCAAATTTTTTTTGTATAAGGTATATCCCAAATTTTTTTTGGAGCAGAGTTATTAGCACTTGTCTATGACGATATATGTGAAAATTGCATTTTTATCAGGTAAATCACTAACTTTTTTTTTAACGAGCAGATTGTCGAGCATCTGGACTAATTATTATTGGACTAGGTACAATGCTGAAGGTTTCCTAGTATAAGGTATATCCCAAATTTTTTTTGGAGCAGAGTTATTAGTACTTGTCTTTGACGATATATGTGAAAATTGCTTTTTTATCAGGTAAATTACTAACATTTTTTTTAACGAGCAGATTGTCGAGCATCTGGACCAATTATTAATGGACTAGGTACAATGCTGAAGGTTTGGAGCAGAGTTATTAGCACTTGTCTATGACGATATATGTGAAAATTGCATTTTTATCAGGTACATCACTAACTTTTTTTTTTAACGAGCAGATTGTCGAGCATCTGGACTAATTATTATTGGACTAGGTACAATGCTTAAAGTTTCCTAGTATAAGGTATATCCCAAATTTTTTTTGGATCAGGGTTATTGGCACTTGTCAATGACGATATATGTGAAAATTGCATTTTTATTAGGTAAATCACTAACTTTTTTTTAACGAGCAGATTGTCGAGCATGTGGAATAATTATTATTGGACTAGGTACAATGCTAAAAGTTTCCTAGTATAAGGTATATCCCAAATTTTTTTTGGATCAGAGTTATTGGCACTTGTCTTTGACGATATATGTGAAAATTGCATTTTTATCAGGTAAATCACTAACTTTTTTTTTAACGAGCAGATTGTCGAGCATCTGGACTAATTATTAATGGACTAGGTACAATGCTGAAGGTTTTCTAGTATTAGGTATATCCCCAATTTTTTTGGAGCAGAGTTATTAGCACTTGTCTTTGACGATATATGTGAAAATTGCATTTTTATCAGGTAAATCATTAACTTTTTTTTAACGAGCAGATTTTTGGGCATCTGGACTAATTATTATTGGACTAGGCACAATGCTGAAGGTGTCCTAGTATAAGGTATATCCCCAATTTTTTTTGGATCAGAGTTATTGGTACTTTTCTTCTTTCATTCTTTTTTCAGTGCGACCTACACCGATAAACAATATAATAACAGGGACTATCCATATGATATTAAAATGTTTGATATCTTTCCGTTCATTGTTTTGTCTGAGGACGAGGTGTATCTTGCATTGCGCGGTCTTAAATACTCTAACAAACCTGGCCCAGATGGAATTCCATCTTGCATCCTAATTAAATTTGCAAATGTTTTATGTAAGCCTTTGGTAAAGCTATTTAACTTGTCTCTATCGATGGGTGAGTTTCCGCAAATTTGGAAAGCTGGCACCATTATACCTTTGCATAAGAATGGCCCTAGACAATGTATCAAAAACTACAGAGGCATTGCCTAACTTAGTTTTATACCTAAATTGTTTGAGCTTCTTGTTTCTAAAAGATTGTTACGGTCACTTTCATCCGTCATCTCTTCTTGCCAACACGGTTTCTGCGGTGGTAAATCCACGGTTACTAACTTACTAGAGCTTATAATAATTTATATTGCTGGGGTGAGCCGTCGGCTCCACGGTTCACTTAAAATGGTTTTTATTCATTCATATATATATATTTATTTAAATATTTGTTTGTAGTCTTTAAACTATTTACAGTAGTGAACACTTGAACTTCTTCAGTTATATACCCTTTTTTTATTATAATATTACTTCACTTGAATTTAAAAAAAAAAGAATTTTATAATGGAGTTTACTAGAAGGATCTTCGATAACTCAGATAAGAAATATGTATCAGTTTTACTAGAAGGAAATAGAATAATCTCTTTATAAAACAACCGCCACTATTCAACTCTCGAACTACAATGACTGAACTGCCACGCGCTTCTCCCCTTTCGGGCACTCGGCTCGCTTTTCACCACTCACTCAGTTGCAATTGACGGCCCTGTTTCAACGAGCTGTCGTGGTGAAAACGCTCCAGCTGTAAGGAGAAAAAGGTTATGCTTTTTTCTTCCTTACACCACGTCCCCCCTATGAGGACCGTGATGTTCCCTAGGCAGGCCATGATTCTCCCCTCCGTTCCATGGCACCTGCACAATAGTCACCAAACCGCCCCGAGAAAATGTCACGCGGAAACGGCCTTGCGGTAGATAAAACAACATCTTGTGCCGCTTGTATGCCGGTAGCTCCCGCTGTTTCGCCTCGATGATGGGCTCCAACTGACGAACCACTACTCCAGGTATTCCCCCAGCAAACCAACCTTGTGGAGTTTTGGCCGACCTTGGGTTGCACGCGCAATTGGCCCTCCCACATATACGACGTCGTTGGCTCCGACACTCCATCTGAACAGGACGTTCATAATCCTCGGGTCGGACGGTCACAGGGCGCGTGACCAAATCGTCTCGCCTAGCGTACTATGGCTTCGTTGAATCAGCCTTCTTCGGGGATGGTTTTAATGCTGGCCGTTGACGCTTGAGAGCAGATCTGGCCGTGCTACACTCCGGCAACACGGCGGTTGGTCTGGCGACATTCTGAGTAAGTCTTGCATTGCTGGGACCCGGTATATCATCGCCCCGTCTGCTGTACATAGGCTTCGGTGGCACAGCCTTCTTTGAAGTTGTTGCGACTGGCCTGGCGACCTCTTGGAGACGTCTTGCGTTGCTGGGGCCTGGTATATCATCGCCCCGCCTGGTGTACAGGGCCTTCGGTGGCGCGTCCTTCTTTGATGATTCATAAACTGGGCGTGGACGTTTGAGAGGCGATCGATCCAAATCGCTACCAGTTAGCGCTACAGTTGGTTTGGCCACCTCGTGGAGACGCGTGGTGCTGCTGGACCCAGGTGTACTTTCGGCTCGCTCTCGATACCATGCGCGCTTGCCCCTCGTCTCATCCGGATCGGAGCTCGAATCCGAGTCTACGGGACGAACAGGAACCTCACTGACGGTTCTTCCTGGTAACATGCACGGCTGTTCCGGCACTTTCGCTTTGGCTCCCTCTGCGGACGTCGTGGCAATGTTTGCAACACGCGAAATTTCCGACCTCGCCGGCTGACAGATGGACGGACTGGACTCAGCGGACGACTTTGCTTCTGCGTCAATGTTCAAGCTGTTGAGGAAAGCCTCCAGAGCATCAGGCGACATGATCGGCTCCTTATGTCGGACGTCTCCCGGATGACGATGTCTTGGAGTTGGGGTGGCACCGATTGCCAATGGAAAAGGCCGTACTGGTTTCGGCGGACTCGGCCAAAGTAACGACACGCGAAGAGTTTTTGTCCAACGTTGATGATTTCCGAACGCCCTTCCCCAAGACTCCGTAACCTCGTATTCACCGCAGCCATAACGTTTCGTCGGCTCGGACAACAGAGTGCTGGTGCCGGAACTGGTGGACGGATCGGACGGTTGACGACATTCAAGCTCTAGCTCTTGTTCCCCCCAGGAACAAGAGCTAGAGCTAGAGGGGGTCTTCACCTATTGTAAACGTCTGGTCACAGAAAGCCGGATCGTAAATTTCGCCTGAGGAAACGGGCATATGTGGAAGCTGACTATAACCCGTGTCTCCTACTTCAAAGCTGGCAGCGCCTTCAAACGTCTCATCATCGGAACCCTCGGAGAAAAGAGGCACATTTGCAGGTATTTCCGGCGATGATAGATGGGACGCAGTCGTCACGAATGTGTCGTCAATGTTGCTGGTTTGATCCGACTCCGAGCTGGATAGAATTATTACCGGTTCGGGTGTCGGACTTGCGACTCTGGCTTGATAACTTCGCTCGCCTCGGGTTGCGTATCCTCGCCCTCTAGATCTACGGGCCCTTGGAGCATTCCCACGCGATTGGGAAGGCCCCGCCTGGTTGAAATCGGGTTGGGAAGATCCGCGTCGTACCTCTGACCGCCACTGGCGAGCTCGTTCCCAATTGTCACTCATTACGTACCAGCAAATACGCAGACTTCTGAAATAAAACAAGAATGTTATGGATAGAAAAATAATATGAGCTAATGAACACCAAGGGATTTACGCCTCAACATAGGGCTTCAAATCTTGGACATGGCATGTACGACATTGGCCAGCCCGTTGCACAGAAACAATGACATTGGAAACATGACTCGTGACCTCGTAAGGCCCTTCATAACGTGGAGCCAACTTAGCTGCATAACCGTCAACTGCTTTGGACAGGACGTGCTGCTTAACCCATACCCTGTCCCCGATCTTTGGCTTCCAGGGACGTCGCCTCAGGTTATAATGCCTGCTTTGATTTTGCACTGCTTTGCTTAGATTCACCTTGACTAGCTTCCATGCTTCATGAAGACGTTGTACCAACGCTCTCGGAGATTTCACCTGTGCACCTGTACCTGTCGTCACGTCATCGTAGTAGGCGTTGGGGAGTCTGGGCTCACGACCTTGAGTTAGATAAGCTGGAGTGTACCCGGTAGAATCAGCAACGCTCGTATTGACCGCCAGCATTATCTCCGGCAAATACTCGTCCCACCTACGATGATCATCGTTCGCCAGCTGAGAAATCATCGTCTTCACCGTACGGTTGGCACGTTCCGTCGGATTTTCGTGCGGAGTGTAGGGAGCTGTGAACCGATGTTTAATGCCAATCGCCTCTAAATACTTTCGAAACTCTTTGCTGGTGAACTGTGTACCATTGTCTGAGATTAGAACCTTGGGTACGCCATATCTAGCCACGATTTTCTCCCGCAGAGTTTGAATAAGACCTTCTGAGGTCGCTTTCCGTAATGGAGTCAATTCGATCCACTTCGAGAACTTGTCCACTACCACCAGAAGCATTGTGTAACCATGACGAGAACGCGGTAGGGGACCCACAAAATCCGCACAGATAACTGACCACGGTTCGTCTGGGATGTGGGAAAGCATCTCCCCTGCCGGTTTCTGCTGACTCGCTTTATATTTCTGGCACGACTCACACTGTAGAACATAACGCTTGATATCACGATACATCCCCGGCCAATAGTACCGTTTGCCAATGCGTAGCACGGTTTTCCTAATGCCAAGATGCCCTGCGGCTGGTTGGTCATGATTCTCGTGCAAGACCTGTTTACGTTTATCTGTGGGCACACACAACTTCCAGGAAGCTTCGTCTTCGTCGTGTGCGTGGGCATTCACATGTCGATAGAGTTGTACGCCCACCCAACTGTAGTCAGAGTACTTTTGTGGATTCGTCGCCATGTCCGCCACACGCTTGCGGATCCATGGGCATGTAATGTCCGGAAGGTCCTTTGGAAGGGTCTCGGATGTAGCAAGATGACAGGTTTCGACGGGCTGTCGTGACAGAGCGTCGGCCACTATGTTTTGTCCACCTCGTCGGTACTGCACGGTAAACTGATATTGTTGCAGCTCCAGCGCCCATCGAGCCAAGCGTCCAGAAGGATTATCAATGGAGTTTAGCCACTTTAAGGATAGGTGGTCGGTGACCACTATGAAACGATATCCTTCAAGGTATGGCCTCATCTTCCGTACCCCCCAAATGACTGCAAGGCACTCTTTCTCGGTAGTGCTATAGTTTTTCTCCGCCTTGTTCAAATGCCAGCTTGCGTACGCGATGACGTGTTCACTGCCGTCGATCTCCTGTGTTAATACCACGCCTAGGCCAATATCACTCGCATCCGTTTGTAGCGTAAAGGTTTTAGTAAAGTCAGGGCATGCTAAAACTGGCGCCTCAGTTAACCTAGTTTTGAGGGCCTCGAACGCCTGCTGCTGCTCGTCGCCCCATTTCCAGCGTTTACCCTTCTTCAGCAATGACGTCAACGGCTGGGAAATTTCGGCAAAGTCCGGCACAAATCTCCGGTACCACGACGTTGTGCCTAAATAGCGTCTCAACTCTCGCACATTGCCTGGGGGTTTCATTTGGGCTATCGCCGCCACCTTTTCCGGATCAGTCTTGATGCCCTGGTCTGTCACAATATGGCCTAAGTATTTCACCTCTCGTTTAAAGAACTCGCACTTGCTAGCGTTAATCTTCAGGTTCGCCGCGCGTAATCGTTGGAAGACTTCCCGAAGATTGGACATATGCTGCTGCAAGGATCTCCCGGTGACTATGATGTCGTCGAGGTACGCGAAAGCGTACGGTTCTAAATCTGGGCCAATCACCAAATCTAAAATTCTTTGGAATGTGGCAGGAGCAGAATGTAAGCCGAATGGCATCACTTTCCACTGATACAACCCACGCCCAGATACAGTGAAAGCGGTGTACTTTTTGCTATCGTCCGCCATTGGTACCTGCCAATAGCCATTTTCGAGGTCAAGACTACTGATATACCTCGCCTCTCGTAAACGATCAAGTATGTGCGAGATGCGCGGTAGCGGGTACGCGTCCGGTTCGGAATGTTTATTTAGCTGGCGGAAATCCATACAAACGCGCCATGCCCCATTTTTCTTCTTGACCAAAGTTACTGGAAAGCTATAGGGACCGCAGGAAGGTTCAATGCATCCTTTCTCCAGCAATTGGTCCACTTCTGCATTGATGATTGCTTGCATGGAGGGATTTCGAGCTTGATATCGAATCTTTATCGGACGGTCGTGTAACATGCGTATGTGATGTTCGCCAATATTGGTTTTACCCGACACATGCTGGAATTTCGCCAATTCTTGGTCGAGAAATGCCGTTATTAACTGTCCTTCGTCTTCGCCGTACGAAGCTTTCGGCACCGCCCCAGTTAAACCTAAGGTGGCCGTCGCTGAGTGATCAACCCGAAATTCCTTAGCATTAGGATCTAATGTCGAGCCGATCGATGGCTTAGACGGGATGTGACTACGTATTACCGGTTGGTTGGACCAATTACGCCTCGATGCCATTGTCAACGATTCCGATCCTCCGACCGCATTCTTGTGGCCCACGCCACGGATTGCTAATGAGTGTGCCAACTCTTGCGGTGATGCATCACTAGTTTGCTGAACTGCACTGACTCGCACATGATTGCTATGATCGTACGCATGGTCGACTGGGTTGTGCTGGGACTGTTCACGCCAGGCCACGTCGTGCTGAACTGGTCTTAGATTTTCTAGTTTTACTTGAATTGGCCCTGATTGAGTCCGCTTAGCTGTGATCGTCAGTGGTTGACTCTTCTTTGATATGCCTGGCCTCGGTTGACTCGCCTTCGGGAAAACAGGCTTAGATTGGCCCTGCTTTCCGCTAACTGGCTTAGAATTACCACGTGTTACGCTGACATTACAGTGATTCGGCGGTGGCGTTTGCTTGATATGCATCGACGGTTGTGCCGGCTTGATTGATTTCGTCACTTGTGCGGACTGGTTATACGTCGTTGAATGAGCTCTTTGGTTGTTCTTCGATGGTTTCTCTACATTGTTAAACTTCGGTGGTCGCACCGGGGTACTGTATGTTGGTGCTGGTACTGAACGATTACGTGTCGACGTTGGTTCGGGCTGGTTATGTGTCAATGTCGGGGCTGTTACTTTACTTTCTGAGCTATCTCGTGCCACTAGGCATCGTATAGTCGGGGTTTCACACAATTGGCAGGCGGTAGTAAATCCTGCGCAACTTATCGTGGCGTTAAAAGCCTGAAGGAAAGATAGACCTAATATCACTTCCTCCTTCATATTGGGCATTACTAGAAATCGTAACGTGTGCGTAAAATCGCCAAACTGGACCGGGCTGAACGCCGCTAACCTCACGGTTCGTGTAGAGTTGTCCGCAAGTGATACCTCCAAGCATACGCTTTCCCATGAGGTGGTACCATTCAAACGACCTGAAAACGCCTCGCTAATGAAACAGCTTGTCGCGCCGGTATCTATGATGGCCGTAACCGCTTGGCAACCAACGAGGAGTGTAGCTACAAGTTTGTCATTCTGGCAGGTAATTGCTGACGAAAACGGCTGCGAACGTTGTCGGGGACTTAGAGTGTGGACCCGGTCGCCCCTTGTCGGACTCGGGCCCCTCTCGCGTTTCCCGACGGGTTATTTCGGCAACAGTCTATTGTTCGCACATCCAGACGGCCGCACTTCCAACAGAAAAGTTTCACCGGTTTTCTGCAACCTCTCGCTATATGGCCAGATTCGCCGCAGCGGTGGCACGCATTGTGTGGATCTGTAATGGCTGTGGTAGGGTGATTCATAATACGATGAGTCTCACGTCGCGGCGGCGGTCGTGGAGTCTCGCTGGGAATACTCTCGTAGTCGCCGGCTAAATCCAAAAGTTGGTTGAGATCGCGAAAATCTGAGCGCCGTATGTAAAGTAGGTATTCAGGACGGGCGTTGCGGAAGATCCTCAGAAGCTTCTCATCTTCGGTCATACATGTATGTCGCATTTTATTTTGCAGCTCCAGAGCGTAATCTCTGAAGCGCTCGTTGGGCCTCTGCCGCCTCGCGCGTATCTCGTCTTCAATGTTTTCCATGTGTCGAGGTGGCAGGAAAAATTTTAGTAAGTCGCGCTTGAACCATTTCCATGACTCCCAGTGGGCGTTGTTGTTTCGGAACCAAGTAAGAGCCTGATCCCGAAGAAACTGTGGCATAGTACAAGGCAGGCTATTCAAGTCGATCTCGTACGTCTCCGCCATCTCTTCAAGGCGTTCAAGGAATGAGAATGGGTCCCCGGTGCCATTGTAGGTGATTCCCCATTTCCGGATCACGTCCATGATGGCTCGTCTATCCATTTTACTCGTAGATGGTGGTGACGCCTGCCGTTCGGGAACCTTGAGCGTAACGCCCATCGCCCCCTCTTCGGCTTCTTCGTAACCTGGTGAGGACTCCCGGCTGGAAGCCGCTCGCATAGACGGGAGCCTGCCCGGCGTCAGCTGACCCTGTATACTCAGTAGCCTGTCAATCACCGACTTATCGCCTGTATTCTGTATGAACGTCCTAAAACGCTGGCGCAACTCCTCCGCCGTACCCTTTGATTCCAGCCCAAACTCGTCCAGGTATGCGACCAAAGTTTCCTTGTTGACCTGGCATACCCAGGATGTGCGTAGATCGGTATTAGACATTATTTATTTTATGTTGCTTATTATTACTATTTGTTTTATTTTTCTTTTATTACGCACTACTCGATAATTTAATTTTAATTGTTAATACCGGCAGATTCGCAACACGAATTTATTTTTTTTTTTTTGAAATACTGGAAGCTCCCAAATTGTTCTCGAAAATCCCCAAATAAATTTATTTAAATTGTTGACGCTTGAAAATCCCGAAATAAATTTATTTTATTTATTAGCTGGGGAAATTTTGTAAGTACGCCGCACAGAGTTGTTTATTTTTGCTTTTTTTTTTTTTGTTTGGTTTCGCGTTATTGCACCTAGGCTATTTATAATTGTGAACATACGCTTGACGATGAAACAGCTATGCTTTCTGTTAAATCTCCTTGCCTACACACACACAACAGTATCGCTGATGCTCGCTTAGCTTGATCTCTTTGACACCGAGAATTTTATGTTAACATACGCATGCACGCACGACAGTATATTTTATGCTCGCTTCGCTTAGTCTCTTTGCCACTGAGAATTCTATGTTAACATACGCATACACGCACGACAGTGTGGCGTAATGTTCTCTTTACCATACTTATCTCAATTTATTTTTCTCTTAATTTAATATGCTCTGCCTATGTGCACGCATGCACTTACAACAATATGAGATTCTTATTTTGAGATGTAAGAGTGTGTAAGTCTATAGATGTGAGCAGCTAGGTACGTGGCGTGATGTTCCTTTTCTATGTGTTGTTGTTGTTTTGTTTCTTTTTTGTATGACAATATAAACGAAATTTCTAAGCTTCGAAGGTCAGCGCACTTATGATTAGCGGTAAAGCAACGCTATAAATTAACGGTAGCAAATTCCTCACTCGCCAAAATTTTGCGTTTTAAGCACTTTTAAGAAATTTTAAATAAACAACAACAAAACTACTACTGTGACCACCGTCACGTTGAAGATTTTGTGGCGTACGCCAACCGTTTGAAACGCTATCGTCTGTCCGTTTATGAGGCTAACACCGTCCTTTGGTGAGATTAAAACCTACTTGTATTAATTAGGGCTTTCGCCAACTCTTTATAACCCACTTGACCGTCTCTTATGGGGCTTGCGCCATCCTCTACCCGTGTAAATTCCTAAGTTCGTTTTCTAGGGCTTTCGCCGACTTTTTTTTGTACCCACTTGTCTGCCTCTTTGGGGCTTACGCCATCCGCTACCCGTGTAAATTCCTAACTGAGTTTTCTGGGGCTTTCGCCAACCTTGGAAACTCCGTTGTCCGTTTTTTTTTTTTTAATTTTAACGCTATCCCCCAAGTAATGTCCGCCACCACAAAGAAAAAAAGAAAGGAACAACTTACTTGAATGAAATAAATCAGGATCTGATTAAGTTGTGTCCCTGCTCGGGCGCCAAATATTTATAATAATTTATATTGCTGGGGTGAGCCGTCGGCTCCACGGTTCACTTAAAATGGTTTTTATTCATTCATATATATATATTTATTTAAATATTTGTTTGTAGTCTTTAAACTATTTACAGTAGTGAACACTTGAACTTCTTCAGTTATATACCCTTTTTTTATTATAATATTACTTCACTTGAATTTAAAAAAAAAAGAATTTTATAATGGAGTTTACTAGAAGGATCTTCGATAACTCAGATAAGAAATATGTATCAGTTTTACTAGAAGGAAATAGAATAATCTCTTTATAAAACAACCGCCACTATTCAACTCTCGAACTACAATGACTGAACTGCCACGCGCTTCTCCCCTGTCGGGCACTCGGCTCGCTTTTCACCACTCACTCAGTTGCAATTGACGGCCCTGTTTCAACGAGCTGTCGTGGTGAAAACGCTCCAGCTGTAGGGAGAAAAAGGTTATGCTTTTTTCTTCCTTACAAGCTTTCTAGTAACATTATTAAATCATTTGCCAACGGTTCTCAAACTGACGTTATCTTCACGGTTTTTAGTAAAGCATTTGATCAAGTAAATCATGACTTACTTATACTTAAACTTGCAAAAATGGGATTTCCGCCTCCTTTGGTCAGATGGTTTTCATCTTATTTACGTAACCGCATTCAAAGAGTTTTGTACAAATCCACATACTCACGAATATTCTCCGTTCCCTCCGGAGTTCCACAGGGTAGCCATTTGGGTCCGTTATTTTTTGTCCTCTACATAAACGATCTCCCTAACGTTATTAGCAATTGCAATATTCTGATGTATGCCGACGATGTTAAATTATTTCATAATATTCAAAGTGTAACTGACGTGTGTGCTCTTTCTCATGATTTACTTTCCCTTGTTGATTGGTGTAATATAAATCTAATGACGTTAAACCTCTCTAAATGTAAAAAATGTCATTTTATGGAACTGTACTATTTTCCTCACTTTATTGCATAGACGGTCAGCCGCTAGATAGCGTTACGTCCTTTGTTGACCTGGGCGTTTTACTCGACCATAAATTAACTTACAATCTTCATATAAATTCAATCAAAAATAAAGCAAGAGGTACGTTAGGCTTTATTAAGAGGTGGTCCAAGGAATTTACAGATCCGTATATAACGAAAAGATTTTATACTGCATTGGTCAGACCCACACTCGAATATGCCTCCGTTTTATGGTCACCGTCTCTTTTAAGAACAATTTTTTAAGAGCTAATAATTAACGGTTGCTTGGCTTCTACTATATACATACTTAATTGGTCTTTGTAAATGTAAAATTATAGATATAAACTCATTTATATATAGCCCTAGCACTAATATATACTTATTCATATACATAGGTGCATATACATTGTACACGCTTACTATAATTTCTGTTACTGTATCCTTATTAATAAACTAGTCTTAAGTTAAAACTTTCTATAAATGTAAGTATATCTTTACTATAATCACTCTGTTACAGCTTTAGCTTCGACATCGTTGTTGTTGTTGTTGTTGCTGTTTGCTGTTTGCTGTCGTCGATGGAGGTCGCTGCTTCTTATTACATTTTTATTAGGTAAATCACTAACTTTTTTTTAACGAGCAGATTGTCGAGCATCTGGACTAATTATTATTAGACTAGGTACAATGCTGAAGGTTTCCTAGTATAAGGTATATCCCCAATTTTTTTTGGATCAGAGTTATTAGCACTTGTCTATGACGATATATGTGAAAATTGCATTTTTATCAGGTACATCACTAACTTTTTTTTTAACGAGCAGATTGTCGAGCATCTGGGCTAATTATTATTGGACTAGGTACAATGCTGAAGGTTGCCTAGTATTAGGTATATCCCCAATTTTTTTTGCAGCAGAGTTATTAGCACTTGTCTATGACGATATATGGGAAAATTGCATTTTTATCAGGTAAATCACTAACTTTTTTTTTAACGAGTTGATTGTCGAGCATCTGGACTAATTATTATTGGACTAGGTACAATGCTGAAGGTTTCCTAGTATAAGGTATATCCCCAATTTTTTTTGGATCAGAGTTATTAGCACTTGTCTATGACGATATATGTGAAAATTGCATTTTTATTAGGTAAATCACTAACTTTTTTTTTAATAGACAAGTGCCAATAACTCTGATCCAAGAAACTTTCAGAATTGTACCTAGTCCAATAATAATTATTCCAGATGCTCGACAATCTGCTCGTTAAAAAAAAAGTTAGTGATGTACCTGTTAAAAATGCAATTTTCACATATATAGTCATAGACAAGTGCTAATAACTCTGATATAAAAAAAATTGGGGATATAACTTATACTAGGAAACCTTCAGCATTGTACCTAGTCCAATAATAATTAGTCCAGATGCTCGACAATCAACTCGTTAAAAAAAAGTTAGTGATTTACCTGATAAAAATGCAATTTTCACATATATCGTCATAGACAAGTGCTAACTCTGCTCCAAAAAAAATTGGGGATATACCTTATACTAGGAAACCTTCAGCATTGTACCTAGTCCAATAATAATTAGTCCAGATGCTCGACAATCTGCTCGTTAAAAAAAGTTAGTGATGCACATAAATTTATTTATATTATTAGTAAAAATAAGGGTACAAACCATCCTCTATTTGGTAATGTTATTTTATCCTAATTTTTAATTACTTTATAAAAAAAGGTTGCACATGTTTCATACTTTAAATTAAAAAAAAAATTTTTTTCACAACATTATTATTTAATATGTAAAATTTTAAAACAAAAATGGTCAAAAATTTTCAGTTCTTTGTTTATGTGATTTTTGGTTTGTTTACTTTTCTCTGAAGAGAGTAATTCTAACTTTAAAAAGGTAGTTAATACGTAAAGCATGAAGTTAAAAAGTTAGAAGCGTGGCCTGGTTGCACCATCTATAGTATAGAGGGAGGCTCGGATTCTGTTTTTTTTTCTCCCTCTCCTTCTTCTCTGTCTCAGAGAATAATAACTTTTTAAAACTTTTTAACTTCACATACATGGAACGGTAAACGGCAATGATATAAACTTACCAACCTTAAAAAGGAAAACTTTTTATTAAAGTTTCTCATATACAAACATATGTTTCCATAACATACCAAAAACAAAGAAAAAAAATGCCCCCTCATTCGTTCTCTTAATTTGCTTAAAAATACTAAAAAATCAAACTTTATTGTTTATTATCAACGTTTTTTCAGTTTATCATATTGACCTAAAGCCCGTTCGAATAAGGAACAAATACTTGTGTGATTGGCCAACATCAAACCTGAAACGCGATGACTGCTTTGTACGTAAGGAGAAGAACGTGATAGAGCCTTGTATTCTGGCGGGACCCCAGGGTATGAATTGGACCAGTTTACGTTCACGTATACGCTGCAAAGATTTATGCCCTTGGGTGGGATCCACCTCGCCCTATTATATAAACTATATTTTTATTACAATTGGGCAATAAAAAAACAAAAGCACTCGATCCTACCTGTATTATATTTAAAATGGATATAGAGCAATGATGATTAGTTTTGTCGGGTCTAGTTGACACCATCATATTTTTAGGCTGCAGTAAACGACGTATCACATCCAGCATTGTAGTTTTTCGTACGTTAACCGTTTGCTACAAAATGTCTGCATGAAGTTTATTTCATAATATTGATATTAGTCAAAATTAGTAGGGTGGTGGTGCTGACAGACATAATCGTAGACACCAAAGTATTGATTTGGGAGAAGCTGGGATTTTGTATATGCAAGCGATCAGTGGCAATCCGATTTAAAGCGGTATTATCTAAAACCACCACAGAATCAGCACAACTGGTCAAACGTCGCAGCGTCAATAAAGAATTGTAAGGTTGCACCACAACATCACTAATCTCATCCTGATTGGGGAAATGATCTGACAAACGCTCCATTATATAAGAACCCATGCCGGAGCCGGTTCCACCCGCTATCGAATGGCAGATAACAAATCCCTCCAATGAATCGCTGCCATCCGCTTCGCGATCTATTATATCGAAAATTTCCTCTTGTAATTTGTCACCCTGACCATAACCAGATGCCCAATTATTGCCAGCACCACCGCCATGTTTTGATAAATATATATTTTCCGCATTATAAAGCTGCAATTAAATGTTGATTGTTGATGTTAAGGAATAACTTGTAAACAATTGCAAAATATGTTACTTTGGCATAAGTGGAACTCATTATTGTATGTATAACACGCGGCTCCAAATCAAATAATACTGCTCTCGGTATATAATTGTTATCGTCAGCCTGGTAAAAGAAAACATCTTTGCGATCCGTCCCATTGGTAGCGTAATCTTCCAAAATACCGTTCGGCGATATGCCGTGTTCCTGACATAATCGTTTCCAAAATTCAAAACCAACTATTCACACACAATATCCCAAGCAATTATTTAACATATTTAACTATTACTATAAATCTATTACTTTGTTTGCCTCATTGACCTAATTGTATGGTAATAATTTCACTAGGCATCCTTCTTAGTGAATAAAAGTAAGTTTATTTTATTAGTTATTCTTATTTCTTATATGTACATTCGAAAAAAAAACACTTTTTTTTTTATATCAACACGATACAAAGCAATAATTTGAAGAAAACTTAATAAGCCCAGGCAGATTTATCAGGGCAACAAGTGAGTGTAAGCATATTCACAAAAAGAAAAACCTCTTTCCACCCCAAAAAAGGGAAGAAAAAAAAATTAACTTGAGCGTGACTTTTAGAAACACAAAATTAGCAAAGAACTTATACTTCTTTCTTAAAAAACAGAAAATATTCCTAATTACCTATTGTGAATAAATATAATTACATTTAAAGTACAATATTAGCCATTTTAACGAATGTGAGTAGCTCTATAATATGCTTAAGATCCCACAACCTTAGTAAATCACACAAATTGTTGAGAAGCGTGAAAATGGGAAAGTTGAATCTGATACTATCATACCGTTTGCATTTAAAAATTTGATGTTCTGCTGAATCAACAGCATTACAAAATTCACAAAAGTCTGTATTAGACCTACCAATCATCTAAAAATACACATTATCATAGGTATAACCACTAGCCAATCGATACAGTATTTTAATTTGTCTCGACTTGAAAACCGAGTCAGATATTGGTTTAAAATTTAAGTTGGGAAAAATCTTGTAAAAAAGGCGGTTGCTTTTAACTCTTGAAGGAGTTCTTCTTTCCATGAGTCATGAATACTGAAACGAATACAACGCAAAGCCTGACCATGTGTATATTTAACAGGTACAACCCTCCCATCAATAACAGACCTTCGAGCATACATATCATATACCCTTTTAGAAACACTTATTGACAATAGAATATCAAAAACAAATTTAAATTTAACACTGCCCGTTACACCATTTGAGGTGCTTCCAATCGTATTAAAAATACTTTGAAATCTGTTATAACAGTAAATGTAACTACAATTAACATAGTTGTATTCAATTATTTGATTAAAAAGTGATTGATTAAAACATCTTACTTTAATTAACTCTTTTGCTGTGAGAAGATACGCCCTGAACTTATTGGGAAGCTCTCCAGACATGGCATATAGAATGTCATTCGGCGTAGAGGGGGTTAAACCAAGACAACATCTAAGAAGTTTGTTTTGTGCACATTGATTTTTTTAATATACTCAGGCGAGTTACATGTCGTCGTACGACTATTTTCAAGCTTAGAGCGCGCTAGGGATTTTTATAGATTGATCGCTTTGCCAGGAGGCACACCTCCGTTTATCTTAATCATTAATCTGATTGCACTGAAGTTGTGAACCGAGCTCTTAATTGTACGATTGTAGTGCTCACTGAAAGTAAGACTGGTGTTAATGTCTCTACTGAAAAATCGAAAGGATTTGGTTTGATTAATTTGTACCATTAATGCAAAAATTTAAGACTTTTTTAGACCCTTAGCGAAGTAGATCGCTTTTGTTTTACTCGGATTGAAAGATAAATTTAATTCGGCACACCTATTGAAGAAAATAATAGCCTTGATAGCAAGGTTGTATACCGCCTGTTGAAAAGATTTCGCAGAGGATAAAATTAAAAAATCGTCTGCATATTGAAAAACATGCGTGTTACGATCTTGAATATTGTGCAAATTTGCCGCATACAGATTAAAAAGAGTAGGGCTTAAACAGCTGCCTTGAGGCAGACCACCATGAATTTCCACAGATTCATTCCCCAGCACTAGTAAACGTTTAGAAAGGAAGTTTAGTATCCATAGACGAATATTTAAAGGACAGCCATAATTTGACAACAACTGCCCAAGTTTTATCAGATCAACACAATCATATGCTCTATTTATATCTAAAGACAACATCACAACTCTATTTCCAGCCTTTTTTTCCTTGGCAACAATAAAGGACAATTCATTTAGACACATATTCGCAGATCTATTTTTTTGATAGGCAAAGGATTTTTTAGGAATGAGCCCATTTTGCATAATAAAATCAGTCAGCCTCACTTTAACCATAAGATTAATAACTTTCAGAAAAACAGAAATAAGTGAAGTGGGCCTAAAATTGTTAATATCATTTAGATCCTTACCTGGCTTAGGAATTGGTATTACCTTAACACGTCTTCAATCTTCAAGAATTTAATTATTCATCCAACATTTATTCATTGCATTAAGTAAGGCCATGCTACTTTCATAGAACAACACTCTTAGCATGTCATACTTAATACCAGCAGCAGTGGATTTTTTTCTAGACGACAGCACATTAAAAAATTCTTGATATGTAAAAGGTGAAAACCTTGAAAGAAGAGTGGGTAAGATAATCGACGAACTTGCAGGAATATGGTTTTTAAGCAGTTCAAGGTAAGCTTTGTTATTATTATCGTTCCAGATTGAAAATATATGTCCTTTACGATCATTATGACGATGTCCATTAATAAAATTCCAAAAATTCCGAGCATTACCATCCTTACAAACTTCATCTATAAAGTTTGCGCGAAAATCAGATTTAGCTTCCTTAACAGCAGCTTTCCATGTTTGCAGAATATCCTCAAATTCTAAAAAATTACTGAGCGTAGAATATTTATTCAATTTTTTCCTTGCAGCTTGAAGACATCGGAAAGTTGCAAGCAATTTAGAATTCCACCAAGGCTTCGGGTTGTACTTGGACCCATTGACATCAGATTTTGCTAAAGCTCCCTTGCAAATGAAGTATTTATAGAATCGAAATCAGGCTCAAGAGATATTGAAGATAAATTGTTAAGCAAAAGCCTACAAGATACAAAAGCTGTCCGTCTTTGAAAAGTATCTTTGTTAATTTGAAAAATTAATTTAATTTGGCATATGATGACTTCTACTGAGAAAAACACTAGACGTATCTCATGAGAAAGACAAACAGACAAAGTTAGAGAAAGTTAGAGAAAGTTAGATCAAGAATACTATTTGATGTAACACCATTTCGGACAAACGTAAAAGTAAGTTTATTGTTGTTACGTAATCGAAAATTATTTAAAGACATAGCCTCATGGAGAAATTTATCTTTGCTATTGGTTATATGGTCACCAAAGAAGGAACATCTAGCATTAAAATCGCCTGAAAATACAACATTTCTTTCACCATCTAAAAATTCAAGAATGCTTTGAATGTTATCGCAAAAACGTTGATTGTCTAAATGAGGTGGAAAATAGCACGATACAATACAAATATTTGGTTTTAAATTTTTTGTCTTAATAATAACAACATCAAAAACAGTTTAAAAAGGAATATATATATATATATAATATACCCTTTCGAACAAGTATTGCAACACAAACAAACGGCAATAAGGATAATTTGTAAAGCAAACGCAGTGAATTGTCAGCAAGACTCTGCAATTTAAAAAATTGTTCCACTTTTCTACTTTTCTAAATAAACAAACAACAACAGCTGATTTTGGAAATATACTGAGAACCGCGAAAGTGTGGATAAGATGTGTAAGAAAGTTTTGTAAATCAGTGCGCGCTTGACTTCTAAACGTGACGGACCTATGACTGTGGACTGCGCGCACGCATTCTATATAAAACAAGATAGAAAAGTTCGGTTAAGACCGAAGCTTAAATACCCTCCACCTTTTGTAATTCTCTAAAAAATAAGCTCCTATTGCCATATTTATGTATTTCATGTACTTACGCAAATACACCATTTTAAGGTTAAATTGAGAACTTCCAAATTATAATTGAGAACTTGCAAGTTGAAATTGGGAAACTGAAGTTTTAAATTGAGAAAACCAAACTCAAATTGAGAAAACTAAATTGAAATTGAGAAAACCAAGTTCAAATTGAGAAAACCAAGTTCAAATTGATAAAACCAAATTGAAATTGAGAAAACCAAATTGAAATTGAGAAAACAAAATTCAAATTGAGAACTTCCAAATTCAAATTGAGAAAACCAAATTGAAATTGAGAACTACCAAATTGAAATTGAAAAAAACAAATTCAAATTGAGAAAACCAAATTGAAATTGGGAACTTACAAATTGAAATTGAGAACTTCCAAGTTCAAATTGAGAAAACCAAATTGAAATTGGGAACTCCCAAATTCAAATTGAGAAAACCAAATTGAAATTGAGAAAACCAAATTGAAATTGGGAACTTCCAAATTGAAATTAGGAACTTCCAAGTTCAAATTGAGAAAACCAAATTGATATTGGGAACTCCCAAATTCAAATTGAGAAAACCAAATTGAAATTGAGAAAACCAAATTGAAATTGGGAACTTCCAAATTGAAATTAGGAACTTCCAAGTTCAAATTGAGAAAACCAAATTGAAATTGGGAACTCCCAAGTTCAAATTGAGAAAACCAAATTGAAATTGAGAAAACCAAGTTCAAATTGGGAACTAATTATTATTGGACTAGGTACAATGCTGAAGGTTTCCTAGTATAAGGTATATCCCCAATTTTTTTTGGATCAGAGTTATTGGCACTTGTCTATGATGATTTATGTGAAAATTGCATTTTTATCAGGTAAATAACTAACTTTTTTTTAACGAGTTGATTGTCAAACATCTGGACTAATTATTATTGGACTAGGTACAATGCCAAAGGTTTCCTAGTATAAGGTATATCCCCAATTTTTTTGGAGCAGAGTTATTAGCACTTGTCTATGACGATATATGTGAAAATTGCATTTTTATCAGGTAAATAACTAACTTTTTTTTAACGAGTTGATTGTCGAGCATCTGGACTAATTATTATTGGACTAGGTACAATGCTAAAGGTTTCCTAGTATAAGGTATATCCCAGATTTTTTTTGGATCAGAGTTATTAGCACTTGTCTATGACGATATATGTGAAAATTGCATTTTTATCAGGTAAATCACTAACTTTTTTTTAACGAGCAGATTGTTGAGCATCTGGACTAATTATTACTGGACTAGGTACAATGCTGAAGGTTTCCTAGTATAAGGTATATCCCAAATTTTTTTTGGAGCAAAGTTATTAGCCAACGGTTCTCAAACTGACGTTATCTTTTCGGTTTTTAGTAAAGCATTTGATCAAGTAAATCATGACTTACTTATACTTAAACTTGCAAAAATGGGATTTCCGCCTCCTTTGGTCAGATGGTTTTCATCTTATTTACGTAACCGCATTCAAAGAGTTTTGTACAAATCCACATACTCACGAATATTCTCTGTTCCCTCCGGAGTTCCACAGGGTAGCCATTTGGGTCCGTTATTTTTTGTCCTCTACATAAACGATCTCCCTAACGTTATTAGCAATTGCAATATTCTGATGTATGCCGACGATGTTAAATTATTTCATAATATTCAAAGTGTAACTGACGTGTGTGCCCTTTCTCATGATTTACTTTCCCTTGTTGATTGGTGTAATATAAATCTAATCTAAATCTAATAAATCTATAACCTGGGCGTTTTACTCGACCATAAATTAACTTTCAATCTTCATATAAATTCAATCATAAATAAAGCAAGAGGTACGTTAGGCTTTATTAAGAGGTGGTCCAAGGAATTTACAGATCCGTATATAACGAAAAGACTTTATACTGCATTGGTCAGACCCACACTCGAATATGCCTCCGTTGTATGGTCACCGTCTTATGCTGTCCACATTAACTCGTTAGAATCTTTTCAGAAGCAATTCCTACTGTTTGCCTTGCGAGGTCTAGAATGGAACACTGCTCTACCCCTGCCACCTTACGCAACCCGCCTTAAACTAATTGACCTGCCTTCACTCGAAAAAAGAAGAAAAATGCTGGGTATGTCATTTATATATAAATTAATAAATGGAGATATTAATAGTTCGTTGTTGTTAAATGAATTATCTTTTGTTGTACCCGCCCGTTTCTGAAGACACTATGTGCCAATTTTTCTTCCGCAATGTCGGACCAATTATGAATTGTTTTGGTCGTTTCGCGTAGCCTGTAAAGACTTTAATGATTATTATTCTCACGTGTCCTTGTCCGAATCAGTCGTCTCTTTTAAGAACAATTTTTTAAGAGCTAATAATTAACGGTTGCTTGGCTTCTACTATATACATACTTAATTGGTCTTTGTGAATGTAAAATTATAGATATAAACTCATTTATATATAGCCCTAGCACTAATATATACTTATTCATATACATAGGTTCATATACATTGTACACGCTTACTATAATTTCTGTTACTGTATCCTTATTAATAAACTAGTCTTAAGTTAAAACTTTCTATAAATGTAAGTATATCTTTACTATAATCACTCTGTTACAGCTTTAGCTTCGACATCGTTGTTGTTGTTGTTATTGTTGCTGTTTGCTGTTTGCTGTCGTCGATGGAGGTCTCTGCTTCTTAGTTTTAACCATTAATCATAGATACCATTATGTAATTTCATTTATGTAAATTTAATTTTTTTTTAATTAAATTCTGCAAGAATGTTTACATATGCACTCATCGGTAAATGAATTGGCTGTAATTTAGCTAAAGTCTTATAATTACAAATATACTTGTCAATGACGATATATGTGAAAATTACATTTTTATTAGGTAAATCACTAACTTTTTTTTTAACGAGCAGATTGTCGAGCATCTGGACTAATTATTATTGGACTAGGTACAATGCTGAAGGTTTCCTAGTATTAGGTATATACCCAATTTTTTTTGGATCAGAGTTATTGGCACTTGTCTATGATGATTTATGTGAAAATTGCATTTTTATCAGGTAAATCACTAACTTTTTTTTTAACGAGTTGATTGTCGAGCATCTGGACTAATTATTATTGGACTAGGTACAATGCTGAAGGTTTCCTAGTATCCCAGATTTTTTTTGGATCAGAGTTATTAGCACTTGTCTATGACGATATATGTGAAAATTGCATTTTTATCAGGTACATCACTAACTTTAATTTAACGAGCAAATTGTCGAGCATCTGGACTAATTATTATTGGACTAGGTACAATGCTGAAGGTTGCCTAGTATTAGGTATATCCCAGATTTTTTTGAAGCAAAGTTATTAGCACTTGTCTATGACAATATATGTGAAAATTGCATTTTTATCAGGTAAATCACTAACTTTTTTTTTAACGAGCAGATTGTCGAGCATCTGGACTAATTATTATTGGACTAGGTACAATGCTGAAGGTTTCCTAGTATAAGGTATATCCCCAATTGTTTTTGGATCAGAGTTATTGGCACTTTTCTTCTTTCATTCTTTTTTCAGTGCGACCTACACCGATAAACAATATAATAACAGGGACTATCCATATGATATTAAAATGTTTGATATCTTTCCGTTCATTGTTTTGTCTGAGGACGAGGTGTATACTGCATTGCGCGGTCTTAAATACTCTAACAAACCTGGCCCAGATGGAATTCCATCTTGCATCCTAATTAAATGTGCAAATGTTTTATGTAAGCCTTTGGTAAAGCTATTTAACTTGTCTCTATCGATGGGTGAGTTTCCGCAAATTTGGAAAGCTGGCACCATTATACCTTTGCATAAGAATGGCCCTAGACAATGTATCAAAAACTACAGAGGCATTGCCCAACTTAGTTTTATACCTAAATTGTTTGAGCTTCTTGTTTCTAAAAGATTGTTACGGTCACTTTCATCCGTCATCTCTTCTTGCCAACACGGTTTCTGCGGTGGTAAATCCACGGTTACTAACTTACTAGAGCTTTCTAGTAACATTATTAAATCATTTGCCAACGGTTCTCAAACTGACGTTATCTTCACGGTTTTTAGTAAAGCATTTGATCAAGTAAATCATGACTTACTTATACTTAAACTTGCAAAAATGGGATTTCCGCCTCCTTTGGTCAGATGGTTTTCATCTTATTTACGTAACCGCATTCAAAGAGTTTTGTACAAATCCACATACTCACGAATATTCTCTGTTCCCTCCGGAGTTCCACAGGGTAGCCATTTGGGTCCGTTATTTTTTGTCCTCTACATAAACGATCTCCCTAACGTTATTAGCAATTGCAATATTCTGATGTATGCCGACGATGTTAAATTATTTCATAATATTCAAAGTGTAACTGACGTGTGTGCCCTTTCTCATGATTTACTTTCTCTTGTTGATTGGTGTAATATAAATCTAATGACGTTAAACCTCTCTAAATGCAAAAAAATGTCATTTTATAGAACTGTACTATTTTCCTCACTTTATTGCATAGACGGTCAGCCGCTAGATAGCGTTACGTCCTTTGTTGACCTGGGCGTTTTACTCGACCATAAATTAACTTTCAATCTTCATATAAATTCAATCATAAATAAAGCAAGAGGTACGTTAGGCTTTATTAAGAGGTGGTCCAAGGAATTTACAGATCCGTATATAACGAAAAGACTTTATACTGCATTGGTCAGACCCACACTCGAATATGCCTCCGTTGTATGGTCACCGTCTTATGCTGTCCACATTAACTCGTTAGAATCTTTTCAGAAGCAATTCCTACTGTTTGCCTTGCGAGGTCTAGAATGGAACACTGCTCTACCCCTGCCACCTTACGCAACCCGCCTTAAACTAATTGACCTGCCTTCACTCGAAAAAAGAAGAAAAATGCTGGGTATGTCATTTATATATAAATTAATAAATGGAGATATTAATAGTTCGTTGTTGTTAAATGAATTATCTTTTGTTGTACCCGCCCGTTTCTGAAGACACTATGTGCCAATTTTTCTTCCGCAATGTCGGACCAATTATGAATTGTTTTGGTCGTTTCGCGTAGCCTGTAAAGACTTTAATGATTATTATTCTCACGTGTCCTTGTCCGAATCAGTCGTCTCTTTTAAGAACAATTTTTTAAGAGCTAATAATTAACGGTTGCTTGGCTTCTACTATATACATACTTAATTGGTCTTTGTGAATGTAAAATTATAGATATAAACTCATTTATATATAGCCCTAGCACTAATATATACTTATTCATATACATAGGTGCATATACATTGTACACGCTTACTATAATTTCTGTTACTGTATCCTTATTAATAAACTAGTCTTAAGTTAAAACTTTCTATAAATGTAAGTATATCTTTACTATAATCACTCTGTTACAGCTTTAGCTTCGACATCGTTGTTGTTGTTGTTATTGTTGCTGTTTGCTGTTTGCTGTCGTCGATGGAGGTCTCTGCTTCTTAGTTTTAACCATTAATCATAGATACCATTATGTAATTTCATTTATGTAAATTTAATTTTTTTTTAATTAAATTCTGCAAGAATGTTTACATATGCACTCATCGGTAAATGAATTGGCTGTAATTTAGCTAAAGTCTTATAATTACAAATATACTTGTCAATGACGATATATGTGAAAATTACATTTTTATTAGGTAAATCACTAACTTTTTTTTTAACGAGCAGATTGTCGAGCATCTGGACTAATTATTATTGGACTAGGTACAATGCCAAAGGTTTCCTAGTATAAGGTATATCCCCAATTTTTTTGGAGCAGAGTTATTAGCACTTGTCTATGATGATATATGTGAAAATTGCATTTTTATCAGGTAAATAACTAACTTTTTTTTTAACGAGTTGATTGTGGAGCATCTGGGCTAATTATTATTGGACTAGGTACAATGCTGAAGGTTTCCTAGTATAAGGTATATCCCAGATTTTTTTTGGATCAGAGTTATTAGCACTTGTCTATGACGATGTATGTGAAAATTGCATTTTTATCAGGTAAATCACTAACTTTTTTTTAACGAGTTGATTGTCGAGCATCTGGACTAATTATTATTGGACTAGGTACAATGCTGAAGGTTTCCTAGTATAAGGTATATCCCCAATTTTTTTTGGTTTAGAAATATTAGCTCTTGTCTATGACGATATATGTGAAAATTGCATTTTTATCAGGTAAATTACTAACTTTTTTTTTAACGAGCAGACTGTTGAGCATCTGGACTAATTATTATTGGACTAGGTACAATGCTGAAGGTTTCCTAGAATAAGGTATATCCCAAATTTTTTTTGGAGCAGAGTTATTAGCACTTGTCTTTGACGATATATGTGAAAATTGCATTTTTATCAGGTAAATTACTAACATTTTTTTACCGAGCAGACTGTTGAGCATATGGACTAATTATTATTGGACTAGGTACAATGCTGAAGGTTATGCTGATATATGTGAAAATTGCATTTTTATCAGGTAAATTACTAACATTTTTTTAACGAGCAGACTGTTGAGCATCTGGACTAATTATTATTGGACTAGGTACAATGCTGAAGGTTTCCTAGAATAAGGTATATCCCAAATTTTTTTTGGAGCAGAGTTATTAGCACTTGTCTTTGACGATATATGTGAAAATTGCATTTTTATCAGGTAAATCACTAACTTTTTTTAACGAGCAGATTGTTGAGCATCTGGACTAATTATTATTGGACTAGGTACAATGCTGAAGGTTTCCTAGTATAAGGTATATCCCAATTTTTTTTTGGAGCAGAGTTATTAGCACTTGTCTTTGACGATATATGTGAAAATTGCATTTTTATCAGGTAAATCACTAACTTTTTTTTTAACGAGCAGATTGTCGAGCATCTGGACTAATTATTATTGGACTAGGTACAATGCTGAAGGTTTTCTAGTATAAGGTATATCCCAAATTTTTTTTGGAGCAGAGTTATTAGCACTTGTCTTTGACGATATATGTGAAAATTGCATTTTTATAAGATAAATTACTAACATTTATTTAACGAGCAGACTGTTGAGTATCTGGACTAATTATTATTGGACTAGATACAATGCTGAAGGTTTCCTAGAATAAGGTATATCCCAAATTTTTTTTGGATCAGAGTTATTGGCACTTGTCTTTGACGATATTTGTGAAAATTGAATTTTTATCAGGTAAATTACTAACATTTTTTTAACGAGCAGACTGTTGAGCATCTGGACTAATTATTATTGGACTAGGTACAATGCTGAAGGTTTCCTAGTATAAGGTATATCCCAAATTTTTTTTGGAGCAGAGTTATTAGTACTTGTCTTTGACGATATATGTGAAAATTGCATTGCATCAGGTAAATTACTAACATTTTTTTTAACGAGCAGATTGTCGAGCATCTGGACCAATTATTAATGGACTAGGTGCAATGCTGAAGGTTTGGAGCAGAGTTATTAGCACTTGTCTTTGACGATATATGTGAAAATTGCATTTTTATCAGGTAAATCACTAACTTTTTTTTTAACGAGCAGATTGTCGAGCATCTGGACTAATTATTATTGGACTAGGTACAATGCTGAAGGTTTTCTAGTATAAGGTATATCCCAAATTTTTTTTGGAGCAGAGTTATTAGCACTTGTCTTTGACGATATATGTGAAAATTGCATTTTTATAAGATAAATTACTAACATTTATTTAACGAGCAGACTGTTGAGTATCTGGACTAATTATTATTGGACTAGATACAATGCTGAAGGTTTCCTAGAATAAGGTATATCCCAATTTTTTTTTGGATCAGAGTTATTGGCACTTGTCTTTGACGATATTTGTGAAAATTGAATTTTTATCAGGTAAATTACTAACATTTTTTTAACGAGCAGACTGTTGAGCATCTGGACTAATTATTATTGGACTAGGTACAATGCTGAAGGTTTCCTAGTATTAGGTATATACCCAATTTTTTTTGGATCAGAGTTATTGGCACTTGTCTATGATGATTTATGTGAAAATTGCATTTTTATCAGGTAAATAACTAACTTTTTTTTAACGAGTTGATTGTCAAACATCTGGACTAATTATTATTGGACTAGGTACAATGCCAAAGGTTTCCTAGTATAAGGTATATCCCCAATTTTTTTGGAGCAGAGTTATTAGCACTTGTCTATGACGATATATGTGAAAATTGCATTTTTATCAGGTAAATCACTAACTTTTTTTTAACGAGTTGATTGTCGAGCATCTGGACTAATTATTATTGGACTAGGTACAATGCTGAAGGTTTCCTAGTATAAGGTATATCCCCAATTTTTTTTGGTTTAGAAATATTAGCTCTTGTCTATGACGATATATGTGAAAATTGCATTTTTATCAGGTAAATTACTAACTTTTTTTTTAACGAGCAGACTGTTGAGCATCTGGACTAATTATTATTGGACTAGGTACAATGCTGAAGGTTTCCTAGAATAAGGTATATCCCAAATTTTTTTTGGAGCAGAGTTATTAGCACTTGTCTTTGACGATATATGTGAAAATTGCATTTTTATCAGGTAAATCACTAACTTTTTTTAACGAGCAGATTGTTGAGCATCTGGACTAATTATTATTGGACTAGGTACAATGCTGAAGGTTTCCTAGTATAAGGTATATCCCAATTTTTTTTTGGAGCAGAGTTATTAGCACTTGTCTTTGACGATATATGTGAAAATTGCATTTTTATCAGGTAAATCACTAACTTTTTTTTTAACGAGCAGATTGTCGAGCATCTGGACTAATTATTATTGGACTAGGTACAATGCTGAAGGTTTTCTAGTATAAGGTATATCCCAAATTTTTTTTGGAGCAGAGTTATTAGCACTTGTCTTTGACGATATATGTGAAAATTGCATTTTTATAAGATAAATTACTAACATTTATTTAACGAGCAGACTGTTGAGTATCTGGACTAATTATTATTGGACTAGATACAATGCTGAAGGTTTCCTAGAATAAGGTATATCCCAAATTTTTTTTGGATCAGAGTTATTGGCACTTGTCTTTGACGATATTTGTGAAAATTGAATTTTTATCAGGTAAATTACTAACATTTTTTTAACGAGCAGACTGTTGAGCATCTGGACTAATTATTATTGGACTAGGTACAATGCTGAAGGTTTCCTAGTATAAGGTATATCCCAAATTTTTTTTGGAGCAGAGTTATTAGTACTTGTCTTTGACGATATATGTGAAAATTGCATTGCATCAGGTAAATTACTAACATTTTTTTTAACGAGCAGATTGTCGAGCATCTGGACCAATTATTAATGGACTAGGTGCAATGCTGAAGGTTTGGAGCAGAGTTATTAGCACTTGTCTTTGACGATATATGTGAAAATTGCATTTTTATCAGGTAAATCACTAACTTTTTTTTTAACGAGCAGATTGTCGAGCATCTGGACTAATTATTATTGGACTAGGTACAATGCTGAAGGTTTTCTAGTATAAGGTATATCCCAAATTTTTTTTGGAGCAGAGTTATTAGCACTTGTCTTTGACGATATATGTGAAAATTGCATTTTTATAAGATAAATTACTAACATTTATTTAACGAGCAGACTGTTGAGTATCTGGACTAATTATTATTGGACTAGATACAATGCTGAAGGTTTCCTAGTATTAGGTATATCCCAAATTTTTTTTGGATCAGAGTTATTGGCACTTGTCTTTGACGATATTTGTGAAAATTGAATTTTTATCAGGTAAATTACTAACATTTTTTTAACGAGCAGACTGTTGAGCATCTGGACTAATTATTATTGGACTAGGTACAATGCTGAAGGTTTCCTAGTATTAGGTATATACCCAATTTTTTTTGGATCAGAGTTATTGGCACTTGTCTATGATGATTTATGTGAAAATTGCATTTTTATCAGGTAAATAACTAACTTTTTTTTAACGAGTTGATTGTCAAACATCTGGACTAATTATTATTGGACTAGGTACAATGCCAAAGGTTTCCTAGTATAAGGTATATCCCCAATTTTTTTGGAGCAGAGTTATTAGCACTTGTCTATGACGATATATGTGAAAATTGCATTTTTATCAGGTAAATAACTAACTTTTTTTTTAACGAGTTGATTGTGGAGCATCTGGGCTAATTATTATTGGACTAGGTACAATGCTGAAGGTTTCCTAGTATAAGGTATATCCCAGATTTTTTTTGGATCAGAGTTATTAGCACTTGTCTATGACGATGTATGTGAAAATTGCATTTTTATCAGGTAAATCACTAACTTTTTTTTAACGAGTTGATTGTCGAGCATCTGGACTAATTATTATTGGACTAGGTACAATGCTGAAGGTTTCCTAGTATAAGGTATATCCCCAATTTTTTTTGGTTTAGAAATATTAGCTCTTGTCTATGACGATATATGTGAAAATTGCATTTTTATCAGGTAAATTACTAACTTTTTTTTTAACGAGCAGACTGTTGAGCATCTGGACTAATTATTATTGGACTAGGTACAATGCTGAAGGTTTCCTAGAATAAGGTATATCCCAAATTTTTTTTGGAGCAGAGTTATTAGCACTTGTCTTTGACGATATATGTGAAAATTGCATTTTTATCAGGTAAATTACTAACATTTTTTTACCGAGCAGACTGTTGAGCATATGGACTAATTATTATTGGACTAGGTACAATGCTGAAGGTTATGCTGATATATGTGAAAATTGCATTTTTATCAGGTAAATTACTAACATTTTTTTAACGAGCAGACTGTTGAGCATCTGGACTAATTATTATTGGACTAGGTACAATGCTGAAGGTTTCCTAGAATAAGGTATATCCCAAATTTTTTTTGGAGCAGAGTTATTAGCACTTGTCTTTGACGATATATGTGAAAATTGCATTTTTATCAGGTAAATCACTAACTTTTTTTAACGAGCAGATTGTTGAGCATCTGGACTAATTATTATTGGACTAGGTACAATGCTGAAGGTTTCCTAGTATAAGGTATATCCCAATTTTTTTTTGGAGCAGAGTTATTAGCACTTGTCTTTGACGATATATGTGAAAATTGCATTTTTATCAGGTAAATTACTAACATTTTTTTTAACGAGCAGATTGTTGAGCATCTGGACTAATTATTATTGGACTAGGTACAATGCTGAAGGTTTCCTAGAATAAGGTATATCCCAAATTTTTTTTATATAAGGTATATCCCAAATTTTTTTTGGAGCAGAGTTATTAGCACTTGTCTATGACGATATATGTGAAAATTGCATTTTTATCAGGTAAATCACTAACTTTTTTTTTAACGAGCAGATTGTCGAGCATCTGGACTAATTATTATTGGACTAGGTATAATGCTGAAGGTTTCCTAGTATAAGGTATATCCCCAATTTTTTTTTGGTTTAGAAACATTAGCACTTGTCTATGACGATATATTTGAAAATTGCATTTTAATCAGGTAAATAACTAACTTTTTTTTTAAAGAGCAGATTGTCGAGCATCTGGATTAATTATTATTGGACTAGGTACAATGCTGAAGGTTTCCTAGAATAAGGTATATCCCAAATTTTTTTTGGAGCAGAGTTATTAGCACTTGTCTTTGACGATATATGTGAAAATTGCATTTTTATCAGGTAAATCACTAACTTTTTTTAACGAGCAAATTGTTGAGCATCTGGACTAATTATTATTGGACTAGGTACAATGCTGAAGGTTTCCTAGTATAAGGTATATCCCAATTTTTTTTTGGAGCAGAGTTATTAGCAATTGTCTTTGACGATATATGTGAAAATTGCATTTTTATCAGGTAAATCACTAACTTTTTTTAACGAGCAGATTGTTGAGCATCTGGACTAATTATTATTGGACTAGGTACAATGCTGAAGGTTTCCTAGTATAAGGTATATCCCAATTTTTTTTTGGAGCAGAGTTATTAGCACTTGTCTTTGACGATATATGTGAAAATTGCATTTTTATCAGGTAAATTACTAACATTTTTTTTAACGAGCAGATTGTTGAGCATCTGGACTAATTATTATTGGACTAGGTACAATGCTGAAGGTTTCCTAGAATAAGGTATATCCCAAATTTTTTTTATATAAGGTATATCCCAAATTTTTTTTGGAGCAGAGTTATTAGCACTTGTCTATGACGATATATGTGAAAATTGCATTTTTATCAGGTAAATCACTAACTTTTTTTTTTAACGAGCAGATTGTCGAGCATCTGGACTAATTATTATTGGACTAGGTATAATGCTGAAGGTTTCCTAGTATAAGGTATATCCCCAATTTTTTTTTGGTTTAGAAACATTAGCACTTGTCTATGACGATATATTTGAAAATTGCATTTTAATCAGGTAAATAACTAACTTTTTTTTTAAAGAGCAGATTGTCGAGCATCTGGATTAATTATTATTGGACTAGGTACAATGCTGAAGGTTTCCTAGAATAAGGTATATCCCAAATTTTTTTTGGAGCAGAGTTATTAGCACTTGTCTTTGACGATATATGTGAAAATTGCATTTTTATCAGGTAAATCACTAACTTTTTTTAACGAGCAGATTGTTGAGCATCTGGACTAATTATTATTGGACTAGGTACAATGCTGAAGGTTTCCTAGTATAAGGTATATCCCAATTTTTTTTTGGAGCAGAGTTATTAGCACTTGTCTTTGACGATATATGTGAAAATTGCATTTTTATCAGGTAAATTACTAACATTTTTTTTAACGAGCAGACTGTTGAGCATCTGGACTAATTATTATTGGACTAGGTACAATGCTGAAGGTTGCCTAGTATAATGTATATCCCAGATTTTTATGGAGCAGAGTTATTAGCACTTGTCTATGACGATATATGTGAAAATTGCATTTTTATCAGGTACATCACTAACTTTTTTTTTAACGAGCAGATTGTCGAGTATCTGGGCTAATTAGTATTGGACTAGGTACAATGTTGAAGGTTTCCTAGTATAAGGTATATCCCAAATTGTTTTTGGATCAGAGTTATTGGCACTTTTCTTCTTTCATTCTTTTTTCAGTGCGACCTACACCGATAAACAATATAATAACAGGGACTATCCATATGATATTAAAATGTTTGATATCTTTCCGTTCATTGTTTTGTCTGAGGACGAGGTGTATACTGCATTGCGCGGTCTTAAATACTCTAACAAACCTGGCCCAGATGGAATTCCATCTTGCATCCTAATTAAATGTGCAAATGTTTTATGTAAGCCTTTGGTAAAGCTATTTAACTTGTCTCTATCGATGGGTGAGTTTCCGCAAATTTGGAAAGCTGGCACCATTATACCTTTGCATAAGAATGGCCCTAGACAATGTATCAAAAACTACAGAGGCATTGCCCAACTTAGTTTTATACCTAAATTGTTTGAGCTTCTTGTTTCTAAAAGATTGTTACGGTCACTTTCATCCGTCATCTCTTCTTGCCAACACGGTTTCTGCGGTGGTAAATCCACGGTTACTAACTTACTAGAGCTTTCTAGTAACATTATTAAATCATTTGCCAAGGGTTCTCAAACTGACGTTATCTTCACGGTTTTTAGTAAAGCATTTGATCAAGTAAATAATGACTTACTTATACTTAAACTTGCAAAAATGGGATTTCCGCCTCCTTTGGTCAGATGGTTTTCATCTTATTTACGTAACCGCATTCAAAGAGTTTTGTACAAATCCACATACTCACGAATATTCTCTGTTCCCTCCGGAGTTCCACAGGGTAGCCATTTGGGTCCGTTATTTTTTGTCCTCTACATAAACGATCTCCCTAACGTTATTAGCAATTGCAATATTCTGATGTATGCCGACGATGTTAAATTATTTCATAATATTCAAAGTGTAACTGACGTGTGTGCCCTTTCTCATGATTTACTTTCCCTTGTTGATTGGTGTAATATAAATCTAATGACGTTAAACCTCTCTAAATGCAAAAAAATGTCATTTTATAGAACTGTACTATTTTCCTCACTTTATTGCATAGACGGTCAGCCGCTAGATAGCGTTACGTCCTTTGTTGACCTGGGCGTTTTACTCGACCATAAATTAACTTTCAATCTTCATATAAATTCAATCATAAATAAAGCAAGAGGTACGTTAGGCTTTATTAAGAGGTGGTCCAAGGAATTTACAGATCCGTATATAACGAAAAGACTTTATACTGCATTGGTCAGACCCACACTCGAATATGCCTCCGTTGTATGGTCACCGTCTTATGCTGTCCACATTAACTCGTTAGAATCTGTTCAGAAGCAATTCCTACTGTTTGCCTTGCGAGGTCTAGAATGGAACACTGCTCTACCCCTGCCACCTTACGCAACCCGCCTTAAACTAATTGACCTGCCTTCACTCGAAAAAAGAAGAAAAATGCTGGGTATGTCATTTATATATAAATTAATATATGGAGATATTAATAGTTCGTTGTTGTTAAATGAATTATCTTTTGTTGTACCCGCCCGTTTCTGAAGACACTATGTGCCAATTTTTCTTCCGCAATGTCGGACCAATTATGAATTGTTTTGGTCGTTTCGCGTAGCCTGTAAAGACTTTAATGATTATTATTCTCACGTGTCCTTGTCCGAATCAGTCGTCTCTTTTAAGAACAATTTTTTAAGAGCTAATAATTAACGGTTGCTTGGCTTCTACTATATACATACTTAATTGGTCTTTGTGAATGTAAAATTATAGATATAAACTCATTTATATATAGCCCTAGCACTAATATATACTTATTCATATACATAGGTGCATATACATTGTACACGCTTACTATAATTTCTGTTACTGTATCCTTATTAATAAACTAGTCTTAAGTTAAAACTTTCTATAAATGTAAGTATATCTTTACTATAATCACTCTGTTACAGCTTTAGCTTCGACATCGTTGTTGTTGTTGTTATTGTTGCTGTTTGCTGTTTGCTGTCGTCGATGGAGGTCTCTGCTTCTTAGTTTTAACCATTAATCATAGATACCATTATGTAATTTCATTTATGTAAATTTAATTTTTTTTTAATTAAATTCTGCAAGAATGTTTACATATGCACTCATCGGTAAATGAATTGGCTGTAATTTAGCTAAAGTCTTATAATTACAAATATACTTGTCAATGACGATATATGTGAAAATTACATTTTTATTAGGTAAATCACTAACTTTTTTTTTAACGAGCAGATTGTCGAGCATCTGGACTAATTATTATTGGACTAGGTACAATGCTGAAGGTTTCCTAGTATTAGGTATATACCCAATTTTTTTTGAATCAGAGTTATTAGCACTTGTCTATGACGATATATGTGAAAATTGCATTTTTATCAGGTACATCACTAACTTTTTTTTTTTAACGAGCAGATTGTCGAGCATCTGGGCTAATTATTATTGGACTAGGTACAATGCTGAAGGTTGCCTAGTATTAGGTATATCCCCAATTTTTTTTGCAGCAGAGTTATTAGCACTTGTCTATGACGATATATGTGAAAATTGCATTTTTATCAGGTAAATCACTAACTTTTTTTTTAACGAGCAGATTGTCGAGCATCTGGACTAATTATTATTGGACTAGGTACAATGCTGAAGGTTGCCTAGTATTAGGTATATCCCAGATTTTTTTTGGATCAGAGTTATTAGCACTTGTCTATGACGATGTATGTGAAAATTGCATTTTTATCAGGTAAATCACTAACTTTTTTTTTTAGCGAGCAGATTGTCGAGCATCTGGACAAATTATTATTGGACTAGGTACAATGCTAAAGGTTTCCTAGTATAATGTATATCCCAGATTTTTTTTGGATCAGAGTTATTAGCACTTGTCTATGACGATATATGTGAAAATTGCATTTTTATCAGGTACATCACTAACTTTTTTTTTTAACGAGCAGATTGTCGAGCATCTGGGCTAATTAGTATTGGACTAGGTACAATGCTGAAGGTTGCCTAGTATAATGTATATCCCAGAGTTTTATGGAGCAGAGTTATTAGCACTTGTCTATGACGATATATGTGAAAATTGCATTTTTATCAGGTAAATCACTAACTTTTTTTTTAACGAGCAGATTGTCGAGCATCTGGACTAATTATTATTGGACTAGGTACAATGCTGAAGGTTGCCTAGTATTAGGTATATCACCAATTTTTTTTAAATCAGAGTTATTAGCACTTGTCTATAACGATATATGGGAAAATTGCATTTTTATCAGGTAAATCACTAACTTTTTTTTAACGAGCAGATTGTTGAGCATCTGGACTAATTATTATTGGACTAGGTACAATGCTGAAGGTTTCCTAGTATAATGTATATCCCCAATTTTTTTTGGATCAGAGTTATTGGCACTTGTCTATGACGATATATGTGAAAATTGCATTTTTATCAGATAAATATCTAACTTTTTTTTTAAAGAGCAGATTTTTGAGCATCTGGACTAATTATTATTGGACTAGGTACAATGCTGAAGGTTTTCTAGTATAAGGTATATCCCAAATTTTTTTTGGAGCAGAGTTATTGGCACTTGTCTATGATGATTTATGTGAAAATTGCATTTTTATCAGGTAAATAACTAACTTTTTTTTAACGAGCAGATTGTCAAACATCTGGACTTATTATTATTGGACTAGGTACAATGCCAAAGGTTTCCTTGTATAAGGTATATCCCCAATTTTTTTGGAGCAGAGTTATTAGCACTTGTCTATGACGGTATATGTGAAAATAGCATTTTTATCAGGTAAATCACTAACTTTTTTTTTAACGAGCAGATTGTCGAGCATCTGAACTAATTATTATTGGACTAGACACAATGCTGAAGGTTTCCTAGTATAAGGTATATCCCAGATTTTTTTTGGATCAGAGTTATTAGCACTTGTCTATGACGATATATGTGAAAATTGCATTTTTATCAGGTACATCACTAACTTTTTTTTAACGAGCAGATTGTCGAGCATCTGGGCTAATTATTATTGGACTAGGTACAATGCTGAAGGTTGCCTAGTATTAGGTATATCCCAGATTTTTTTTGGATCAGAGTTATTAGCACTTGTCTATGACGATATATGTGAAAATTGCATTTTTATCAGGTAAATCACTAACTTTTTTTTTAACGAGCAGATTGTTGAGCATCTGGACTAATTATTATTGGACTAGGTACAATGCTGAAGGTTTCCTAGTATAAGGTATATCCCCAATTTTTTTTGGTTTAGAAACATTAGCACTTGTCTATGACGATATATTTGAAAATTGCATTTTAATCAGGTAAATAACTAACTTTTTTTTAACGAGAAGACTGTTGAGCATCTGGACTAGTTATTATTGGACTAGGTACAATGCTGAAGGTTTCCTAGAATAAGGTATATCCCAAATTTTTTTTGGATCAGAGTTATTGGCACTTGGCTATGATGATACATGTGAAAATTGCATTTTTATCAGGTAAATCATTAACTTTTTTTTTAACGAGCAAATTGTCGAGCATCTGGATTAATTATTATTGGACTAGGTATAATGCTGAAGGTTTCCTAGTATGAGGTATATCCCCATTTTTTTTTGGTTTAGAAATATAACCACTTGTCTATGACGATATATGTGAAAATTGCATTTTTATCAGGTAAATCACTAACTTTTTTTTTTAACGAGCAGATTGTCGAGCATCTGGACTAATTATTATTGGACTAGGTATAATGCTGAAGGTTTCCTAGTATAAGGTATATCCCCAATTTTTTTTTGGTTTAGAAACATTAGCACTTGTCTATGACGATATATTTGAAAATTGCATTTTAATCAGGTAAATAACTAACTTTTTTTTTAAAGAGCAGATTGTCGAGCATCTGGATTAATTATTATTGGACTAGGTACAATGCTGAAGGTTTCCTAGAATAAGGTATATCCCAAATTTTTTTTGGAGCAGAGTTATTAGCACTTGTCTTTGACGATATATGTGAAAATTGCATTTTTATCAGGTAAATCACTAACTTTTTTTAACGAGCAAATTGTTGAGCATCTGGACTAATTATTATTGGACTAGGTACAATGCTGAAGGTTTCCTAGTATAAGGTATATCCCAATTTTTTTTTGGAGCAGAGTTATTAGCAATTGTCTTTGACGATATATGTGAAAATTGCATTTTTATCAGGTAAATCACTAACTTTTTTTAACGAGCAGATTGTTGAGCATCTGGACTAATTATTATTGGACTAGGTACAATGCTGAAGGTTTCCTAGTATAAGGTATATCCCAATTTTTTTTTGGAGCAGAGTTATTAGCACTTGTCTTTGACGATATATGTGAAAATTGCATTTTTATCAGGTAAATTACTAACATTTTTTTTAACGAGCAGATTGTTGAGCATCTGGACTAATTATTATTGGACTAGGTACAATGCTGAAGGTTTCCTAGAATAAGGTATATCCCAAATTTTTTTTATATAAGGTATATCCCAAATTTTTTTTGGAGCAGAGTTATTAGCACTTGTCTATGACGATATATGTGAAAATTGCATTTTTATCAGGTAAATCACTAACTTTTTTTTTTAACGAGCAGATTGTCGAGCATCTGGACTAATTATTATTGGACTAGGTATAATGCTGAAGGTTTCCTAGTATAAGGTATATCCCCAATTTTTTTTTGGTTTAGAAACATTAGCACTTGTCTATGACGATATATTTGAAAATTGCATTTTAATCAGGTAAATAACTAACTTTTTTTTTAAAGAGCAGATTGTCGAGCATCTGGATTAATTATTATTGGACTAGGTACAATGCTGAAGGTTTCCTAGAATAAGGTATATCCCAAATTTTTTTTGGAGCAGAGTTATTAGCACTTGTCTTTGACGATATATGTGAAAATTGCATTTTTATCAGGTAAATCACTAACTTTTTTTAACGAGCAGATTGTTGAGCATCTGGACTAATTATTATTGGACTAGGTACAATGCTGAAGGTTTCCTAGTATAAGGTATATCCCAATTTTTTTTTGGAGCAGAGTTATTAGCACTTGTCTTTGACGATATATGTGAAAATTGCATTTTTATCAGGTAAATTACTAACATTTTTTTTAACGAGCAGACTGTTGAGCATCTGGACTAATTATTATTGGACTAGGTACAATGCTGAAGGTTGCCTAGTATAATGTATATCCCAGATTTTTATGGAGCAGAGTTATTAGCACTTGTCTATGACGATATATGTGAAAATTGCATTTTTATCAGGTACATCACTAACTTTTTTTTTAACGAGCAGATTGTCGAGTATCTGGGCTAATTAGTATTGGACTAGGTACAATGTTGAAGGTTTCCTAGTATAAGGTATATCCCCAATTGTTTTTGGATCAGAGTTATTGGCACTTTTCTTCTTTCATTCTTTTTTCAGTGCGACCTACACCGATAAACAATATAATAACAGGGACTATCCATATGATATTAAAATGTTTGATATCTTTCCGTTCATTGTTTTGTCTGAGGACGAGGTGTATACTGCATTGCGCGGTCTTAAATACTCTAACAAACCTGGCCCAGATGGAATTCCATCTTGCATCCTAATTAAATGTGCAAATGTTTTATGTAAGCCTTTGGTAAAGCTATTTAACTTGTCTCTATCGATGGGTGAGTTTCCGCAAATTTGGAAAGCTGGCACCATTATACCTTTGCATAAGAATGGCCCTAGACAATGTATCAAAAACTACAGAGGCATTGCCCAACTTAGTTTTATACCTAAATTGTTTGAGCTTCTTGTTTCTAAAAGATTGTTACGGTCACTTTCATCCGTCATCTCTTCTTGCCAACACGGTTTCTGCGGTGGTAAATCCACGGTTACTAACTTACTAGAGCTTTCTAGTAACATTATTAAATCATTTGCCAACGGTTCTCAAACTGACGTTATCTTCACGGTTTTTAGTAAAGCATTTGATCAAGTAAATCATGACTTACTTATACTTAAACTTGCAAAAATGGGATTTCCGCCTCCTTTGGTCAGATGGTTTTCATCTTATTTACGTAACCGCATTCAAAGAGTTTTGTACAAATCCACATACTCACGAATATTCTCTGTTCCCTCCGGAGTTCCACAGGGTAGCCATTTGGGTCCGTTATTTTTTGTCCTCTACATAAACGATCTCCCTAACGTTATTAGCAATTGCAATATTCTGATGTATGCCGACGATGTTAAATTATTTCATAATATTCAAAGTGTAACTGACGTGTGTGCCCTTTCTCATGATTTACTTTCCCTTGTTGATTGGTGTAATATAAATCTAATGACGTTAAACCTCTCTAAATGCAAAAAAATGTCATTTTATAGAACTGTACTATTTTCCTCACTTTATTGCATAGACGGTCAGCCGCTAGATAGCGTTACGTCCTTTGTTGACCTGGGCGTTTTACTCGACCATAAATTAACTTTCAATCTTCATATAAATTCAATCATAAATAAAGCAAGAGGTACGTTAGGCTTTATTAAGAGGTGGTCCAAGGAATTTACAGATCCGTATATAACGAAAAGACTTTATACTGCATTGGTCAGACCCACACTCGAATATGCCTCCGTTGTATGGTCACCGTCTTATGCTGTCCACATTAACTCGTTAGAATCTGTTCAGAAGCAATTCCTACTGTTTGCCTTGCGAGGTCTAGAATGGAACACTGCTCTACCCCTGCCACCTTACGCAACCCGCCTTAAACTAATTGACCTGCCTTCACTCGAAAAAAGAAGAAAAATGCTGGGTATGTCATTTATATATAAATTAATATATGGAGATATTAATAGTTCGTTGTTGTTAAATGAATTATCTTTTGTTGTACCCGCCCGTTTCTGAAGACACTATGTGCCAATTTTTCTTCCGCAATGTCGGACCAATTATGAATTGTTTTGGTCGTTTCGCGTAGCCTGTAAAGACTTTAATGATTATTATTCTCACGTGTCCTTGTCCGAATCAGTCGTCTCTTTTAAGAACAATTTTTTAAGAGCTAATAATTAACGGTTGCTTGGCTTCTACTATATACATACTTAATTGGTCTTTGTGAATGTAAAATTATAGATATAAACTCATTTATATATAGCCCTAGCACTAATATATACTTATTCATATACATAGGTGCATATACATTGTACACGCTTACTATAATTTCTGTTACTGTATCCTTATTAATAAACTAGTCTTAAGTTAAAACTTTCTATAAATGTAAGTATATCTTTACTATAATCACTCTGTTACAGCTTTAGCTTCGACATCGTTGTTGTTGTTGTTATTGTTGCTGTTTGCTGTTTGCTGTCGTCGATGGAGGTCTCTGCTTCTTAGTTTTAACCATTAATCATAGATACCATTATGTAATTTCATTTATGTAAATTTAATTTTTTTTTAATTAAATTCTGCAAGAATGTTTACATATGCACTCATCGGTAAATGAATTGGCTGTAATTTAGCTAAAGTCTTATAATTACAAATATACTTGTCAATGACGATATATGTGAAAATTACATTTTTATTAGGTAAATCACTAACTTTTTTTTTAACGAGCAGATTGTCGAGCATCTGGACTAATTATTATTGGACTAGGTACAATGCTGAAGGTTTCCTAGTATTAGGTATATACCCAATTTTTTTTGGATCAGAGTTATTGGCACTTGTCTATGATGATTTATGTGAAAATTGCATTTTTATCAGGTAAATCACTAACTTTTTTTTTAACGAGTTGATTGTCGAGCATCTGGACTAATTATTATTGGACTAGGTACAATGCTGAAGGTTTCCTAGTATCCCAGATTTTTTTTGGATCAGAGTTATTAGCACTTGTCTATGACGATATATGTGAAAATTGCATTTTTATCAGGTACATCACTAACTTTAATTTAACGAGCAAATTGTCGAGCATCTGGACTAATTATTATTGGACTAGGTACAATGCTGAAGGTTTCCTAGTATTAGGTATATCCCAGATTTTTTTTGGATCAGAGTTATTAGCACTTGTCTATGACGATGTATGTGAAAATTGCATTTTTATCAGGTAAATCACTAACTTTTTTTTAACGAGTTGATTGTCGAGCATCTGGACTAATTATTATTGGACTAGGTACAATGCTGAAGGTTTCCTAGTATAAGGTATATCCCCAATTTTTTTTGGTTTAGAAATATTAGCTCTTGTCTATGACGATATATGTGAAAATTGCATTTTTATCAGGTACATCACTAACTTTTTTTTTAACGAGCAGATTGTCGAGCATCTGGGATAATTATTATTGGACTAGGTACAATGCTGAAGGTTGCTAGGATAAGGTATATCCCCAATTTTTTTGAAGCAAAGTTATTAGCACTTGTCTATGACAATATATGTGAAAATTGCATTTTTATCAGGTAAATCACTAACTTCTTTTTTAACGAGCAGATTGTCGAGCATCTGGACTAATTATTATTGGACTAGGTACAATGCTGAAGGTTTCCTAGTATAATGTATATCCCCAATTTTTTTGGATCAGAATTATTGGCACTTGTCTTTGACGATATATGTGAAAATTGCATTTTTATCAGGTAAATCACTAACTTTTTTTTTAACGAGTTGATTGTCGAGCATCTCGACTAATTATTATTGGACTAGGTACAATGCTGAAGGTTTCCTAGTATAAGGTATATCCCCAATTTTTTTTGAATCAGAGTTATTAGCACTTGTCTATGACGATATATGTGAAAATTGCATTTTTATCAGGTACATCACTAACTTTTTTTTTTTAACGAGCAGATTGTCGAGCATCTGGGCTAATTATTATTGGACTAGGTACAATGCTGAAGGTTGCCTAGTATTAGGTATATCCCCAATTTTTTTTGCAGCAGAGTTATTAGCACTTGTCTATGACGATATATGTGAAAATTGCATTTTTATCAGGTAAATCACTAACTTTTTTTTTAACGAGCAGATTGTCGAGCATCTGGACTAATTATTATTGGACTAGGTACAATGCTGAAGGTTGCCTAGTATTAGGTATATCCCAGATTTTTTTTGGATCAGAGTTATTAGCACTTGTCTATGACGATGTATGTGAAAATTGCATTTTTATCAGGTAAATCACTAACTTTTTTTTTTAGCGAGCAGATTGTCGAGCATCTGGACAAATTATTATTGGACTAGGTACAATGCTAAAGGTTTCCTAGTATAATGTATATCCCAGATTTTTTTTGGATCAGAGTTATTAGCACTTGTCTATGACGATATATGTGAAAATTGCATTTTTATCAGGTACATCACTAACTTTTTTTTTAACGAGCAGATTGTCGAGCATCTGGGCTAATTAGTATTGGACTAGGTACAATGCTGAAGGTTGCCTAGTATAATGTATATCCCAGAGTTTTATGGAGCAGAGTTATTAGCACTTGTCTATGACGATATATGTGAAAATTGCATTTTTATCAGGTAAATCACTAACTTTTTTTTTAACGAGCAGATTGTCGAGCATCTGGACTAATTATTATTGGACTAGGTACAATGCTGAAGGTTGCCTAGTATTAGGTATATCACCAATTTTTTTTAAATCAGAGTTATTAGCACTTGTCTATAACGATATATGGGAAAATTGCATTTTTATCAGGTAAATCACTAACTTTTTTTTAACGAGCAGATTGTTGAGCATCTGGACTAATTATTATTGGACTAGGTACAATGCTGAAGGTTTCCTAGTATAATGTATATCCCCAATTTTTTTTGGATCAGAGTTATTGGCACTTGTCTATGACGATATATGTGAAAATTGCATTTTTATCAGATAAATATCTAACTTTTTTTTTAAAGAGCAGATTTTTGAGCATCTGGACTAATTATTATTGGACTAGGTACAATGCTGAAGGTTTTCTAGTATAAGGTATATCCCAAATTTTTTTTGGAGCAGAGTTATTGGCACTTGTCTATGATGATTTATGTGAAAATTGCATTTTTATCAGGTAAATAACTAACTTTTTTTTAACGAGCAGATTGTCAAACATCTGGACTTATTATTATTGGACTAGGTACAATGCCAAAGGTTTCCTTGTATAAGGTATATCCCCAATTTTTTTGGAGCAGAGTTATTAGCACTTGTCTATGACGGTATATGTGAAAATAGCATTTTTATCAGGTAAATCACTAACTTTTTTTTTAACGAGCAGATTGTCGAGCATCTGAACTAATTATTATTGGACTAGACACAATGCTGAAGGTTTCCTAGTATAAGGTATATCCCAGATTTTTTTTGGATCAGAGTTATTAGCACTTGTCTATGACGATATATGTGAAAATTGCATTTTTATCAGGTACATCACTAACTTTTTTTTAACGAGCAGATTGTCGAGCATCTGGGCTAATTATTATTGGACTAGGTACAATGCTGAAGGTTGCCTAGTATTAGGTATATCCCAGATTTTTTTTGGATCAGAGTTATTAGCACTTGTCTATGACGATATATGTGAAAATTGCATTTTTATCAGGTAAATCACTAACTTTTTTTTTAACGAGCAGATTGTCGAGCGTCTGGACTAATTATTATTGGACTAGGTACAATGCTGAAGGTTTCCTAGTATAAGGTATATCCCCAATTTTTTTTGGTTTAGAAACATTAGCACTTGTCTATGACGATATATTTGAAAATTGCATTTTAATCAGGTAAATAACTAACTTTTTTTTAACGAGAAGACTGTTGAGCATCTGGACTAGTTATTATTGGACTAGGTACAATGCTGAAGGTTTCCTAGAATAAGGTATATCCCAAATTTTTTTTGGATCAGAGTTATTGGCACTTGGCTATGATGATACATGTGAAAATTGCATTTTTATCAGGTAAATCATTAACTTTTTTTTTAACGAGCAAATTGTCGAGCATCTGGATTAATTATTATTGGACTAGGTATAATGCTGAAGGTTTCCTAGTATGAGGTATATCCCCATTTTTTTTTGGTTTAGAAATATAACCACTTGTCTATGACGATATATGTGAAAATTGCATTTTAATCAGGTAAATAACTAACTTTTTTTTTAACGAGCAGATTGTCGAGCATCTGGACTAATTATTATTGGACTAGGTACAATGCTGAAGGTTTCCTAGAATAAGGTATATCTCTAATTTTTTTTGGATCAGAGTTAATGGCACTTGTCTATGACGATATATGTGAAAATTGCATTTTTATCAGGTAAATCACTAACTTTTTTTAACGAGCAGATTGTTGAGCATCTGGACTAATTATTATTGGACTAGGTACAATGCTGAAGGTTTCCAAGTATAAGGTATATCCCAATTTTTTTTTGGAGCAGAGTTATTAGCACTTGTCTTTGACGATATATGTGAAAATTGCATTTTTATCAGGTAAATTACTAACATTTTTTTTAACGAGCAGACTGTTGAGCATCTGGACTAATTATTATTGGACTAGGTACAATGCTGAAGGTTTCCTAGAATAAGGTATATCCCAAATTTTTTTTATATAAGTTATATCCCAAATTTTTTTTGGAGCAGAGTTATTAGCACTTGTCTATGACGATATATGTGAAAATTGCATTTTTATCAGGTAAATCACTAACTTTTTTTTTTAACGAGCAGATTGTCGAGCATCTGGACTAATTATTATTGGACTAGGTATAATGCTGAAGGTTTCCTAGTATAAGGTATATCCCCAATTTTTTTTTGGTTTAGAAACATTAGCACTTGTCTATGACGATATATTTGAAAATTGCATTTTAATCAGGTAAATAACTAACTTTTTTTTTAAAGAGCAGATTGTCGAGCATCTGGATTAATTATTATTGGACTAGGTACAATGCTGAAGGTTTCCTAGAATAAGGTATATCCCAAATTTTTTTTGGAGCAGAGTTATTAGCACTTGTCTTTGACGATATATGTGAAAATTGCATTTTTATCAGGTAAATCACTAACTTTTTTTAACGAGCAGATTGTTGAGCATCTGGACTAATTATTATTGGACTAGGTACAATGCTGAAGGTTTCCTAGTATAAGGTATATCCCAATTTTTTTTTGGAGCAGAGTTATTAGCACTTGTCTTTGACGATATATGTGAAAATTGCATTTTTATCAGGTAAATTACTAACATTTTTTTTAACGAGCAGACTGTTGAGCATCTGGACTAATTATTATTGGACTAGGTACAATGCTGAAGGTTTCCTAGAATAAGGTATATCCCAAATTTTTTTTATATAAGGTATATCCCAAATTTTTTTTGGAGCAGAGTTATTAGCACTTGTCTATGACGATATATGTGAAAATTGCATTTTTATCAGGTACATCACTAACTTTTTTTTTTAACGAGCAGATTGTCGAGCATCTGGACTAATTATTATTGGACTAGGTACAATGCTTAAAGTTTCCTAGTATAAGGTATATCCCAAATTTTTTTTGGATCAGGGTTATTGGCACTTGTCAATGACGATATATGTGAAAATTGCATTTTTATCAGGTACATCACTAACTTTTTTTTTAACGAGCAGATTGTCGAGCATCTGGGCTAATTAGTATTGGACTAGGTACAATGCTGAAGGTTGCCTAGTATAATGTATATCCCAGATTTTTATGGAGCAGAGTTATTAGCACTTGTCTATGACGATATATGTGAAAATTGCATTTTTATCAGGTACATCACTAACTTTTTTTTTAACGAGCAGATTGTCGAGCATCTGGGCTAATTAGTATTGGACTAGGTACAATGTTGAAGGTTTCCTAGTATAAGGTATATCCCCAATTGTTTTTGGATCAGAGTTATTGGCACTTTTCTTCTTTCATTCTTTTTTCAGTGCGACCTACACCGATAAACAATATAATAACAGGGACTATCCATATGATATTAAAATGTTTGATATCTTTCCGTTCATTGTTTTGTCTGAGGACGAGGTGTATACTGCATTGCGCGGTCTTAAATACTCTAACAAACCTGGCCCAGATGGAATTCCATCTTGCATCCTAATTAAATGTGCAAATGTTTTATGTAAGCCTTTGGTAAAGCTATTTAACTTGTCTCTATCGATGGGTGAGTTTCCGCAAATTTGGAAAGCTGGCACCATTATACCTTTGCATAAGAATGGCCCTAGACAATGTATCAAAAACTACAGAGGCATTGCCCAACTTAGTTTTATACCTAAATTGTTTGAGCTTCTTGTTTCTAAAAGATTGTTACGGTCACTTTCATCCGTCATCTCTTCTTGCCAACACGGTTTCTGCGGTGGTAAATCCACGGTTACTAACTTACTAGAGCTTTCTAGTAACATTATTAAATCATTTGCCAACGGTTCTCAAACTGACGTTATCTTCACGGTTTTTAGTAAAGCATTTGATCAAGTAAATCATGACTTACTTATACTTAAACTTGCAAAAATGGGATTTCCGCCTCCTTTGGTCAGATGGTTTTCATCTTATTTACGTAACCGCATTCAAAGAGTTTTGTACAAATCCACATACTCACGAATATTCTCTGTTCCCTCCGGAGTTCCACAGGGTAGCCATTTGGGTCCGTTATTTTTTGTCCTCTACATAAACGATCTCCCTAACGTTATTAGCAATTGCAATATTCTGATGTATGCCGACGATGTTAAATTATTTCATAATATTCAAAGTGTAACTGACGTGTGTGCCCTTTCTCATGATTTACTTTCCCTTGTTGATTGGTGTAATATAAATCTAATGACGTTAAACCTCTCTAAATGCAAAAAAATGTCATTTTATAGAACTGTACTATTTTCCTCACTTTATTGCATAGACGGTCAGCCGCTAGATAGCGTTACGTCCTTTGTTGACCTGGGCGTTTTACTCGACCATAAATTAACTTTCAATCTTCATATAAATTCAATCATAAATAAAGCAAGAGGTACGTTAGGCTTTATTAAGAGGTGGTCCAAGGAATTTACAGATTCGTATATAACGAAAAGACTTTACACTGCATTGGTCAGACCCACACTCGAATATGCCTCCGTTGTATGGTCACCGTCTTATGCTGTCCACATTAACTCGTTAGAATCTGTTCAGAAGCAATTCCTACTGTTTGCCTTGCGAGGTCTAGAATGGAACACTGCTCTACCCCTGCCACCTTACGCAACCCGCCTTAAACTAATTGACCTGCCTTCACTCGAAAAAAGAAGAAAAATGCTGGGTATGTCATTTATATATAAATTAATATATGGAGATATTAATAGTTCGTTGTTGTTAAATGAATTATCTTTTGTTGTACCCGCCCGTTTCTGAAGACACTATGTGCCAATTTTTCTTCCGCAATGTCGGACCAATTATGAATTGTTTTGGTCGTTTCGCGTAGCCTGTAAAGACTTTAATGATTATTATTCTCACGTGTCCTTGTCCGAATCAGTCGTCTCTTTTAAGAACAATTTTTTAAGAGCTAATAATTAACGGTTGCTTGGCTTCTACTATATACATACTTAATTGGTCTTTGTGAATGTAAAATTATAGATATAAACTCATTTATATATAGCCCTAGCACTAATATATACTTATTCATATACATAGGTGCATATACATTGTACACGCTTACTATAATTTCTGTTACTGTATCCTTATTAATAAACTAGTCTTAAGTTAAAACTTTCTATAAATGTAAGTATATCTTTACTATAATCACTCTGTTACAGCTTTAGCTTCGACATCGTTGTTGTTGTTGTTATTGTTGCTGTTTGCTGTTTGCTGTCGTCGATGGAGGTCTCTGCTTCTTAGTTTTAACCATTAATCATAGATACCATTATGTAATTTCATTTATGTAAATTTAATTTTTTTTTAATTAAATTCTGCAAGAATGTTTACATATGCACTCATCGGTAAATGAATTGGCTGTAATTTAGCTAAAGTCTTATAATTACAAATATACTTGTCAATGACGATATATGTGAAAATTACATTTTTATTAGGTAAATCACTAACTTTTTTTTTAACGAGCAGATTGTCGAGCATCTGGACTAATTATTATTGGACTAGGTACAATGCTGAAGGTTTCCTAGTATTAGGTATATACCCAATTTTTTTTGGATCAGAGTTATTGGCACTTGTCTATGATGATTTATGTGAAAATTGCATTTTTATCAGGTAAATCACTAACTTTTTTTTTAACGAGTTGATTGTCGAGCATCTGGACTAATTATTATTGGACTAGGTACAATGCTGAAGGTTTCCTAGTATCCCAGATTTTTTTTGGATCAGAGTTATTAGCACTTGTCTATGACGATATATGTGAAAATTGCATTTTTATCAGGTACATCACTAACTTTAATTTAACGAGCAAATTGTCGAGCATCTGGACTAATTATTATTGGACTAGGTACAATGCTGAAGGTTGCCTAGTATTAGGTATATCCCAGATTTTTTTGAAGCAAAGTTATTAGCACTTGTCTATGACAATATATGTGAAAATTGCATTTTTATCAGGTAAATCACTAACTTTTTTTTAACGAGTTGATTGTCGAGCATCTGGACTAATTATTATTGGACTAGGTACAATGCTGAAGGTTTCCTAGAATAAGGTATATCCCAAATAGTTTTTGTATAAGGTATATCCCAAATTTTTTTTGAATCAGAGTTATTAGCACTTGTCTATGACGATATATGTGAAAATTGCATTTTTATCAGGTACATCACTAACTTTTTTTTTTAACGAGCAGATTCTCGAGCATCTGGGCTAATTATTATTGGACTAGGTACAATGCTGAAGGTTGCCTAGTATTAGGTATATCCCCAATTTTTTTTGCAGCAGAGTTATTAGCACTTGTCTATGACGATATATGTGAAAATTGCATTTTTATCAGGTAAATCACTAACTTTTTTTTTAACGAGCAGATTGTCGAGCATCTGGACTAATTATTATTGGACTAGGTACAATGCTGAAGGTTGCATAGTATTAGGTATATCCCAGATTTTTTTTGGATCAGAGTTATTAGCACTTGTCTATGACGATGTATGTGAAAATTGCATTTTTATCAGGTAAATCACTAACTTTTTTTTTTAGCGAGCAGATTGTCGAGCATCTGGACTAATTATTATTGGACTAGGTACAATGCTGAAGGTTTCCTAGTATAAGGTATTTCCCAAATTTTTTTTGGAGCAGAGTTTTTAGTACTTGTCTTTGACGATATATGTGAAAATTGCATTTTTATCAGGTAAATTACTAACATTTTTTTTAACGAGCAGATTGTCGAGCATCTGGACTAATTATTATTGGACTAGGTACAATGCTGAAGGTTGCCTAGTATTAGGTATATCCCAGATTTTTTTTGGATCAAAGTTATTAGCACTTGTCTATGACGATATACGGGAAAATTGCATTTTTATCAGATAAATATCTAACTTTTTTTTTAAAGAGCAGATTTTTGAGCATCTGGACTAATTATTATTGGACTAGGTACAATGCTGAAGGTTTTCTAGTATAAGGTATATCCCAAATTTTTTTTGGAGCAGAGTTATTGGCACTTGTCTATGATGATTTATGTGAAAAATGCATTTTTATCAGGTAAATAACTAACTTTTTTTTAACGAGCAGATTGTCAAACATCTGGACTAATTATTATTGGACTAGGTACAATGCCAAAGGTTTCCTTGTATAAGGTATATCCCCAATTTTTTTGGAGCAGAGTTATTAGCACTTGTCTATGACGGTATATGTGAAAATAGCATTTTTATCAGGTAAATCACTAACTTTTTTTTTAACGAGCAGATTGTCGAGCATCTGAACTAATTATTATTGGACTAGGTACAATGCTGAAGGTTGCCTAGTATTAGGTATATCCCAGATTTTTTTTGGATCAGAGTTATTAGCACTTGTCTATGACGATATATGTGAAAATTGCATTTTTATCAGGTACATCACTAACTTTTTTTTAACGAGCAGATTGTCGAGCATCTGGGCTAATTATTATTGGACTAGGTACAATGCTGAAGGTTGCCTAGTATTAGGTATATCCCAGATTTTTTTTGGATCAGAGTTATTAGCACTTGTCTATGACGATATATGTGAAAATTGCATTTTTATCAGGTAAATCACTAACTTTTTTTTTAACGAGCAGATTGTTGAGCATCTGGACTAATTATTATTGGACTAGGTATAATGCTGAAGGTTTCCTAGTATAAGGTATATCCCCAATTTTTTTTGGTTTAGAAACATTAGCACTTGTCTATGACGATATATTTGAAAATTGCATTTTAATCAGGTAAATAACTAACTTTTTTTTAACGAGAAGACTGTTGAGCATCTGGACTAGTTATTATTGGACTAGGTACAATGCTGAAGGTTTCCTAGAATAAGGTATATCCCAAATTTTTTTTGGATCAGAGTTATTGGCACTTGGCTATGATGATACATGTGAAAATTGCATTTTTATCAGGTAAATCATTAACTTTTTTTTTAACGAGCAAATTGTAGAGCATCTGGATTAATTATTATTGGACTAGGTATAATGCTGAAGGTTTCCTAGTATGAGGTATATCCCCATTTTTTTTTGGTTTAGAAATATTAGCACTTGTCTATGACGATATATGTGAAAATTGCATTTTAATCAGGTAAATAACTAACTTTTTTTTTAACGAGCAGATTGTCGAGCATCTGGACTAATTATTATTGGACTAGGTACAATGCTGAAGGTTTCCTAGAATAAGGTATATCTCTAATTTTTTTTGGATCAGAGTTAATGGCACTTGTCTATGACGATATATGTGAAAATTGCATTTTTATCAGGTAAATCACTAACTTTTTTTAACGAGCAGATTGTTGAGCATCTGGACTAATTATTATTGGACTAGGTACAATGCTGAAGGTTTCCAAGTATAAGGTATATCCCAATTTTTTTTTGGAGCAGAGTTATTAGCACTTGTCTTTGACGATATATGTGAAAATTGCATTTTTATCAGGTAAATTACTAACATTTTTTTAACGAGCAGATTGTTGAGCATCTGGACTAATTATTATTGGACTAGGTACAATGCTGAAGGTTTCCTAGTATAAGGTATATCCCAAATTTTTTTTGGAGCAGAGTTATTAGCACTTGTCTTTGACGATATATGTGAAAATTGCATTTTTATCAGGTAAATCACTAACTTTTTTTTTAACGAGCAGATTGTTGAGCATCTGGACTAATTATTATTGGACTAGGTACAATGCTGAAGGTTGCCTAGTATAAGGTATATTCCCAATTTTTTTTGAAGCAAAGTTATTAGCACTTGTCTATGACGATATATGTGAAAATTGCATTTTTATCAGGTAAATCACTAACTTTTTTTTTAACGAGCAGATTGTTGAGCATCTGGACTAATTATTATTGGACTAGGTACAATGCTGAAGGTTTCCAAGTATAAGGTATATCCCAATTTTTTTTTGGAGCAGAGTTATTAGCACTTGTCTTTGACGATATATGTGAAAATTGCATTTTTATCAGGTAAATCACTAACTTTTTTTTTTAACGAGCAGATTGTCGAGCATCTGGGCTAATTATTATTGGACTAGGTACAATGCTGAAGGTTGCCTAGTATTAGGTATATCCCCAATTTTTTTTGCAGCAGAGTTATTAGCACTTGTCTATGACGATATATGTGAAAATTGCATTTTTATCAGGTAAATCACTAACTTTTTTTTTAACGAGCAGATTGTCGAGCATCTGGACTAATTATTATTGGACTAGGTACAATGCTGAAGGTTGCATAGTATTAGGTATATCCCAGATTTTTTTTGGATCAGAGTTATTAGCACTTGTCTATGACGATGTATGTGAAAATTGCATATTTATCAGGTAAATCACTAACTTTTTTTTTTAGCGAGCAGATTGTCGAGCATCTGGACAAATTATTATTGGACTAGGTACAATGCTGAAGGTTTCCTAGTATAATGTATATCCCAGATTTTTTTTGGATCAGAGTTATTAGCACTTGTCTATGACGATATATGTGAAAATTGCATTTTTATCAGGTACATCACTAACTTTTTTTTTAACGAGCAGATTGTCGAGCATCTGGGCTAATTATTATTGGACTAGGTATAATGCTGAAGGTTGCCTAGTATTAGGTATATCCCAGATTTTTTTTGGATCAGAGTTATTAGCACTTGTCTATGACGATATATGTGAAAATTGCATTTTTATCAGGTACATCACTAACTTTTTTTTTAACGAGCAGATTGTCGAGCATCTGGGCTAATTATTATTGGACTAGGTATAATGCTGAAGGTTGCCTAGTATTAGGTATATCCCAGATTTTTTTTGGATCAGAGTTATTAGCACTTGTCTATGACGATATATGTGAAAATTGCATTTTTATCAGGTAAATCACTAACTTTTTTTTAACGAGTTGATTGTCGAGCATCTGGACTAATTATTATTGGACTAGGTACAATGCTGAAGGTTTCCTAGTATAAGGTATATCCCCATTTTTTTTTGCAGCCGAGTTATTAACACTTGTCTATGACGATATATGGGAAAATTGCATTTTTATCAGGTACATCACTAACTTTTTTTTTAACGAGCAGATTGTCGAGCATCTGGGCTAATTATTATTGGACTAGGTACAATGCTGAAGGTTGCCTAGTATTAGGTATATCCCAGATTTTTTTTGGATCAGAGTTATTAGCACTTGTCTATGACGATATATGTGAAAATTGCATTTTTATCAGGTACATCACTAACTTTTTTTTTAACGAGCAGATTGTCGAGCATCTGGACTAATTATTATTGGACTAGGTACAATGCTGAAGGTTTCCTAGTATAAGGTTTATCCCCAATTTTTTTTGGATCAGAGTTATTAGCACTTGTCTATGACGATATATGTGAAAATTGCATTTTTATCAGGTACATCACTAACTTTTTTTTTAACGAGTAGATTGTCGAGCATCTGGGCTAATTATTATTGGACTAGGTATAATGCTGAAGGTTGCCTAGTATAAGGTATATCCCAGATTTTTTTTGGATCAGAGTTATTAGCACTTGTCTATGACGATATATGTGAAAATTGCATTTTTATCAGGTAAATCACTAACTTTTTTTTTAACGAGCAGATTGTCGAGCATCTGGGCTAATTATTATTGGACTAGGTAAAATGCTGAAGGTTGCCTAGTATTAGGTATATCCCAGATTTTTTTTGGATCAGAGTTATTAGCACTTGTCAATGACGATATATGTGAAAATTGCATTTTTATCAGGTACATCACTAACTTTTTTTTTAACGAGCAGATTGTCGAGCATCTGGGCTAATTATTATTGGACTAGGTATAATGCTGAAGGTTGCCTAGTATTAGGTATATCCCAGATTTTTTTTGGATCAGAGTTATTAGCACTTGTCTATGACGATATATGTGAAAATTGCATTTTTATCAGGTAAATCACTAACTTTTTTTTATCGAGTTGATTGTCGAGCATCTGGACTAATTATTATTGGACTAGGTACAATGCTGAAGGATTCCTAGTATAAGGTATATCCCCAATTTTTTTTGGATCAGAGTTATTAGCACTTGTCTATGACGATATATGGGAAAATTGCATTTTTATCAGGTATATATCTAGCTTTTTTTTTAACGAGCAGATTGTCGAGCATCTGGACTAATTATTATTGGACTAGGTACAATGCTGAAGGTTTCCTAGTATAAGGTATATCCCCATTTTTTTTTGCAGCCGAGTTATTAACACTTGTCTATGACGATATATAGGAAAATTGCATTTTTATCAGGTAAATATCTAACTTTTTTTTTAACGAGCAGATTGTCGAGCATCTGGACTAATTATTATTGGACTAGGTACAATGCTGAAGGTTTCCTAGTATAAGGTATATCCCAAATTTTTTTTGCAGCAGAGTTATTAGCACTTGTCTTTGACGATATATGTGAAAATTGCATTTTTATCAGGTAAATTACTAACATTTTTTTAACGAGCAGACTGTTGAGCATCTGGACTAATTATTGTTGGACTAGGTACAATGCTGAAGGTTTCCTAGCATAAGGTATATCCCCAATTTTTTTTGGATCAGAGTTATTGGCACTTGTCTATGACGATATATGTGAAAATTGCATTTTTATCAGGTAAATAATTAACTTTTTTTTTACGAGCAGATTGTCGAGCATCTAGACTAATTATTATTGGACTAGGTGCAATGCTGAAGGTTTCCTAGCATAAGGTATATCCCCAATTTTTTTTGGATCAGAGTTATTGGCACTTGTCTATGACGATATATGTGAAAATTGCATTTTTATCAGGTAAATAATTAACTTTTTTTTTACGAGCAGATTGTCGAGCATCTAGACTAATTATTATTGGACTAGGTACAATGCTGAAGGTTTCCTAGTATAAGATATATTCCCAATTTTTTTTGCAGCAGAGTTATTAGCACTTGTCTATGACGATATATAGGAAAATTGCATTTTTATCAGGTAAATATCTAACTTTTTTTTTAACGAGCAGATTGTCGAGCATCTGGACTAATTATTATTGGACTAGGTACAATGCTGAAGGTTTCCTAGTATAATGTATACCCCCAATTTTTTTGGATCAGAATTATTGGCACTTGTCTTTGACGATATATGTGAAAATTGCATTTTTATCAGGTAAATAACTAACTTTTTTTTAACGAGCAGATTGTCGAGCATCTGGACTAATTATTATTGGACTAGGTACAATGCTGAAGGTTTCCTAGTATAAGATATATTCCCAATTTTTTTTGCAGCAGAGTTATTAGCACTTGTCTATGACGATATATAGGAAAATTGCATTTTTATCAGGTAAATCACTAACTTTTTTTTAACGAGTTGATTGTCGAGCATCTGGACTAATTATTATTGGACTAGGTACAATGCTGAAGGTTTCCTAGTATAAGGTATATCCCCATTTTTTTTTGCAGCCGAGTTATTAACACTTGTCTATGACGATATATGGGAAAATTGCATTTTTATCAGGTACATCACTAACTTTTTTTTTAACGAGCAGATTGTCGAGCATCTGGGCTAATTATTATTGGACTAGGTACAATGCTGAAGGTTTCCTAGCATAAGGTATATCCCCAATTTTTTTTGGATCAGAGTTATTGGCACTTGTCTATGACGATATATGTGAAAATTGCATTTTTATCAGGTAAATAATTAACTTTTTTTTTACGAGCAGATTGTCGAGCATCTAGACTAATTATTATTGGACTAGGTACAATGCTGAAGGTTTCCTAGCATAAGGTATATCCCCAATTTTTTTTGGATCAGAGTTATTGGCACTTGTCTATGACGATATATGTGAAAATTGCATTTTTATCAGGTAAATAATTAACTTTTTTTTTAACGAGCAGATTGTCGAGCATCTGGACTAATTATTATTGGACTAGGTACAATGCTGAAGGTTGCCTAGTATTAGGTATATCCCAGATTTTTTTTGGATCAGAGTTATTAGCACTTGTCTCTGACGATATATGTGAAAATTACATTTTTATCAGGTACATCACTAACTTTTTTTTTAACGAGCAGATTGTCGAGCATCTGGGCTAATTATTATTGGACTAGGTACAATGCTGAAGGTTGCCTAGTATTAGGTATATCCCAGATTTTTTTTGGATCAGAGTTATTAGCACTTGTCTATGACGATATATGTGAAAATTGCATTTTTATCAGGTACATCACTAACTTTTTTTTTAACGAGCAGATTGTCGAGCATCTGGGCTAATTATTATTGGACTAGGTATAATGCTGAAGGTTGCCTAGTATTAGGTATATCCCAGATTTTTTTTGGATCAGAGTTATTAGCACTTGTCTATGACGATATATGTGAAAATTGCATTTTTATCAGGTAAATCACTAACTTTTTTTTAACGAGTTGATTGTCGAGCATCTGGACTAATTATTATTGGACTAGGTACAATGCTGAAGGTTTCCTAGTATAAGGTATATCCCCAATTTTTTTTGCAGCAGAGTTATTAACACTTGTCTATGACGATATATGGGAAAATTGCATTTTTATCAGGTACATCACTAACTTTTTTTTTAACGAGCAGATTGTCGAGCATCTGGGCTAATAATTATTGGACTAGGTACAATGCTGAAGGTTGCCTAGTATTAGGTATATCCCAGATTTTTTTTGGATCAGAGTTATTAGCACTTGTCTATGACGATATATGTGAAAATTGCATTTTTATCAGGTACATCACTAACTTTTTTTTTAACGAGCAGATTGTCGAGCATCTGGACTAATTATTATTGGACTAGGTACAATGCTGAAGGTTTCCTAGTATAAGGTTTATCCCCAATTTTTTTTGGATCAGAGTTATTAGCACTTGTCTATGACGATATATGTGAAAATTGCATTTTTATCAGGTACATCACTAACTTTTTTTTTAACGAGTAGATTGTCGAGCATCTGGGCTAATTATTATTGGACTAGGTATAATGCTGAAGGTTGCCTAGTATAAGGTATATCCCAGATTTTTTTTGGATCAGAGTTATTAGCACTTGTCTATGACGATATATGTGAAAATTGCATTTTTATCAGGTAAATCACTAACTTTTTTTTTAACGAGCAGATTGTCGAGCATCTGGGCTAATTATTATTCGACTAGGTACAATGCTGAAGGTTGCCTAGTATTAGGTATATCCCAGATTTTTTTTGGATCAGAGTTATTAGCACTTGTCTATGACGATATATGTGAAAATTGCATTTTTATCAGGTACATCACTAACTTTTTTTTTAACGAGCAGATTGTCGAGCATCTGGGCTTATTATTATTGGACTAGGTATAATGCTGAAGGTTGCCTAGTATTAGGTATATCCCAGATTTTTTTTGGATCAGAGTTATTGGCACTTGTCTATGACGATATATGTGAAAATTGCATTTTTATCAGGTAAATAATTAACTTTTTTTTTACGAGCAGATTGTCGAGCATCTAGACTAATTATTATTGGACTAGGTACAATGCTGAAGGTTTCCTAGCATAAGGTATATCCCCAATTTTTTTTGGATCAGAGTTATTGGCACTTGTCTATGACGATATATGTGAAAATTGCATTTTTATCAGGTAAATAATTAACTTTTTTTTTACGAGCAGATTGTCGAGCATCTAGACTAATTATTATTGGACTAGGTACAATGCTGAAGGTTTCCTAGTATAAGATATATTCCCAATTTTTTTTGCAGCAGAGTTATTAGCACTTGTCTATGACGATATATAGGAAAATTGCATTTTTATCAGGTAAATATCTAACTTTTTTTTTAACGAGCAGATTGTCGAGCATCTGGACTAATTATTATTGGACTAGGTACAATGCTGAAGGTTTCCTAGTATAATGTATACCCCCAATTTTTTTGGATCAGAATTATTGGCACTTGTCTTTGACGATATATGTGAAAATTGCATTTTTATCAGGTAAATAACTAACTTTTTTTTAACGAGCAGATTGTCGAGCATCTGGACTAATTATTATTGGAGTAGGTACAATGCTGAAGGTTTCCTAGTATAAGATATATTCCCAATTTTTTTTGCAGCAGAGTTATTAGTACTTGTCTTTGACGATATATGTGAAAATTGCATTTTTATCAGGTAAATTACTAACATTTTTTTAACGAGCAGACTGTTGAGCATCTGGACTAATTATTGTTGGACTAGGTACAATGCTGAAGGTTTCCTAGCATAAGGTATATCCCCAATTTTTTTTGCAGCCGAGTTATTAACACTTGTCTATGACGATATATGGGAAAATTGCATTTTTATCAGGTACATCACTAACTTTTTTTTTAACGAGCAGATTGTCGAGCATCTGGGCTAATTATTATTGGACTAGGTACAATGCTGAAGGTTTCCTAGCATAAGGTATATCCCCAATTTTTTTTGGATCAGAGTTATTGGCACTTGTCTATGACGATATATGTGAAAATTGCATTTTTATCAGGTAAATAATTAACTTTTTTTTTACGAGCAGATTGTCGAGCATCTAGACTAATTATTATTGGACTAGGTACAATGCTGAAGGTTTCCTAGCATAAGGTATATCCCCAATTTTTTTTGGATCAGAGTTATTAGCACTTGTCTATGACGATATATGTGAAAATTGCATTTTTATCAGGTACATCACTAACTTTTTTTTTAACGAGCAGATTGTCGAGCATCTGGACTAATTATTATTGGACTAGGTACAATGCTGAAGGATTCCTAGTATAAGGTATATTCCCAACTTTTTTTGCAGCAGAGTTATTAGCACTTGTCTATGACGATATATAGGAAAATTGCATTTTTATCAGGTAAATATCTAACTTTTTTTTTAACGAGCAGATTGTCGAGCATCTGGACTAATTATTATTGGACTAGGTACAATGCTGAAGGTTTCATAGTATAATGTATACCCCCAATTTTTTTGGATCAGAATTATTGGCACTTGTCTTTGACGATATATGTGAAAATTGCATTTTTATCAGGTAAATAACTAACTTTTTTTTAACGAGCAGATTGTCGAGCATCTGGACTAATTATTATTGGACTAGGTACAATGCTGAAGGTTTCCTAGTATAAGATATATTCCCAACTTTTTTTGCAGCAGAGTTATTAGCACTTGTCTATGACGATATATAGGAAAATTGCATTTTTATCAGGTAAATATCTAACTTTTTTTTTAACGAGCAGATTGTCGAGCATCTGGACTAATTATTATTGGACTAGGTACAATGCTGAAGGTTTCATAGTATAATGTATACCCCCAATTTTTTTGGATCAGAATTATTGGCACTTGTCTTTGACGATATATGTGAAAATTGCATTTTTATCAGGTAAATATCTAACTTTTTTTTTAACGAGCAGATTGTCGAGCATCTGGGCTAATTATTATTGGACTAGGTACAATGCTGAAGGTTTCCTAGTATAAGTTATATCCCAGATTTTTTTTGGATCAGAGTTATTAGCACTTGTCTATGACGATATATGTGAAAATTGCATTTTTATTAGGTACATCACTAACTTTTTTTTTAACGAGCAGATTGTCGAGCATCTGGACTAATTATTATTGGACTAGGTACAATGCTGAAGGTTTCCTAGTATTAGGTATATCCCAGATTTTTTTTGGAGCAGAGTTATTAGCACTTGTCTTTGACGATATATGTGAAAATTGCATTTTTATTAGGTACATCACTAACTTTTTTTTTAACGAGCAGATTGTCGAGCATCTGGGCTAATTATTATTGGACTAGGTACAATGCTGAAGGTTGCCTAGTATTAGGTATATCCCAGATTTTTTTTGGAGCAGAGTTATTAGCACTTGTCTTTGACGATATATGTGAAAATTGCATTTTTATCAGGTACATCACTAACTTTTTTTTTAACGAGCAGATTGTCGAGCATCTGGACTAATTATTATTGGACTAGGTACAATGCTGAAGGTTTCCTAGTATATGGTATATCCCAGATTTTTTTTGGAGCAGAGTTATTAGCACTTGTCTTTGACGATATATGTGAAAATTGCATTTTTATCAGGTAAATCACTAACTTTTTTTTGTCGAGCATCTGGACTAATTATTATTGGACTAGGTACAATGCTGAAGGTTTCCTAGTATAAGTTATATCCCAGATTTTTTTTGGATCAGAGTTATTAGCTCTTGTCTATGACGATATATGTGAAAATTGCATTTTTATCAGGTACATCACTAACTTTTTTTTTAACGAGCAGATTGTCGAGCATCTGGGCTAATTATTATTGGACTAGGTACAATGCTGAAGGTTGCCTAGTATTAGGTATATCCCAGATTTTTTTTGGAGCAGAGTTATTAGCACTTGTCTTTGACGATATATGTGAAAATTGCATTTTTATCAGGTAAATCACTAACTTTTTTTTGTCGAGCATCTGGACTAATTATTATTGGACTAGGTACAATGCTGAAGGTTTCCTAGTATAAGTTATATCCCAGATTTTTTTTTGGATCAGAGTTATTAGCTCTTGTCTATGACGATATATGTGAAAATTGCATTTTTATCAGGTACATCACTAACTTTTTTTTTAACGAGCAGATTGTCAAACATCTTGGCTAATTATTATTGGACTAGGTACAATGCTGAAGGTTGCCTAGTATAAGGTATATTCCCAATTTTTTTTGAAGCAAAGTTATTAGCACTTGTCTATGACGATATATGTGAAAATTGCATTTTTATCAGGTAAATCACTAACTTTTTTTTTAACGAGCAGATTGTCGAGCATCTGGACTAATTATTATTGGACTAGGTACAATGCTGAAGGTTACCTAGTATTAGGTATATCCCAGATTTTTTTTGGATCAGAGTTATTAGCACTTGTCTCTGACGATATATGTGAAAATTGCATTTTTATCAGGTACATCACTAACTTTTTTTTTAACGAGCAGATTGTCGAGCATCTGGGCTAATTATTATTGGACTAGGTACAATGCTGAAGGTTGCCTAGTATTAGGTATATCCCAGATTTTTTTTGGATCAGAGTTATTAGCACTTGTCTATGACGATATATGTGAAAATTGCATTTTTATCAGGTACATCACTAACTTTTTTTTTAACGAGCAGATTGTCGAGCATCTGGGCTAATTATTATTGGACTAGGTATAATGCTGAAGGTTGCCTAGTATTAGGTATATCCCAGATTTTTTTTGGATCAGAGTTATTAGCACTTGTCTATGACGATATATGTGAAAATTGCATTTTTATCAGGTAAATCACTAACTTTTTTTTAACGAGTTGATTGTCGAGCATCTGGACTAATTATTATTGGACTAGGTACAATGCTGAAGGTTTCCTAGTATAAGGTATATCCCCATTTTTTTTTGCAGCCGAGTTATTAACACTTGTCTATGACGATATATGGGAAAATTGCATTTTTATCAGGTACATCACTAACTTTTTTTTTAACGAGCAGATTGTCGAGCATCTGGGCTAATTATTATTGGACTAGGTACAATGCTGAAGGTTGCCTAGTATTAGGTATATCCCAGATTTTTTTTGGATCAGAGTTATTAGCACTTGTCTATGACGATATATAGGAAAATTGCATTTTTATCAGGTAAATATCTAACTTTTTTTTTAACGAGCAGATTGTCGAGCATCTGGACTAATTATTATTGGACTAGGTACAATGCTGAAGGTTTCCTAGTATAAGGTTTATCCCCAATTTTTTTTGGATCAGAGTTATTAGCACTTGTCTATGACGATATATGTGAAAATTGCATTTTTATCAGGTACATCACTAACTTTTTTTTTAACGAGTAGATTGTCGAGCATCTGGGCTAATTATTATTGGACTAGGTATAATGCTGAAGGTTGCCTAGTATAAAATATATATCCCAGATTTTTTTTGGATCAGAGTTATTAGCACTTGTCTATGACGATATATGTGAAAATTGCATTTTTATCAGGTAAATCACTAACTTTTTTTTAACGAGCAGATTGTCGAGCATCTGGGCTAATTATTATTGGACTAGGTACAATGCTGAAGGTTTCCTAGAATAAGGTATATCCCCATTTTTTTTTGCAGCCGAGTTATTAACACTTGTCTATGACGATATACGGGAAAATTGCATTTTTATCAGGTAAATATCTAACTTTTTTTTTAACGAGCAGATTGTCGAGCATCTGGACTAATTATTATTGGACTAGTTACAATGCTGAAGGATTCCTAGTATAAGGTATATCCCAAATTTTTTTTGCAGCAGAGTTATTAGCACTTGTCTTTGACGATATATGTGAAAATTGCATTTTTATCAGGTAAATTACTAACATTTTTTTAACGAGCAGACTGTTGAGCATCTGGACTAATTATTGTTGGACTAGGTACAATGCTGAAGGTTTCCTAGCATAAGGTATATCCCCAATTTTTTTTGGATCAGAGTTATTGGCACTTGTCTATGACGATATATGTGAAAATTGCATTTTTATCAGGTAAATAATTAACTTTTTTTTTACGAGCAGATTGTCGAGCATCTAGACTAATTATTATTGGACTAGGTACAATGCTGAAGGTTTCCTAGCATAAGGTATATCCCCAATTTTTTTTGGATCAGAGTTATTGGCACTTGTCTATGACGATATATGTGAAAATTGCATTTTTATCAGGTAAATAATTAACTTTTTTTTTACGAGCAGATTGTCGAGCATCTAGACTAATTATTATTGGACTAGGTACAATGCTGAAGGTTTCCTAGTATAAGATATATTCCCAATTTTTTTTGCAGCAGAGTTATTAGCACTTGTCTATGACGATATATAGGAAAATTGCATTTTTATCAGGTAAATATCTAACTTTTTTTTTAACGAGCAGATTGTCGAGCATCTGGACTAATTATTATTGGACTAGGTACAATGCTGAAGGTTTCCTAGTATAATGTATATCCCCAATTTTTTTGGATCAGAATTATTGGCACTTGTCTTTGACGATATATGTGAAAATTGCATTTTTATCAGGTAAATAACTAACTTTTTTTTAACGAGCAGATTGTCGAGCATCTGGACTAATTATTATTGGACTAGGTTCAATGCTGAAGGTTTCCTAGTATAAGGTATATCCCCAATTTTTTGGATCAGAATTATTGGCACTTGTCTTTGACGATATATGTGAAAATTGCATTTTTATCAGGTAAATAACTAACTTTTTTTTAACGAGCAGATTGTCGAGCATCTGGACTAATTATTATTGGACTAGGTACAATGCTGAAGGTTTCCTAGTATAAGATATATTCCCAATTTTTTTTGCAGCAGAGTTATTAGCACTTGTCTATGACGATATATAGGAAAATTGCATTTTTATCAGGTAAATATCTAACTTTTTTTTTAACGAGCAGATTGTCGAGCATCTGGACTAATTATTATTGGACTAGGTACAATGCTGAAGGTTTCCTAGTATAATGTATATCCCAGATTTTTTTTGGATCAGAGTTATTAGCACTTGTCTATGACGATATATGTAAAAATTGCATTTTTATCAGGTACATCACTAACTTTTTTTTAACGAGCAGATTGTCGAGCATCTGGGCTAATTATTATTGGACTAGGTACAATGCTAAAGGTTGCCTAGTATAAGGTATATCCCCAATTTTTTTTAAATCAGAGTTATTAGCACTTGTCTATGACGATATATGTGAAAATTGCATTTTTATTAGGTAAATCACTAACTTTTTTTTTAATGAGCAGATTGTTGAGCATCTGGACTAATTATTATTGGACTAGGTACAATGCTGAAGGTTTCCTAGAATAAGGTATATCCCAGATTTTTTTTGGATCAGAGTTATTAGCACTTGTCTATGACGATATATGTGAAAATTGCATTTTTATCAGGTAAATCACTAACTTTTTTTTAACGAGCAGATTGTCGAGCATCTGGGCTAATTATTATTGGACTAGGTACAATGCTGAAGGTTTCCTAGTATAAGATATATTCCCAATTTTTTTTGCAGCAGAGTTATTAGCACTTGTCTATGACGATATATAGGAAAATTGCATTTTTATCAGGTAAATATCTAACTTTTTTTTTAACGAGCAGATTGTCGAGCATCTGGACTAATTATTATTGGACTAGGTACAATGCTGAAGGTTTCCTAGTATAATGTATATCCCCAATTTTTTTGGATCAGAATTATTGGCACTTGTCTTTGACGATATATGTGAAAATTGCATTTTTATCAGGTAAATAACTAACTTTTTTTTAACGAGCAGATTGTCGAGCATCTGGACTAATTATTATTGGACTAGGTACAATGCTGAAGGTTTCCTAGTATAAGATATATTCCCAATTTTTTTTGCAGCAGAGTTATTAGCACTTGTCTATGACGATATATAGGAAAATTGCATTTTTATCAGGTAAATATCTAACTTTTTTTTTTAACGAGCAGATTGTCGAGCATCTGGGCTAATTATTATTGGACTAGGTACAATGCTGAAGGTTGCCTAGTATAAGGTATATCCCAGATTTTTTTTGGATCAGAGTTATTAGCACTTGTCTATGACGATATATGTGAAAATTGCATTTTTATCAGGTAAATCACTAACTTTTTTTTTAACGAGCAGATTGTCGAGCATCTGGGCTAATTATTATTGGACTAGGTACAATGCTGAAGGTTGCCTAGTATTAGGTATATCCCAGATTTTTTTTGGAGCAGAGTTATTAGCACTTGTCTTTGACGATATATGTGAAAATTGCATTTTTATCAGGTAAATCACTAACTTTTTTTTGTCGAGCATCTGGACTAATTATTATTGGACTAGGTACAATGCTGAAGGTTTCCTAGTATAAGTTATATCCCAGATTTTTTTTGGATCAGAGTTATTAGCACTTGTCTATGACGATATATGTGAAAATTGCATTTTTATTAGGTACATCACTAACTTTTTTTTTAACGAGCAGATTGTCGAGCATCTGGGCTAATTATTATTGGACTAGGTACAATGCTGAAGGTTGCCTAGTATTAGGTATATCCCAGATTTTTTTTGGAGCAGAGTTATTAGCACTTGTCTTTGACGATATATGTGAAAATTGCATTTTTATTAGGTACATCACTAACTTTTTTTTTAACGAGCAGATTGTCGAGCATCTGGGCTAATTATTATTGGACTAGGTACAATGCTGAAGGTTTCCTAGTATAAGGTATATCCCAGATTTTTTTTGGAGCAGAGTTATTAGCACTTGTCTTTGACGATATATGTGAAAATTGCATTTTTATCAGGTAAATCACTAACTTTTTTTTGTCGAGCATCTGGACTAATTATTATTGGACTAGGTACAATGCTGAAGGTTTCCTAGTATAAGTTATATCCCAGATTTTTTTTGGATCAGAGTTATTAGCACTTGTCTATGACGATATATGTGAAAATTGCATTTTTATTAGGTACATCACTAACTTTTTTTTTAACGAGCAGATTGTCGAGCATCTGGGCTAATTATTATTGGACTAGGTACAATGCTGAAGGTTGCCTAGTATTAGGTATATCCCAGATTTTTTTTGGAGCAGAGTTATTAGCACTTGTCTTTGACGATATATGTGAAAATTGCATTTTTATTAGGTACATCACTAACTTTTTTTTGTCGAGCATCTGGACTAATTATTATTGGACTAGGTACAATGCTGAAGGTTTCCTAGTATAAGTTATATCCCAGATTTTTTTTTGGATCAGAGTTATTAGCTCTTGTCTATGACGATATATGTGAAAATTGCATTTTTATCAGGTACATCACTAACTTTTTTTTTAACGAGCAGATTGTCAAACATCTTGGCTAATTATTATTGGACTAGGTACAATGCTGAAGGTTGCCTAGTATAAGGTATATTCCCAATTTTTTTTGAAGCAAAGTTATTAGCACTTGTCTATGACGATATATGTGAAAATTGCATTTTTATCAGGTAAATCACTAACTTTTTTTTTAACGAGCAGATTGTCGAGCATCTGGACTAATTATTATTGGACTAGGTACAATGCTGAAGGTTACCTAGTATTAGGTATATCCCAGATTTTTTTTGGATCAGAGTTATTAGCACTTGTCTCTGACGATATATGTGAAAATTGCATTTTTATCAGGTACATCACTAACTTTTTTTTTAACGAGCAGATTGTCGAGCATCTGGGCTAATTATTATTGGACTAGGTACAATGCTGAAGGTTGCCTAGTATTAGGTATATCCCAGATTTTTTTTGGATCAGAGTTATTAGCACTTGTCTATGACGATATATGTGAAAATTGCATTTTTATCAGGTACATCACTAACTTTTTTTTTAACGAGCAGATTGTCGAGCATCTGGGCTAATTATTATTGGACTAGGTATAATGCTGAAGGTTGCCTAGTATTAGGTATATCCCAGATTTTTTTTGGATCAGAGTTATTAGCACTTGTCTATGACGATATATGTGAAAATTGCATTTTTATCAGGTAAATCACTAACTTTTTTTTAACGAGTTGATTGTCGAGCATCTGGACTAATTATTATTGGACTAGGTACAATGCTGAAGGTTTCCTAGTATAAGGTATATCCCCATTTTTTTTTGCAGCCGAGTTATTAACACTTGTCTATGACGATATATGGGAAAATTGCATTTTTATCAGGTACATCACTAACTTTTTTTTTAACGAGCAGATTGTCGAGCATCTGGGCTAATTATTATTGGACTAGGTACAATGCTGAAGGTTGCCTAGTATTAGGTATATCCCAGATTTTTTTTGGATCAGAGTTATTAGCACTTGTCTATGACGATATATAGGAAAATTGCATTTTTATCAGGTAAATATCTAACTTTTTTTTTAACGAGCAGATTGTCGAGCATCTGGACTAATTATTATTGGACTAGGTACAATGCTGAAGGTTTCCTAGTATAAGGTTTATCCCCAATTTTTTTTGGATCAGAGTTATTAGCACTTGTCTATGACGATATATGTGAAAATTGCATTTTTATCAGGTACATCACTAACTTTTTTTTTAACGAGTAGATTGTCGAGCATCTGGGCTAATTATTATTGGACTAGGTATAATGCTGAAGGTTGCCTAGTATAAAATATATATCCCAGATTTTTTTTGGATCAGAGTTATTAGCACTTGTCTATGACGATATATGTGAAAATTGCATTTTTATCAGGTAAATCACTAACTTTTTTTTAACGAGCAGATTGTCGAGCATCTGGGCTAATTATTATTGGACTAGGTACAATGCTGAAGGTTTCCTAGAATAAGGTATATCCCCATTTTTTTTTGCAGCCGAGTTATTAGCACTTGTCTATGACGATATACGGGAAAATTGCATTTTTATCAGGTAAATATCTAACTTTTTTTTTAACGAGCAGATTGTCGAGCATCTGGACTAATTATTATTGGACTAGTTACAATGCTGAAGGATTCCTAGTATAAGGTATATCCCAAATTTTTTTTGCAGCAGAGTTATTAGCACTTGTCTTTGACGATATATGTGAAAATTGCATTTTTATCAGGTAAATTACTAACATTTTTTTAACGAGCAGACTGTTGAGCATCTGGACTAATTATTGTTGGACTAGGTACAATGCTGAAGGTTTCCTAGCATAAGGTATATCCCCAATTTTTTTTGGATCAGAGTTATTGGCACTTGTCTATGACGATATATGTGAAAATTGCATTTTTATCAGGTAAATAATTAACTTTTTTTTTACGAGCAGATTGTCGAGCATCTAGACTAATTATTATTGGACTAGGTACAATGCTGAAGGTTTCCTAGCATAAGGTATATCCCCAATTTTTTTTGGATCAGAGTTATTGGCACTTGTCTATGACGATATATGTGAAAATTGCATTTTTATCAGGTAAATCACTAACTTTTTTTTTAACGAGCAGATTGTCGAGCGTCTGGACTAATTATTATTGGACTAGGTACAATGCTGAAGGTTTCCTAGTATAAGGTATATCCCCAATTTTTTTGGATCAGAGTTATTGGCACTTGTCTATGACGATATATAGGAAAATTGCATTTTTATCAGGTAAATATCTAACTTTTTTTTTAACGAGCAGATTGTCGAGCATCTGGACTAATTATTATTGGACTAGGTACAATGCTGAAGGTTTCCTAGTATAATGTATATCCCCAATTTTTTTGGATCAGAATTATTGGCACTTGTCTTTGACGATATATGTGAAAATTGCATTTTTATCAGGTAAATAACTAACTTTTTTTTAACGAGCAGATTGTCGAGCATCTGGACTAATTATTATTGGACTAGGTTCAATGCTGAAGGTTTCCTAGTATAAGGTATATCCCCAATTTTTTGGATCAGAATTATTGGCACTTGTCTTTGACGATATATGTGAAAATTGCATTTTTATCAGGTAAATAACTAACTTTTTTTTAACGAGCAGATTGTCGAGCATCTGGACTAATTATTATTGGACTAGGTACAATGCTGAAGGTTTCCTAGTATAAGATATATTCCCAATTTTTTTTGCAGCAGAGTTATTAGCACTTGTCTATGACGATATATAGGAAAATTGCATTTTTATCAGGTAAATATCTAACTTTTTTTTTAACGAGCAGATTGTCGAGCATCTGGACTAATTATTATTGGACTAGGTACAATGCTGAAGGTTTCCTAGTATAATGTATATCCCAGATTTTTTTTGGATCAGAGTTATTAGCACTTGTCTATGACGATATATGTAAAAATTGCATTTTTATCAGGTACATCACTAACTTTTTTTTAACGAGCAGATTGTCGAGCATCTGGGCTAATTATTATTGGACTAGGTACAATGCTAAAGGTTGCCTAGTATAAGGTATATCCCCAATTTTTTTTAAATCAGAGTTATTAGCACTTGTCTATGACGATATATGTGAAAATTGCATTTTTATTAGGTAAATCACTAACTTTTTTTTTAATGAGCAGATTGTTGAGCATCTGGACTAATTATTATTGGACTAGGTACAATGCTGAAGGTTTCCTAGAATAAGGTATATCCCAGATTTTTTTTGGATCAGAGTTATTAGCACTTGTCTATGACGATATATGTGAAAATTGCATTTTTATCAGGTAAATCACTAACTTTTTTTTAACGAGCAGATTGTCGAGCATCTGGGCTAATTATTATTGGACTAGGTACAATGCTGAAGGTTTCCTAGTATAAGATATATTCCCAATTTTTTTTGCAGCAGAGTTATTAGCACTTGTCTATGACGATATATAGGAAAATTGCATTTTTATCAGGTAAATATCTAACTTTTTTTTTAACGAGCAGATTGTCGAGCATCTGGACTAATTATTATTGGACTAGGTACAATGCTGAAGGTTTCCTAGTATAATGTATATCCCCAATTTTTTTGGATCAGAATTATTGGCACTTGTCTTTGACGATATATGTGAAAATTGCATTTTTATCAGGTAAATAACTAACTTTTTTTTAACGAGCAGATTGTCGAGCATCTGGACTAATTATTATTGGACTAGGTACAATGCTGAAGGTTTCCTAGTATAAGATATATTCCCAATTTTTTTTGCAGCAGAGTTATTAGCACTTGTCTATGACGATATATAGGAAAATTGCATTTTTATCAGGTAAATATCTAACTTTTTTTTTTAACGAGCAGATTGTCGAGCATCTGGGCTAATTATTATTGGACTAGGTACAATGCTGAAGGTTGCCTAGTATAAGGTATATCCCAGATTTTTTTTGGATCAGAGTTATTAGCACTTGTCTATGACGATATATGTGAAAATTGCATTTTTATCAGGTAAATCACTAACTTTTTTTTTAACGAGCAGATTGTCGAGCATCTGGGCTAATTATTATTGGACTAGGTACAATGCTGAAGGTTGCCTAGTATTAGGTATATCCCAGATTTTTTTTGGAGCAGAGTTATTAGCACTTGTCTTTGACGATATATGTGAAAATTGCATTTTTATCAGGTAAATCACTAACTTTTTTTTGTCGAGCATCTGGACTAATTATTATTGGACTAGGTACAATGCTGAAGGTTTCCTAGTATAAGTTATATCCCAGATTTTTTTTGGATCAGAGTTATTAGCACTTGTCTATGACGATATATGTGAAAATTGCATTTTTATTAGGTACATCACTAACTTTTTTTTTAACGAGCAGATTGTCGAGCATCTGGGCTAATTATTATTGGACTAGGTACAATGCTGAAGGTTGCCTAGTATTAGGTATATCCCAGATTTTTTTTGGAGCAGAGTTATTAGCACTTGTCTTTGACGATATATGTGAAAATTGCATTTTTATTAGGTACATCACTAACTTTTTTTTTAACGAGCAGATTGTCGAGCATCTGGGCTAATTATTATTGGACTAGGTACAATGCTGAAGGTTTCCTAGTATAAGGTATATCCCAGATTTTTTTTGGAGCAGAGTTATTAGCACTTGTCTTTGACGATATATGTGAAAATTGCATTTTTATCAGGTAAATCACTAACTTTTTTTTGTCGAGCATCTGGACTAATTATTATTGGACTAGGTACAATGCTGAAGGTTTCCTAGTATAAGTTATATCCCAGATTTTTTTTGGATCAGAGTTATTAGCACTTGTCTATGACGATATATGTGAAAATTGCATTTTTATTAGGTACATCACTAACTTTTTTTTTAACGAGCAGATTGTCGAGCATCTGGGCTAATTATTATTGGACTAGGTACAATGCTGAAGGTTGCCTAGTATTAGGTATATCCCAGATTTTTTTTGGAGCAGAGTTATTAGCACTTGTCTTTGACGATATATGTGAAAATTGCATTTTTATTAGGTACATCCCTAACTTTTTTTTTAACGAGCAGATTGTCGAGCATCTGGGCTAATTATTATTGGACTAGGTACAATGCTGAAGGTTTCCTAGTATAAGGTATATCCCAGATTTTTTTTGGAGCAGAGTTATTAGCACTTGTCTTTGACGATATATGTGAAAATTGCATTTTTATCAGGTAAATCACTAACTTTTTTTTGTCGAGCATCTGGACTAATTATTATTGGACTAGGTACAATGCTGAAGGTTTCCTAGTATAAGTTATATCCCAGATTTTTTTTGGATCAGAGTTATTAGCTCTTGTCTATGACGATATATGTGAAAATTGCATTTTTATCAGGTACATCACTAACTTTTTTTTTAACGAGCAGATTGTCGAGCATCTGGGCTAATTATTATTGGACTAGGTACAATGCTGAAGGTTGCCTAGTATTAGGTATATCCCAGATTTTTTTTGGAGCAGAGTTATTAGCACTTGTCTTTGACGATATATGTGAAAATTGCATTTTTATCAGGTAAATCACTAACTTTTTTTTGTCGAGCATCTGGACTAATTATTATTGGACTAGGTACAATGCTGAAGGTTTCCTAGTATAAGTTATATCCCAGATTTTTTTTGGATCAGAGTTATTAGCTCTTGTCTATGACGATATATGTGAAAATTGCATTTTTATCAGGTACATCACTAACTTTTTTTTTAACGAGCAGATTGTCAAACATCTTGGCTAATTATTATTGGACTAGGTACAATGCTGAAGGTTGCCTAGTATAAGGTATATTCCCAATTTTTTTTGAAGCAATGTTATTAGCACTTGTCTATGACGATATATGTGAAAATTGCATTTTTATCAGGTAAATCACTAACTTTTTTTTTAACGAGCAGATTGTCGAGCATCTGGACTAATTATTATTGGACTAGGTACAATGCTGAAGGTTACCTAGTATTAGGTATATCCCAGATTTTTTTTGGATCAGAGTTATTAGCACTTGTCTCTGACGATATATGTGAAAATTGCATTTTTATCAGGTACATCACTAACTTTTTTTTTAACGAGCAGATTGTCGAGCATCTGGGCTAATTATTATTGGACTAGGTACAATGCTGAAGGTTGCCTAGTATTAGGTATATCCCAGATTTTTTTTGGATCAGAGTTATTAGCACTTGTCTATGACGATATATGTGAAAATTGCATTTTTATCAGGTACATCACTAACTTTTTTTTTAACGAGCAGATTGTCGAGCATCTGGGCTAATTATTATTGGACTAGGTATAATGCTGAAGGTTGCCTAGTATTAGGTATATCCCAGATTTTTTTTGGATCAGAGTTATTAGCACTTGTCTATGACGATATATGTGAAAATTGCATTTTTATCAGGTAAATCACTAACTTTTTTTAACGAGTTGATTGTCGAGCATCTGGACTAATTATTATTGGACTAGGTACAATGCTGAAGGTTTCCTAGTATAAGGTATATCCCCATTTTTTTTTGCAGCCGAGTTATTAACACTTGTCTATGACGATATATGGGAAAATTGCATTTTTATCAGGTACATCACTAACTTTTTTTTTAACGAGCAGATTGTCGAGCATCTGGGCTAATTATTATTGGACTAGGTACAATGCTGAAGGTTGCCTAGTATTAGGTATATCCCAGATTTTTTTTGGATCAGAGTTATTAGCACTTGTCTATGACGATATATGTGAAAATTGCATTTTTATCAGGTACATCACTAACTTTTTTTTTAACGAGCAGATTGTCGAGCATCTGGACTAATTATTATTGGACTAGGTACAATGCTGAAGGTTTCCTAGTATAAGGTTTATCCCCAATTTTTTTTGGATCAGAGTTATTAGCACTTGTCTATGACGATATATGTGAAAATTGCATTTTTATCAGGTACATCACTAACTTTTTTTTTAACGAGTAGATTGTCGAGCATCTGGGCTAATTATTATTGGACTAGGTATAATGCTGAAGGTTGCCTAGTATAAGGTATATCCCAGATTTTTTTTGGATCAGAGTTATTAGCACTTGTCTATGACGATATATGTGAAAATTGCATTTTTATCAGGTAAATCACTAACTTTTTTTTAACGAGCAGATTGTCGAGCATCTGGACTAATTATTATTGGACTAGGTACAATGCTGAAGGTTGCCTAGTATTAGGTATATCCCAGATTTTTTTTGGATCAGAGTTATTAGCACTTGTCTATGACGATATATGTGAAAATTGCATTTTTATCAGGTACATCACTAACTTTTTTTTTAACGAGCAGATTGTCGAGCATCTGGGCTAATTATTATTGGACTAGGTATAATGCTGAAGGTTGCCTAGTATTAGGTATATCCCAGATTTTTTTTGGATCAGAGTTATTAGCACTTGTCTATGACGATATATGTGAAAATTGCATTTTTATCAGGTAAATCACTAACTTTTTTTTAACGAGTTGATTGTCGAGCATCTGGACTAATTATTATTGAACTAGGTACAATGCTGAAGGATTCCTAGTATAAGGTATATCCCCAATTTTTTTTGGATCAGAGTTATTAGCACTTGTCTATGACGATATATGGGAAAATTGCATTTTTATCAGGTATATATCTAGCTTTTTTTTTAACGAGCAGATTGTCGAGCATCTGGACTAATTATTATTGGACTAGGTACAATGCTGAAGGTTTCCTAGAATAAGGTATATCCCCATTTTTTTTTGCAGCCGAGTTATTAACACTTGTCTATGACGATATACGGGAAAATTGCATTTTTATCAGGTAAATATCTAACTTTTTTTTTAACGAGCAGATTGTCGAGCATCTGGACTAATTATTATTGGACTAGTTACAATGCTGAAGGATTCCTAGTATAAGGTATATCCCAAATTTTTTTTGCAGCAGAGTTATTAGCACTTGTCTTTGACGATATATGTGAAAATTGCATTTTTATCAGGTAAATTACTAACATTTTTTTAACGAGCAGACTGTTGAGCATCTGGACTAATTATTGTTGGACTAGGTACAATGCTGAAGGTTTCCTAGCATAAGGTATATCCCCAATTTTTTTTGGATCAGAGTTATTGGCACTTGTCTATGACGATATATGTGAAAATTGCATTTTTATCAGGTAAATAATTAACTTTTTTTTTACGAGCAGATTGTCGAGCATCTAGACTAATTATTATTGGACTAGGTACAATGCTGAAGGTTGCCTAGTATTAGGTATATCCCAGATTTTTTTTGGATCAGAGTTATTAGCACTTGTCTATGACGATATATGTGAAAATTGCATTTTTATCAGGTACATCACTAACTTTTTTTTTAACGAGCAGATTGTCGAGCATCTGGGCTAATTATTATTGGACTAGGTATAATGCTGAAGGTTGCCTAGTATTAGGTATATCCCAGATTTTTTTTGGATCAGAGTTATTAGCACTTGTCTATGACGATATATGTGAAAATTGCATTTTTATCAGGTAAATCACTAACTTTTTTTTAACGAGTTGATTGTCGAGCATCTGGACTAATTATTATTGAACTAGGTACAATGCTGAAGGATTCCTAGTATAAGGTATATCCCCAATTTTTTTTGGATCAGAGTTATTAGCACTTGTCTATGACGATATATGGGAAAATTGCATTTTTATCAGGTATATATCTAGCTTTTTTTTTAACGAGCAGATTGTCGAGCATCTGGACTAATTATTATTGGACTAGGTACAATGCTGAAGGTTTCCTAGAATAAGGTATATCCCCATTTTTTTTTGCAGCCGAGTTATTAACACTTGTCTATGACGATATACGGGAAAATTGCATTTTTATCAGGTAAATATCTAACTTTTTTTTTAACGAGCAGATTGTCGAGCATCTGGACTAATTATTATTGGACTAGTTACAATGCTGAAGGATTCCTAGTATAAGGTATATCCCAAATTTTTTTTGCAGCAGAGTTATTAGCACTTGTCTTTGACGATATATGTGAAAATTGCATTTTTATCAGGTAAATTACTAACATTTTTTTAACGAGCAGACTGTTGAGCATCTGGACTAATTATTGTTGGACTAGGTACAATGCTGAAGGTTTCCTAGCATAAGGTATATCCCCAATTTTTTTTGGATCAGAGTTATTGGCACTTGTCTATGACGATATATGTGAAAATTGCATTTTTATCAGGTAAATAATTAACTTTTTTTTTACGAGCAGATTGTCGAGCATCTAGACTAATTATTATTGGACTAGGTACAATGCTGAAGGTTTCCTAGCATAAGGTATATCCCCAATTTTTTTTGGATCAGAGTTATTGGCACTTGTCTATGACGATATATGTGAAAATTGCATTTTTATCAGGTAAATAATTAACTTTTTTTTTACGAGCAGATTGTCGAGCATCTAGACTAATTATTATTGGACTAGGTACAATGCTGAAGGTTTCCTAGTATAAGATATATTCCCAATTTTTTTTGCAGCAGAGTTATTGGCACTTGTCTATGACGATATATAGGAAAATTGCATTTTTATCAGGTAAATATCTAACTTTTTTTTTAACGAGCAGATTGTCGAGCATCTGGACTAATTATTATTGGACTAGGTACAATGCTGAAGGTTTCCTAGTATAATGTATATCCCCAATTTTTTTGGATCAGAATTATTGGCACTTGTCTTTGACGATATATGTGAAAATTGCATTTTTATCAGGTAAATCACTAACTTTTTTTTAACGAGTTGATTGTCGAGCATCTGGACTAATTATTATTGGACTAGGTTCAATGCTGAAGGTTTCCTAGTATAAGGTATATCCCCAATTTTTTGGATCAGAATTATTGGCACTTGTCTTTGACGATATATGTGAAAATTGCATTTTTATCAGGTAAATAACTAACTTTTTTTTAACGAGCAGATTGTCGAGCATCTGGACTAATTATTATTGGACTAGGTACAATGCTGAAGGTTTCCTAGTATAATGTATATCCCAGATTTTTTTTGGATCAGAGTTATTAGCACTTGTCTATGACGATATATGTAAAAATTGCATTTTTATCAGGTACATCACTAACTTTTTTTTAACGAGCAGATTATCGAGCATCTGGGCTAATTATTATTGGACTAGGTACAATGCTAAAGGTTGCCTAGTATAAGGTATATCCCCAATTTTTTTTAAATCAGAGTTATTAGCACTTGTCTATGACGATATATGTGAAAATTGCATTTTTATTAGGTAAATCACTAACCTTTTTTTTAATGAGCAGATTGTTGAGCATCTGGACTAATTATTATTGGACTAGGTACAATGCTGAAGGTTTCCTAGAATAAGGTATATTCCAAATTTTTTTTGGTTTAGAAATATTAGTTCTTATCTATGACGATATATGTGAAAATTGCATTTTTATCAGGTAAATCACTAACTTTTTTTTTAACGAGCAGATTGTTGAGCATCTGGACTAATTATTATTGGACTAGGTACAATGCTGAAGGTTTCCTAGTATAAGGTATTTCCCAAATTTTTTTTGGAGCAGAGTTATTAGTACTTGTCTATGACGATATATGTGAAAATTGCATTTTTATCAGGTAAATTACTAACATTTTTTTTAACGAGCAGATTGTCGAGCATCTGGACTAATTATTATTGGACTAGGTACAATGCTAAAGGTTTTTTTGTATAAGGTATATCCCCAATTTTTTTTGGATCAGAGTTATTGGCACTTGTCTGTGACGATATATGTGAAAATTGCATTTTTATCAGGTACATCACTAACTTTTTTTTAACGAGCAAATTGTCGAGCATCTGGACTAATTATTATTGGACTAGGTATAATGCTGAAGGTTTCCTAGTATAAGGTATATCCACAATTTTTTTTGGATCAGAGTTATTGGCACTTGTCTATGACGATATATGTGAAAATTGCATTTTTATCAGGTAAATCACTAACTTTTTTTTAACGAGCAAATTGTCGAGCATCTGGACTAATTATTATTGGACTAGGTATAATGCTGAAGGTTTCCTAGCATAAGGTATATCCCCAATTTTTTTTGGATCAGAGTTATTAGCACTTGTCTATGACGATATATGTGAAAATTGCATTTTTATCAGGTAAATAATTAACTTTTTTTTTACGAGCAGATTGTCGAGCATCTAGACTAATTATTATTAGACTAGGTACAATGCCAAAGGTTTCCTAGTATAAGGTATATCCCAGATTTTTTTTGGAGCAGAGTTATTAGCACTTGTCTTTGACGATATATGTGAAAATTGCATTTTTATCAGGTAAATTACTAACATTTTTTAACGAGCGGACTGTTGAGCATCTGGACTAATTATTATTGGACTAGGTACAATGCTGAAGGTTTCCTAGAATAAGGTATATCCCAAATTTTTTTTGGATCAGAGTTATTGGCACTTGGCTATGATGATACATGTGAAAATTGCATTTTTATCAGGTAAATCACTAACTTTTTTTTTAACGAGCAGATTGTCGAGCACCTGGACTAATTATTATTGGACTAGGTATAATGCTGAAGGTTTCCTAGTATAAGGTATAACCCCAATTTTTTTTTGGTTTAGAAACATTAGCACTTGTCTATGACGATATATTTGAAAATTGCATTTTAATCAGGTAAATAACTAACTTTTTTTTTAAAGAGCAGATTGTCGAGCATCTGGATTAATTATTATTGGACTAGGTACAATGCTGAAGGTTTCCTAGTATAAGGTATATACCCAATTTTTTTTGGAGCAGAGTTATTAGCACTTGTCTATGACGATATATGTGATAATTGCATTTTTATCAGGTAAATCACTAACTTTTTTTTAACGAGCAAATTGTCGAGCATCTGGACTAATTATTATTGGACTAGGTATAATGCTGAAGGTTTCCTAGCATAAGGTATATCCCAGATTTTTTTTGGAGCAGAGTTATTAGCACTTGTCTTTACGATATATGTGAAAATTGCATTTTTATCAGGTAAATTACTAACATTTTTTAACGAGCGGACTGTTGAGCATCTGGACTAATTATTATTGGACCAGGTACAATGCTGAAGGTTTCCTAGAATAAGGTATATCCCAAATTTTTTTTGGATCAGAGTTATTGGCACTTGTCAATGACGATATATGTGAAAATTGCATTTTTATCAGGTAAATCACTAACTTTTTTTTTAACCAGCAGATTTTTGGGCATCTGGACTAATTATTATTGAACTAGGTACAATGCTGAAGGTTTCCTAGTATAAGTTATATCCCCAATTTTTTTTAAATCAGAGTTATTAGCACTTGTCTATGACGATATATGTGAAAATTACATTTTTATCAGGTAAATCACTAACTTTTTTTTTTAACGAGCAGATTGTCGAGCATCTGGACTAATTATTAATGGACTAGGTACAATGCTGAAGGTTTCCTCGTATAAGGTATATCCCCAATTTTTTTTTTGGATCAGAGTTATTAGCACTTGTCAATGACGATATATGTGAAAATTGCATTTTTATTAGGTAAATCACTAACTTTTTTTTTAATAGACAAGTGCCAATAACTCTGATCCAAGAAACCTTCAGCATTATACCTAGTCCAATAATAATTAGTCCAGATGCTCGACAATCTGCTCGTTAAAAAAAAAGTTAGTGATTTACCTGATAAAAATGCAATTTTCACATGTATCATCATAGCCAAGTGCCAATAACTCTGATCCAAAAAAAATTTGGGATATACCTTATTCTAGGAAACCTTCAGCATTGTACCTAGTCCAATAATAATTAGTCCAGATGCTCAACAGTCCGCTCGTTAAAAAATGTTAGTAATTTACCTGATAAAAATGCAATTTTCACATATATCGTCATAGACAAGTGCTAATAACTCTGCTCCAAAAAAAATTGGGTATATACCTTATACTAGGAAACCTTCAGCATTGTACCTAGTCCAATAATAATTAGTTCAGATGCTCGACAATCTGCTCGTTAAAAAAAGTTAGTGATGCACATAAATTTATTTATATTATTAGTAAAAATAAGGGTACAAACCATCCTTTATTTGGTAATGTTAATTTATCCTAATTTTTAATTACTTTATAAAAAAAGGTTGTACATGTTTCATACTTTAAATTAAAAAAAAAATTTTTTTCACAACATTATTATTTAATATGTAAAATTTTAAAACAAAAATGGTCAAAAATTTTCAGTTCTTTGTTTATGTGATTTTTGGTTTGTTTACTTTTCTCTGAAAAGAGTAATTCTAACTTTAAAAAGGTAGTTAATACGTAAAGCATGAAGTTAAAAAGTTAGAAGCGTGGCCTGGTTGCACCATCTATAGTATAGAGGGAGGCTCGGATTCTCTTTTTTTTCTCCCTCTCCTTCTTCTCTGTCTCAGAGAATAATAACTTTTTAAAACTTTTTAACTTCACATACATGGAACGGTAAACGGCAATGATATAAACTTACCAACCTTGAAAAAGGAAAACTTTTTATTAAAGTTTCTCATATACAAACATATGTTTCCATAACATACCAAAAACAAAGAAAAAAAATGCCCCCTCATTCGTTCTCTTAATTTGCTTAAGAATACTAAAAAATCAAACTTTATTGTTTATTATCAACGTTTTTTCAGTTTATCATATTGACCTAAAGCCCGTTCGAATAAGGAACAAATACTTGTGTGATTGGCCAACATCAAACCTGAAACGCGATGACTGCTTTGTACGTAAGGAGAAGAACGTGATAGAGCCTTGTATTCTGGCGGGACCCCAGGGTATGAATTGGACCAGTTTACGTTCACGTATACGCTGCAAAGATTTATGCCCTTGGGTGGGATCCACCTCGCCCTATTATATAAACTATATTTTTATTACAATTGGGCAATAAAAAAACAAAAGCACTCGATCCTACCTGTATTATATTTAAAATGGATATAGAGCAATGATGATTAGTTTTGTCGGGTCTAGTTGACACCATCATATTTTTAGGCTGCAGTAAACGACGTATCACATCCAGCATTGTAGTTTTTCGTACGTTAACCGTTTGCTACAAAATGTCTGCATGAAGTTTATTTCATAATATTGATATTAGTCAAAATTAGTAGGGTGGTGGTGCTGACAGACATAATCGTAGACACCAAAGTATTGATTTGGGAGAAGCTGGGATTTTGTATATGCAAGCGATCAGTGGCAATCCGATTTAAAGCGGTATTATCTAAAACCACCACAGAATCAGCACAACTGGTCAAACGTCGCAGCGTCAATAAAGAATTGTAAGGTTGCACCACAACATCACTAATCTCATCCTGATTGGGGAAATGATCTGACAAACGCTCCATTATATAAGAACCCATGCCGGAGCCGGTTCCACCCGCTATCGAATGGCAGATAACAAATCCCTCCAATGAATCGCTGCCATCCGCTTCGCGATCTATTATATCGAAAATTTCCTCTTGTAATTTGTCACCCTGACCATAACCAGATGCCCAATTATTGCCAGCACCACCGCCATGTTTTGATAAATATATATTTTCCGCATTATAAAGCTGCAATTAAATGTTGATTGTTGATGTTAAGGAATAACTTGTAAACAATTGCAAAATATGTTACTTTGGCATAAGTGGAACTCATTATTGTATGTATAACACGCGGCTCCAAATCAAATAATACTGCTCTCGGTATATAATTGTTATCGTCAGCCTGGTAAAAGAAAACATCTTTGCGATCCGTCCCATTGGTAGCGTAATCTTCCAAAACACCGTTCGGCGATATGCCGTGTTCCTGACATAACCGTTTCCAAAATTCAAAACCAACTATCCCAAGCAATTATTTAACATATTTAACTATTCTTAAAAGAAAATCTATTACTTTGATTGCCGCATTGACCTAATTGTATGGTAATAATTTCACTGGGCATCCTTCTTGGTGAATAAAAGTAAGTTTATTTTATTAGTTATTCTTTTTTTTTGGTGTATTGATGTTGGAATGGACTAAGATTAAAACTTATACGTAAGGCAGCAGAAAGAGTTAAAATTCGCCATAAAACAGCACATAGCACGATACAAAGCAATAACTTGAAGAAAACTTAACAAGCCCAGGCAGATTTATCAGGGCAACAAGTGAGTGTAAGCATAGGCTGTATGCATATTTACATAAAGAAAAACAGAAAGAAATATGTTACCTCTTTCCATCCCAAAAAAGGGAAGAAGAAAAAACAAAACAAAAATTAACTTGAGCATGACTTTTAGAAACACAAAATTAGCAAAGAACTTATACTTCTTTCTTAAAAAACAGAAAATATTCCTATTATGAATAAATATAATTACATTTAAAGTACAATATTAGCCATTTTAACGAATGTGAGTAGCTCTTTAATATGTTTAAGATCCCACAACCTTAGCAAATCACACAAATTGTTGAAAAGCGTGAAAATGGGAAAGTTGAATCTGATACTACCATACCGTTTACATTTAAAAATTTTATGTTCTGCTGAATCAACAGCATTACAAAGTTCAGGTGGATGACAATTTTTCCTCAATTTTAAATTTAAAGAATCTTTCACAACCATGCTCAACTACAGAAAAACCAGATGTAGAATCAGACACAGATCCACCAGTAGAGTAAACCTTGTAACAATTTTCCACATAAAAATTGAGTTTTTCGGTACATAGTGCAACCATATTTGCGTTAGAGATACCCTTTTTAGAAACACTTATTGACAATAGAATATCAAAAACAAATTTACATTTAACACATCCCGTTACACCATTTGAGGTGTTTCCAATCTTATTAAAAATACTTTGAAATCTGTTATAACAGTAAGTGTAACTACAATTAACATAGTTGTATTCAATTATTTGATTAAAAAGTGATTGATTAAAACGTCTTACTTTAATTAAGTCTTTTGCTGTGAGAAGATACGCCCTGAACTTATTGGGAAGCTCTCCAGACATGGCATATAGAATGTCATTCGGCGTAGAGGGGGTTAAACCAAGACAACGTCTAAGAAGTTTGTTTTGTGCACCTTGAATTTTTTTATCAATATACTCAGGCGAGTTACATGTCGTCGTACGACTATTTTCAAGCTTAGAACACGCAAGGGATTTGTATAGATTGATCGCTTTGCCAGGAGGCATACCTCCGTTTACCTTAGTCATTAATCTGATAGCACTGAAGTTGTGAACCGAGCTCTTAATTGTACGATTGTAGTGCTCACTGAAGATAAGACTGGTGTTAATATCTCTACCGAGAAATCGAAAGGATTTGGTTTGACTAATTTGTACACCATTAATGCAAAAATTTAAGACTTTTTTAGACCCTTAGCGAAGTAGATCGCTTTTGTTTTACTCGGATTGAAAGATAAATTTAATTCGGCACACCTATTGAAGAAAATAATAGCCTTGATAGCAAGGTTGTATACCGCCTGTTGAAAAGATTTCGCAGAGGATAAAATTAAAAAATCGTCTGCATATTGAAAAACATGCGTGTTACGATCTTGAATATTGTGCAAATTTGCCGCATACAGATTAAAAAGAGTAGGGCTTAAACAGCTGCCTTGAGGCAGACCACCATGAATTTCCACAGATTCATTCCCCAGCACTAGTAAACGTTTAGAAAGGAAGTTTAGTATCCATAGACGAATATTTAAAGGACAGCCATAATTTGACAACAACTGCCCAAGTTTTATCAGATCAACACAATCATATGCTCTATTTATATCTAAAGACAACATCACAACTCTATTTCCAGCCTTTTTTTCCTTGGCAACAATAAAGGACAATTCATTTAGACACATATTCGCAGATCTATTTTTTTGATAGGCAAAGGATTTTTTAGGAATGAGCCCATTTTGCATAATAAAATCAGTCAGCCTCACTTTAACCATAAGATTAATAACTTTCAGAAAAACAGAAATAAGTGAAGTGGGCCTAAAATTGTTAATATCATTTAGATCCTTACCTGGCTTAGGAATTGGTATTACCTTAACACGTCTTCAATCTTCAAGAATTTAATTATTCATCCAACATTTATTCATTGCATTAAGTAAGGCCATGCTACTTTCATAGAACAACACTCTTAGCATGTCATACTTAATACCAGCAGCAGTGGATTTTTTTCTAGACGACAGCACATTAAAAAATTCTTGATATGTAAAAGGTGAAAACCTTGAAATCATGAAAGGAAGAGTGGGTAAGATAATCGACGAACTTGCAGGAATATGGTTTTTAAGCAGTTCAAGGTAAGCTTTGTTATTATTATCGTTCCAGATTGAAAATATATGTCCTTTACGATCATTATGACGATGTCCATTAATAAAATTCCAAAAATTCCGAGCATTACCATCCTTACAAACTTCATCTATAAAGTTTGCGCGAAAATCAGATTTAGCTTCCTTAACAGCAGCTTTCCATGTTTGCAGAATATCCTCAAATTCTAAAAAATTACTGAGCGTAGAATATTTATTCAATTTTTTCCTTGCAGCTTGAAGACATCGGAAAGTTGCAAGCAATTTAGAATTCCACCAAGGCTTCGGGTTGTACTTGGACCCATTGACATCAGATTTTGCTAAAGCTCCCTTGCAAATGAAGTATTTATAGAATCGAAATCAGGCTCAAGAGATATTGAAGATAAATTGTTAAGCAAAAGCCTACGAGATACAAAAGCTGTCCGTCTTTGAAAAGTATCTTTGTTAATTTGAAAAATTAATTTAATTTGGCATATGATGACTTCGACTGAGAAAAACACTAGACGTATCTCATGAGAAAGACAAACAGACAAAGTTAGAGAAAGTTAGATCAAGAATACTATTTGATGTAACACCATTTCGGACAAACGTAAAAGTAAGTTTATTGTTGTTACGTAATCGAAAATTATTTAAAGACATAGCCTCATGGAGAAATTTATCTTTGCTATTGGTTATATGGTCACCAAAGAAGGAACATCTAGCATTAAAATCGCCTGAAAATACAACATTTCTCTCACCATCTAAAAATTCAAGAATGCTTTGAATGTTATCGCAAAAACGTTGATTGTCTAAATGAGGTGGAAAATAGCACGATACAATACAAATATTTGGTTTTAAATTTTTTGTCTTAATAATAACAACATCAGAAACAGTTTAAAAAGGAACATGTCTAAACAATATACCCTTTCGAACAAGTATTGCAACACAAACAAACGGCAATAAGGATAATTTGTAAAGCAAACGCAGTGAATTGTCAGCAAGACACTGCAATTTAAAAAATTGTTCCACTTTTCTACTTTTCTAAATAAACAAACAACAACAGCTGATTTTGGAAATATACTGAGAACCGCGAAAGTGTGGATAAGATGTGTAAGAAAGTTTTGTAAATGAGAAAATAAATCAAAGCTTACTTTGACCTCAAGTTAGCCTTTGTATGAAAGTCCTAACATTTTGAATTGTATTTAAAAAAACAACGTCATGTAGAAAAATAAAATTTGAGTACAAAGCACTCAGAGATAATATATGTGAAGGAGTTTGTAATTTACACGGACCGTTGTAGTGCTTCCGTATCGTTAAAAAATAAAAATAATTAACTAACTAAAAAAATAACGAAGTGGGATCAATACTTCAAAGAAATGTCCTGGCAATTGCAACCCCACAGAATTCCTTCAATCCTTTTGATGGGCTGCTATTTTTCGTTTCAAATGATCACTAAATTATTTTAACAGTTATCAATATTTCGTTCATTCATTGGTTTACCCTTGACTTGACGCTTTCTCGATCTGTGGAAGTGGACACTGCTCAATGCCCAACTCATTCTAAATTTAAGATCTATATGGAGTCACACACGCCAAATATTCTAAATAAACCCCTAAACAAACCAACATGCATAGCAAGTCCATTATAGGTGAGCATAGTTTACTAGACTTTTCCAAATAAAAATAATTAATAATTTAATATTTTGGCAAAATTGAGTTTTCGTATCCCTTACGGTTTGTCCGTAATGAAGGAAAAATGCTAAAAAATATACGTCTTGTATATTTGTGGGAAGATTCATGGTCCGATTTAAACCATTTTCATTACCAAGGTTCATAGATACGAAAAAATAATCTGTACCAAATTTCAGTTCATTTTTATTATAAAATTAATTTTCAGGTGCAATTCAAGGACCTCAAAAGAGGCCTGGTCCACCCAAAAACAATTTTAAGCATAAAACTAATATGAACAGATCTGCCAAATAGTAGAATATACAGCTTAACAGTTCAGAGTTTATGCGAAATTTTAAAAAAGTATGCAAATTTGGATAAAACAAAATGCAAGTAAGCCTGTGCATCATATTAATCAAACGTTGGGAAATAATTCTGTTCAAATGATAGCATTTTTTTTTAAGTAAAACTTCCGAACGGCCAGTTTAATGTCTATTATACATGTTTCTTTGGAATTTACAAATAAAGCACTAATTTCACTTTTCTTTGAAATCGGAAACCACTCAACTGGAATCAATATAAGTCGATTTTGCTCGCGATAGGTAAGCGTCTAAATCTCATCAAATTTTTTGGGCAATATATAAATTTTTGCAGTCCTGAGAATTCCAACAAAATTATGTAAACTCACATGTCCCCCTCATCACAATTACAACAAATTCTTCGCTTAACGATCATTCACATTAGTCACATTCACAGCTTAACTGTAACTACAGATGCGTGAAGTTAAAAAGTTGTAAAAAGTTATTATTCTCTGAGACAGAGAAGAAGGAGAGAGAGAAAAAAAAAGAATCAGAGCCTCCCTCTATACTGTAGATGGTGCAACCAAGCCACGCTTCTAACTTTTTAAATTCATGCTCTACGTATATACTACCTTTTTAAAGTTAGAATTACTCTCTCCAGAGAAAAGTAAACAAACCAAAAATCACATAAACAAAGACCTGAAAATTTTTGACCATTTTTGTTTTAAAATTTTACATATTAAATAATAATGTTGTGAAAAAATTTTTTTTTTTAATTTAAAGTATGAAACACTAGCTGTTGCCCGCGGTTTCACCCGCGTGGAATTCGGTTATCTCGCGGGATGAAACGTTGCCTATGCCCTTCCCTAGGTTCTGAAATTTTTTAAACCGATATTGCCCGATTTTACTTACAACCTGCAGACACCTAACACATGTGTATCAAATTTCAGCTTGATATATCAAAAATTACGGCCGTGAGAGTGTCAGGAACAGTCAAACACATGGACACGCGGACGGACATTGTTTAAATTGATTCAGTTTTTGATCTTGAGCAAGAATATATAATGTTTGTGTTGTCTTCGACGCTTCCTTCCGAATGTTGCAAGCGGGAATTCCATATAAATGTTGCTCCTCTCCAGAACCTGGTGGTGCATATGTTCTTCGAATTCCATATAAATGTTGCTTCTATTCCAAATTCATTAAAAAATGGTCCGCAAATCCAGTATTGGCCAAAAATCCTCTCCAGAACCTGGTGTGCATATGTTCTTTGAATTCCATATAAATGTTGCTTCTATTCCAAATTCATTAAAAAATGGTCCGCAAATCCAGTATTGGCCAAAAATTCTCTCCGGAACCTGGTGGTGCGTCTGGAATGGGAATCGTAACATATGCTCTTAGAATTCCATATAAATGTTTCTTTTATTCCAAAATCATTAAAAAAATGGTCCGAAAATCCAGTATTGGCCAAAAATCCTGTCCAGAACCTGGTGGTGCATATGCTCTTAGAATTCCATATAAATGTTGCTTCTATTCCAAATTCATTAAAAAATGGTCCGAAAATCCAGTATTGGCCAAAAATCCTCTCCAGAACCTGGTGGTGCATATGTTCTTCGAATTCCATATAAATGTTGCTTCTATTCCAAATTCATTAAAAAATGGTCCGCAAATCCAGTATTGGCCAAAAATCCTCTCCAGAACCTGGTGGTGCGTCTGGAATGGGAATCGTAACATATGCTCTTAGAATTCCATATAAATGTTGCTTCTATTCCAAATTCATTAAAAAATGGTCCGCAAATCCAGTATTGGCCAAAAATCCTCTCCAGAACCTGGTGGTGCATATGCTCTTAGAATTCCATATAAATGTTGCTTCTATTCCAAATTCATTAAAAAATGGTCCGAAAATCCAGTATTGGCCAAAAAATCCTCTCCAGAACCTGGTGGTGCATATGTTCTTCGAATTCCATATTAATGTTGCTTCTATTCCAAATTCATTAAAAAATGGTCCGCAAATCCAGTATTGGCCAAAAATCCTCTCCAGAACCTGGTGGTGCGTCTGGAATGGGAATCGTAACATATGCTCTTAGAATTCCATATAAATGTTTCTTTTATTCCAAATTCATTAAAAAAATGGTCCGAAAATCCAGTATTGGCAAAAAATCCTGTCCAGAACCTGGTGGTGCATATGCTCTTAGAATTCCATATAAATGTTGCTTCTATTCCAATTTCATTAAAAAATGGTCCGAAAATCCAGTATTGGCCAAAAAATCCTCTCCAGAACCTGGTGGTGCATATGTTCTTCGAATTCCATATAAATGTTGCTTCTATTCCAAATTCATTAAAAAATGGTCCGCAAATCCAGTATTGGCCAAAAATTCTCTCCGGAACCTGGTGGTGCGTCTGGAATGGGAATCGTAACATATGCTCTTAGAATTCCATATAAATGTTTCTTTTATTCCAAATTCATTAAAAAAATGGTCCGAAAATCCAGTATTGGCAAAAAATCCTGTCCAGAACTTGGTGGTGCATATGCTCTTAGAATTCCATATAAATGTTGCTTCTATTCCAAATGCATTAAAAAATGGTCCGAAAATCCAGTATTGGCAAAAAAATCCTCTCCAGAACCTGGTGGTGCATATGTTCTTCGAATTCCATATAAATGTTGCTTCTATTCCAAATTCATTAAAAAAATGGTCCGAAAATCCAGTATTGGCCAAAAATCCTGTCCAGAACCTGGTGGTGCATATGTTCTTCGAATTCCATATAAATGTTGCTTCTATTCCAAATTCATTAAAAAATGGTCCGAAAATCCAGTATTGGCCAAAAAATCCTCTCCAGAACCTGGTGGTGCATATGTTCTTCGAATTCCATATAAATGTTGCTTCTATTCCAAATTCATTAAAAAATGGTCCGCAAATCCAGTATTGGCCAAAAATCCTCTCCAGAACCTGGTGGTGCGTCTGGAATGGGAATCGTAACATATGCTCTTAGAATTCCATATAAATGTTTCTTTTATTCCAAATTCATTAAAAAAATGGTCCGAAAACCCAGTATTGGCCAAAAATCCTGTCCAGAACCTGGTGGTGCATATGCTCTTAGAATTCCATATAAATGTTGCTTCTATTCCAAATTCATTAAAAAATGGTCCGAAAATCCAGTATTGGCCAAAAAATCCTCTCCAGAACCTGGTGGTGCATATGTTCTTCGAATTCCATATAAATGTTGCTTCTATTCCAAATTCATTAAAAAATGGTCCGCAAATCCAGTATTGGCCAAAAATCCTCTCCAGAACCTGGTGGTGCGTCTGGAATGGAAATCGTAACATATGCTCTTAGAATTCCATATAAATGTTTCTTTTATTTCAAATTCATTAAAAAAATGGTCCGAAAACCCAGTATTGGCCAAAAATCCTGTCCAGAACCTGGTGGTGCATATGCTCTTAGAATTCCATATAAATGTTGCTTCTATTCCAAATTCATTAAAAAATGGTCCGAAAATTTAGTATTGGCCAAAAAATCCTCTCCAGAACCTGGTGGTGCATATGTTCTTCGAATTCCATATAAATGTTGCTTCTATTCCAAATTCATTAAAAAAATGGTCCGAAAATCCAGTATTGGCCGAAAATCCTCTCCAGAACCTGGTGGTGCATATGTTCTTCGAATTCCATATAAATGTTGCTTCTATTCCAAATTCATTAAAAAATGGTCCGCAAATCCAGTATTGGCCAAAAATCCTCTCCAGAACCTGGTGATGCATCAGGAGTGGTATTCACACATGCCGTTGTCAGATTTTCTTAATTGTCTGGGTACATGTGAATGCAATGTTTGTATGGCAATATTACTATCAATGGTGGGTACAAAAAGGGGTTATAGTGATAAAAGTACAATAGTTGGACATATGGTCTCGGAAAGTTTTTTGTAGATATTGATATGTTCTATAATATTGTAGAACATTTTTTTGTTCTAACGTCAATACTTTCCGCAGCGTATTCGATGAAAGATATTTAAGACTAATTTTTTTACACCTTGGGTTAGTAATAGTAGGTATGTCCAGGGATCCCCAAAATTTTTTGGCAATAAATATAGCCTATGTTACTCAGTGATAAAGTAGCTTTCTAATAGCGAAAATATGTCGAGCATCTGGACTAATTATTATTGGACTAGGTACAATGCTGAAGGTTTCCTAGTATAAGGTATATCCCAAATTTTTTTTGGAGCAGAGTTATTAGCACTTGTCTTTGACGATAAATGTGAAAATTGCATTTTTATCAGGTAAATTACTAACATTTTTTAACGAGCAGATTGTCGAGCATCTGGACTAATTATTATTGGACTAGGTACAATGCTGAAGGTTTCCTAGAATAAGGTATATCCCTAATTTTTTTTGCAGCAGAGTTATTGGCACTTGTCAATGACGATATATGTGAAAATTGCATTTTTATCAGGTAAATCACTAACTTTTTTTTTAACGAGCAGATTGTTGAGTATCTGGACTAATTATTATTGGACTAGGTACAATGCTGAAGGTTTCCTAGTATAAGGTATATCCCAAATTTTTTTTGGAGCAGAGTTATTAGCACTTGTCTATGACGATATATGTGAAAATTGCATTTTTATCAGGTAAATTACTAACATTTTTTTTTACGAGCAGATTGTCGAGCATCTGGACTAATTATTATTGGACTAGGTACAATGCTGAAGGTTTCCTAGTATAAGGTATATCCCAAATTTTTTTTGGAGCAGAGTTATTAGCACTTGTCTTTGACGATATATGTGAAAATTGAATTTTTATCAAGTAAATTACTAACATTTTTTTAACGAGCATTCTGTTGAGCATCTGGACTAATTATTATTGGACTAGGTACAATGCTGAAGGTTTCCTAGTATAAGGTATATCCCAAATTTTTTTTGGGATCAGAGTTATTGGCACTTGTCTATGATGATATACGTGAAAATTGCATTTTTATCAGGTAAATCATTAACTTTTTTTTTTAACGAGCAGATTGTCGAGCATCTGGACTAATTATTATTGGACTACGTACAATGCTGAAGGTTTCCTAGTATAAGGTATATCCCAAATTTTTTTTGGAGCAGAGTTATTAGCACTTGTCTTTGACGATATATGTGAAAATTGAATTTTTATCAGGTAAATTACTAACATTTTTTTAACGAGCAGACTGTTGAGCATCTGGACTAATTATTATTGGACTAGGTATAATGCTGAAGGTTTCCTAAAATAAGGTATATCCCAAATTTTTTTTGGAGCAGAGTTATTAGCACTTGTCTTTGACGATATATGTTAAAATTGCATTTTTATCAGGTAAATTACTAACATTTTTTTAACGAGCAGATTGTCGAGCATCTGGACTAATTATTATTGGACTAGGTACAATGCTGAAGGTTTCCTAGTATAAGGTATATCCCAAATTTTTTTTGGATCAGAGTTATTGGCACTTGTCTATGACGATATATAGGAAAATTGCATTTTTATCAGGTAAATCACTAACTTTTTTTTAACGAGCAGATTGTCGATCATCTGGACTAATTATTATTGGACTGCTGAAGGTTTCCTAAAATAAGGTTTATCCCAAATTTTTTTTGGAGCAGAGTTATTAGCACTTGTCTTTGACGATATATGTGAAAATTGCATTTTTATCAGGTAAATTACTAACATTTTTTTAACGAGCAGACTGTTGAGCATCTGGACTAATTATTATTGGACTACGTACAATGCTGAAGGATTCCTAGTATAAGGTATATTCCCAATTTTTTTTGGAGCAGAGTTATTAGCACTTGTCTTTGACGATATATGTGAAAATTGAATTTTTATCAGGTAAATTACTAACATTTTTTTAACGAGCAGATTGTCGAGCATCTGGACTAATTATTATTGGACTAGGTACAATGCTGAAGGTTTCCTAGTATAAGGTATATCCCAAATTTTTTTTGGATCAGAGTTATTGGCACTTGTCTATGACGATATATAGGAAAATTGCATTTTTATCAGGTAAATCACTAACTTTTTTTTTAACGAGCAGATTGTCCAGCATCTGGACTAATTATTATTGGACTGCTGAAGGTTTCCTAGTATAAGGTTTATCCCAAATTTTTTTTGGAGCAGAGTTATTAGCACTTGTCTTTGACGATATATGTGAAAATTGCATTTTTATCAGGTAAATTACTAACATTTTTTTAACGAGCAGACTGTTGAGCATCTGGACTAATTATTATTGGACTACGTACAATGCTGAAGGATTCCTAGTATAAGGTATATTCCCAATTTTTTTTGGAGCAGAGTTATTAGCACTTGTCTTTGACGATATATGTGAAAATTGAATTTTTATCAGGTAAATTACTAACATTTTTTTAACGAGCAGATTGTCGAGCATCTGGACTAATTATTATTGGACTAGGTACAATGCTGAAGGTTTCCTAGTATAAGGTATATCCCAAATTTTTTTTGGAGCAGAGTTATTGGCACTTGTCTATGACGATATATGTGAAAATTGCATTTTTATCAGGTAAATCACTAACTTTTTTTTTAACGAGCAGATTGTCCAGCATCTGGACTAGATATTATTGGACTAGGTACAATGCTGAAGGTTTCCTAGTATAAAGTATATCCCAAATTTTTTTTGGAGCAGAGTTATTAGCACTTGTCTTTGACGATATATGTGAAAATTGCATTTTTATCAGGTAAATTACTAACATTTTTTTAACAAGCAGACTGTTGAGCATCTGGACTAATTATTATTGGACTACGTACAATGCTGAAGGATTCCTAGTATAAGGTATATTCCCAATTTTTTTTGGAGCAGAGTTATTAGCACTTGTCTTTGACGATATATGTGAAAATAGAATTTTTATCAGGTAAATTACTAACATTTTTTTAACGAGCAGATTGTCGAGCATCTGGACTAATTATTATTGGACTAGGTACAATGCTGAAGGTTTCCTAGTATAAGGTATATCCCAAATTGTTTTTGGAGCAGAGTTATTAGCACTTGTCTTTGACGATATATGTGAAAATTGCATTTTTATCAGGTAAATTACTAACATTTTTTTTAACGTGCAGATTGTCGAGCATCTGGACTAATTATTATTGGACTAGGTACAATGCTGAAGGATTCCTAGTATAAGGTATATTCCCAATTTTTTTTGGAGCAGAGTTATTAGCACTTGTCTTTGACGATATATGTGAAAATTGCATTTTTATCAGGTAAATTACTAACATTTTTTTAACGAGCAGACTGTTGAGCATCTGGACTAATTATTATTGGACTACGTACAATGCTGAAGGATTCCTAGTATAAGGTATATTCCCAATTTTTTTTGGAGCAGAGTTATTAGCACTTGTCTTTGACGATATATGTGAAAATTGAATTTTTATCAGGTAAATTACTAACATTTTTTTAACGAGCAGATTGTCGAGCATCTGGACTAATTATTATTGGACTAGGTACAATGCTGAAGGTTTCCTAGTATAAGGTATATCCCAAATTGTTTTTGGAGCAGAGTTATTAGCACTTGTCTTTGACGATATATGTGAAAATTGCATTTTTATCAGGTAAATTACTAACATTTTTTTTAACGTGCAGATTGTCGAGCATCTGGACTAATTATTATTGGACTAGGTACAATGCTGAAGGATTCCTAGTATAAGGTATATTCCCAATTTTTTTTGGAGCAGAGTTATTAGCACTTGTCTTTGACGATATATGTGAAAATTGCATTTTTATCAGGTAAATTACTAACATTTTTTTAACGAGCAGACTGTTGAGCATCTGGACTAATTATTGTTGGACTAGGTACAATGCTGAAGGTTTCCTAGTATAAGGTATATCCCAAATTTTTTTTGGAGCAGAGTTATTAGCACTTGTCTTTGACGATATATGTGAAAATTGCATTTTTATCAGGTAAATTACTAACATTTTTTTAACGAGCAGACTGTTGAGCATCTGGACTAATTATTATTGGACTAGGTATAATGCTGAAGGTTTCCTAAAATAAGGTATATCCCAAATTTTTTTTGGAGCAGAGTTATTAGCACTTGTCTTTGACGATATATGTGAAAATTGCATTTTTATCAGGTAAATTACTAACATTTTTTTAACGAGCAGATTGTCGAGCATCTGGACTAATTATTATTGGACTGCTGAAGGTTTCCTAAAATAAGGTTTATCCCAAATTTTTTTTGGAGCAGAGTTATTAGCACTTGTCTTTGACGATATATGTGAAAATTGCATTTTTATCAGGTAAATTACTAACATTTTTTTAACGAGCAGACTGTTGAGCATCTGGACTAATTATTATTGGACTACGTACAATGCTGAAGGATTCCTAGTATAAGGTATATTCCCAATTTTTTTTGGAGCAGAGTTATTAGCACTTGTCTTTGACGATATATGTGAAAATTGAATTTTTATCAGGTAAATTACTAACATTTTTTTAACGAGCAGATTGTCGAGCATCTGGACTAATTATTATTGGACTAGGTACAATGCTGAAGGTTTCCTAGTATAAGGTATATCCCAAATTTTTTTTGGATCAGAGTTATTGGCACTTGTCTATGACGATATATAGGAAAATTGCATTTTTATCAGGTAAATCACTAACTTTTTTTTTAACGAGCAGATTGTCCAGCATCTGGACTAATTATTATTGGACTAGGTACAATGCTGAAGGTTTCCTAGTATAAGGTTTATCCCAAATTTTTTTTGGAGCAGAGTTATTAGCACTTGTCTTTGACGATATATGTGAAAATTGCATTTTTATCAGGTAAATTACTAACATTTTTTTAACGAGCAGACTGTTGAGCATCTGGACTAATTATTATTGGACTACGTACAATGCTGAAGGATTCCTAGTATAAGGTATATTCCCAATTTTTTTTGGAGCAGAGTTATTAGCACTTGTCTTTGACGATATATGTGAAAATTGAATTTTTATCAGGTAAATTACTAACATTTTTTTAACGAGCAGATTGTCGAGCATCTGGACTAATTATTATTGGACTAGGTACAATGCTGAAGGTTTCCTAGTATAAGGTATATCCCAAATTTTTTTTGGAGCAGAGTTATTGGCACTTGTCTATGACGATATATGTGAAAATTGCATTTTTATCAGGTAAATCACTAACTTTTTTTTTAACGAGCAGATTGTCCAGCATCTGGACTAGATATTATTGGACTAGGTACAATGCTGAAGGTTTCCTAGTATAAAGTATATCCCAAATTTTTTTTGGAGCAGAGTTATTAGCACTTGTCTTTGACGATATATGTGAAAATTGCATTTTTATCAGGTAAATTACTAACATTTTTTTAACAAGCAGACTGTTGAGCATCTGGACTAATTATTATTGGACTACGTACAATGCTGAAGGATTCCTAGTATAAGGTATATTCCCAATTTTTTTTGGAGCAGAGTTATTAGCACTTGTCTTTGACGATATATGTGAAAATAGAATTTTTATCAGGTAAATTACTAACATTTTTTTAACGAGCAGATTGTCGAGCATCTGGACTAATTATTATTGGACTAGGTACAATGCTGAAGGTTTCCTAGTATAAGGTATATCCCAAATTGTTTTTGGAGCAGAGTTATTAGCACTTGTCTTTGACGATATATGTGAAAATTGCATTTTTATCAGGTAAATTACTAACATTTTTTTTAACGTGCAGATTGTCGAGCATCTGGACTAATTATTATTGGACTAGGTACAATGCTGAAGGATTCCTAGTATAAGGTATATTCCCAATTTTTTTTGGAGCAGAGTTATTAGCACTTGTCTTTGACGATATATGTGAAAATTGAATTTTTATCAGGTAAATTACTAACATTTTTTTAACGAGCAGACTGTTGAGCATCTGGAGTAATTATTATTGGACTAGGTATAATGCTGAAGGTTTCCTAGTATAAGGTATATCCCAAATTTTTTTTGGAGCAGAGTTATTAGCACTTGTCTTTGACGATATATGTGAAAATTGCATTTTTATCAGGTAAATTACTAACATTTTTTTAACGAGCAGACTGTTGAGCATCTGGACTAATTATTATTGGACTACGTACAATGCTGAAGGATTCCTAGTATAAGGTATATTCCCAATTTTTTTTGGAGCAGAGTTATTAGCACTTGTCTTTGACGATATATGTGAAAATTGAATTTTTATCAGGTAAATTACTAACATTTTTTTAACGAGCAGATTGTCGAGCATCTGGACTAATTATTATTGGACTAGGTACAATGCTGAAGGTTTCCTAGTATAAGGTATATCCCAAATTGTTTTTGGAGCAGAGTTATTAGCACTTGTCTTTGACGATATATGTGAAAATTGCATTTTTATCAGGTAAATTACTAACATTTTTTTTAACGTGCAGATTGTCGAGCATCTGGACTAATTATTATTGGACTAGGTACAATGCTGAAGGATTCCTAGTATAAGGTATATTCCCAATTTTTTTTGGAGCAGAGTTATTAGCACTTGTCTTTGACGATATATGTGAAAATTGCATTTTTATCAGGTAAATTACTAACATTTTTTTAACGAGCAGACTGTTGAGCATCTGGACTAATTATTGTTGGACTAGGTACAATGCTGAAGGTTTCCTAGTATAAGGTATATCCCAAATTTTTTTTGGAGCAGAGTTATTAGCACTTGTCTTTGACGATATATGTGAAAATTGCATTTTTATCAGGTAAATTACTAACATTTTTTTAACGAGCAGACTGTTGAGCATCTGGACTAATTATTATTGGACTAGGTATAATGCTGAAGGTTTCCTAAAATAAGGTATATCCCAAATTTTTTTTGGAGCAGAGTTATTAGCACTTGTCTTTGACGATATATGTGAAAATTGCATTTTTATCAGGTAAATTACTAACATTTTTTTAACGAGCAGATTGTCGAGCATCTGGACTAATTATTATTGGACTAGGTACAATGCTGAAGGTTTCCTATGATGATATATGTGAAAATAGTATTTTTATCAGGTAAATCATTAACTTTTTTTTTAACGAGCAGATTGTCGAGCATTTGGACTAATTATTATTGGACTAGGTACAATGCTGAAGGTTTCCTAGTATAAGGTATATCCCAAATTTTTTTTGGAGCAGGGTTATTAGCACTTGTCTTTGACGATATATGTGAAAATTGCATTTTTATCAGGTAAATTACTAACATTTTTTTAACGAGCAGATTGTCGAGCATCTGGACTAATTATTATTGGACTAGGTACAATGCTGAAGGTTTCCTAGTATAAGGTATATCCCAAATTTTTTTTGGAGCAGAGTTATTAGCACTTGTCTTTGACGATATATGTGAAAATTGCATTTTTATCAGGTAAATTACTAACATTTTTTAACGAGCAGATTGTCGAGCATCTGGACTAATTATTATTGGACTAGGTACAATGCTGAAGGTTTCCTAGTATAAGGTATATCCCAAATTTTTTTTGGAGCAGAGTTATTAGCACTTGTCTTTGACGATATATGTGAAAATTGAATTTTTGTCAGGTAAATTACTAACATTTTTTTAACGAGCAGACTGTTGAGCATCTGGACTAATTATTATTGGACTAGGTACAATGCTAAAGGTTTCCTAGAATAAGGTATATCCCTAATTTTTTTTGCAGCAGAGTTATTGGCACTTGTCAATGACGATATATGTGAAAATTGCATTTTTATCAGGTAAATCACTAACTTTTTTTTTAACGAGCAGATTGTCGAGCATCTGGACTAATTATTATTGGACTAGGTACAATGCTGAAGGTTTCCTAGTATAAGGTATATCCCAAATTTTTTTTGGAGCAGAGTTATTAGCACTTGTCTATGACGATATATGTGAAAATTGCATTTTTATCAGGTAAATTACTAACATTTTTTTTAACGTGCAGATTGTCGAGCATCTGGACTAATTATTATTGGACTAGGTACAATGCTGAAGGATTCCTAGTATAAGGTATATCCCAAATTTTTTTTGGAGCAGAGTTATTAGCACTTGTCTTTGACGATATATGTGAAAATTGAATTTTTGTCAGGTAAATTACTAACATTTTTTTAACGAGCAGACTGTTAAGCATCTGGACTAATTATTGTTGGACTAGGTACAATGCTGAAGGTTTCCTAGTATAAGGTATATCCCTAATTTTTTTTGCAGCAGAGTTATTGGCACTTGTCTTTGACGATATATGTGAAAATTGCATTTTTATCAGGTAAATTACTAACATTTTTTTAACGAGCAGACTGTTGAGCATCTGGACTAATTATTATTGGACTAGGTATAATGCTGAAGGTTTCCTAAAATAAGGTATATCCCAAATTTTTTTTGGAGCAGAGTTATTAGCACTTGTCTTTGACGATATATGTGAAAATTGCATTTTTATCAGGTAAATTACTAACATTTTTTTAACGAGCAGATTGTCGAGCATCTGGACTAATTATTATTGGACTAGGTACAATGCTGAAGGTTTCCTATGATGATATATGTGAAAATAGTATTTTTATCAGGTAAATCATTAACTTTTTTTTTAACGAGCAGATTGTCGAGCATTTGGACTAATTATTATTGGACTAGGTACAATGCTGAAGGTTTCCTAGTATAAGGTATATCCCAAATTTTTTTTGGAGCAGAGTTATTAGCACTTGTCTTTGACGATATATGTGAAAATTGCATTTTTATCAGGTAAATTACTAACATTTTTTTAACGAGCAGACTGTTGAGCATCTGGACTAATTATTATTGGACTAGGTATAATGCTGAAGGTTTCCTAGAATAAGGTATATCCCAAATTTTTTTTGAAGCAGAGTTATTAGCACTTGTCTTTGATGATATATGTGAAAATTGAATTTTTATCAAGTAAATTACTAACATTTTCTTAACGAGCAGACTGTTGAGCATCTGGACTAATTATTATTGGACTAGGTACAATGCTGAAGGTTTCCTAGTATAAGGTATATCCCAAATTTTTTTTGGAGCAGAGTTATTAGCACTTGTCTTTGACGATATATGTGAAAATTGAATTTTTGTCAGGTAAATTACTAAAATTTTTTTAACGAGCAGACTGTTGAGCATCTGGACTAATTATTATTGGACTAGGTACAATGCTAAAGGTTTCCTAGAATAAGGTATATCCCTAATTTTTTTTGCAGCAGAGTTATTGGCACTTGTCAATGACGATATATGTGAAAATTGCATTTTTATCAGGTAAATCACTAACTTTTTTTTTAACGAGCAGATTGTTGAGTATCTGGACTAATTATTATTGGACTAGGTACAATGCTGAAGGTTTCCTAGTATAAGGTATATCCCAAATTTTTTTTGGAGCAGAGTTATTAGCACTTGTCTATGACGATATATGTGAAAATTGCATTTTTATCAGGTAAATTACTAACATTTTTTTTTACGAGCAGATTGTCGAGCATCTGGACTAATTATTATTGGACTAGGTACAATGCTGAAGGTTTCCTAGTATAAGGTATATCCCAAATTTTTTTTGGAGCAGAGTTATTAGCACTTGTCTTTGACGATAAATGTGAAAATTGCATTTTTATCAGGTAAATTACTAACATTTTTTAACGAGCAGATTGTCGAGCATCTGGACTAATTATTATTGGACTAGGTACAATGCTGAAGGTTTCCTAGTATAAGGTATATCCCAAATTTTTTTTGGAGCAGAGTTATTAGCACTTGTCTTTGACGATATATGTGAAAATTGAATTTTTGTCAGGTAAATTACTAACATTTTTTTAACGAGCAGACTGTTGAGCATCTGGACTAATTATTATTGGACTAGGTACAATGCTGAAGGTTTCCTAGAATAAGGTATATCCCTAATTTTTTTTGCAGCAGAGTTATTGGCACTTGTCAATGACGATATATGTGAAAATTGCATTTTTATCAGGTAAATCACTAACTTTTTTTTTAACGAGCAGATTGTTGAGTATCTGGACTAATTATTATTGGACTAGGTACAATGCTGAAGGTTTCCTAGTATAAGGTATATCCCAAATTTTTTTTGGAGCAGAGTTATTAGCACTTGTCTATGACGATATATGTGAAAATTGCATTTTTATCAGGTAAATTACTAACATTTTTTTTTACGAGCAGATTGTCGAGCATCTGGACTAATTATTATTGGACTAGGTACAATGCTGAAGGTTTCCTAGTATAAGGTATATCCCAAATTTTTTTTTGGAGCAGAGTTATTAGCACTTGTCTTTGACGATATATGTGAAAATTGAATTTTTATCAAGTAAATTACTAACATTTTTTTAACGAGCAGACTGTTGAGCATCTGGACTAATTATTATTGGACTACGTACAATGCTGAAGGTTTCCTAGAATAAGGTATATCCCAAATTTTTTTTGGAGCAGAGTTATTAGCACTTGTCTTTGACGATATATGTGAAAATTGCATTTTTATCAGGTAAATTACTAACATTTTTTTAACGAGCAGATTGTCGAGCATCTGGACTAATTATTATTGGACTAGGTACAATGCTGAAGGTTTCCTAGTATAAGGTATATCCCAAATTTTTTTTGGAGCAGAGTTATTAGCACTTGCCTTTGACGATATATGTGAAAATTGCATTTTTATCAGGTAAATTACTAACATTTTTTTAACGAGCAGACTGTTGAGCATCTGGACTAATTATTGTTGGACTAGGTACAATGCTGAAGGTTTCCTAGTATAAGGTATATCCCAAATTTTTTTTGGAGCAGAGTTATTAGCACTTGTCTTTGACGATATATGTGAAAATTGAATTTTTATCAGGTAAATAACTAACATTTTTTTAACGAGCAGACTGTTGAGCATCTGGACTAATTATTATTGGACTAGGTATAATGCTGAAGGTTTCCTAAAATAAGGTATATCCCAAATTTTTTTTGGAGCAGAGTTATTAGCACTTGTCTTTGACGATATATGTGAAAATTGCATTTTTATCAGGTAAATTACTAACATTTTTTTAACGAGCAGATTGTCGAGCATCTGGACTAATTATTATTGGACTAGGTACAATGCTGAAGGTTTCCTAGTATAAGGTATATCCCAAATTTTTTTTGGATCAGAGTTATTGGCACTTGTCTATGACGATATATGTGAAAATTGCATTTTTATCAGGTAAATCACTAACTTTTTTTTTAACGAGCAGATTGTCCAGCATCTGGACTAATTATTATTGGACTGCTGAAGGTTTCCTAGTATAAGGTTTATCCCAAATTTTTTTTGGAGCAGAGTTATTAGCACTTGTCTTTGACGATATATGTGAAAATTGCATTTTTATCAGGTAAATTACTAACATTTTTTTAACGAGCAGACTGTTGAGCATCTGGACTAATTATTATTGGACTACGTACAATGCTGAAGGATTCCTAGTATAAGGTATATTCCCAATTTTTTTTGGAGCAGAGTTATTAGCACTTGTCTTTGACGATATATGTGAAAATTGAATTTTTATCAGGTAAATTACTAACATTTTTTTAACGAGCATATTGTCGAGCATCTGGACTAATTATTATTGGACTAGGTACAATGCTGAAGGTTTCCTAGTATAAGGTATATCCCAAATTTTTTTTGGAGCAGAGTTATTGGCACTTGTCTATGACGATATATGTGAAAATTGCATTTTTATCAGGTAAATCACTAACTTTTTTTTTAACGAGCAGATTGTCCAGCATCTGGACTAGATATTATTGGACTAGGTACAATGCTGAAGGTTTCCTAGTATAAGGTATATCCCAAATTTTTTTTGGAGCAGAGTTATTAGCACTTGTCTATGACGATATATGTGAAAATTGCATTTTTATCAGGTAAATTACTAACATTTTTTTTTACGAGCAGATTGTCGAGCATCTGGACTAATTATTATTGGACTAGGTACAATGCTGAAGGTTTCCTAGTATAAGGTATATCCCAAATTTTTTTTGGAGCAGAGTTATTAGCACTTGTCTTTGACGATATATGTGAAAATTGCATTTTTATCAGGTAAATTACTAACATTTTTTTAACGAGCAGACTGTTGAGCATTTGGACTAATTATTATTGGACTACGTACAATGCTGAAGGATTCCTAGTATAAGGTATATTCCCAATTTTTTTTGGAGCAGAGTTATTAGCACTTGTCTTTGACGATATATGTGAAAATTGAATTTTTATCAGGTAAATTACTAACATTTTTTTAACGAGCAGATTGTCGAGCATCTGGACTAATTATTATTGGACTAGGTACAATGCTGAAGGTTTCCTAGTATAAGGTATATCCCAAATTGTTTTTGGAGCAGAGTTATTAGCACTTGTCTTTGACGATATATGTGAAAATTGCATTTTTATCAGGTAAATTACTAACATTTTTTTTAACGTGCAGATTGTCGAGCATCTGGACTAATTATTATTGGACTAGGTACAATGCTGAAGGATTCCTAGTATAAGGTATATTCCCAATTTTTTTTGGAGCAGAGTTATTAGCACTTGTCTTTGACGATATATGTGAAAATTGAATTTTTATCAGGTAAATTACTAACATTTTTTTAACGAGCAGACTGTTGAGCATCTGGACTAATTATTATTGGACTAGGTATAATGCTGAAGGTTTCCTAAAATAAGGTATATCCCAAATTTTTTTTGGAGCAGAGTTATTAGCACTTGTCTTTGACGATATATGTGAAAATTGCATTTTTATCAGGTAAATTACTAACATTTTTTTAACGAGCAGACTGTTGAGCATCTGGACTAATTATTATTGGACTACGTACAATGCTGAAGGATTCCTAGTATAAGGTATATTCCCAATTTTTTTTGGAGCAGAGTTATTAGCACTTGTCTTTGACGATATATGTGAAAATTGAATTTTTATCAGGTAAATTACTAACATTTTTTTAACGAGCAGATTGTCGAGCATCTGGACTAATTATTATTGGACTAGGTACAATGCTGAAGGTTTCCTAGTATAAGGTATATCCCAAATTGTTTTTGGAGCAGAGTTATTAGCACTTGTCTTTGACGATATATGTGAAAATTGCATTTTTATCAGGTAAATTACTAACATTTTTTTTAACGTGCAGATTGTCGAGCATCTGGACTAATTATTATTGGACTAGGTACAATGCTGAAGGATTCCTAGTATAAGGTATATTCCCAATTTTTTTTGGAGCAGAGTTATTAGCACTTGTCTTTGACGATATATGTGAAAATTGCATTTTTATCAGGTAAATTACTAACATTTTTTTAACGAGCAGACTGTTGAGCATCTGGACTAATTATTGTTGGACTAGGTACAATGCTGAAGGTTTCCTAGTATAAGGTATATCCCAAATTTTTTTTGGAGCAGAGTTATTAGCACTTGTCTTTGACGATATATGTGAAAATTGCATTTTTATCAGGTAAATTACTAACATTTTTTTAACGAGCAGACTGTTGAGCATCTGGACTAATTATTATTGGACTAGGTATAATGCTGAAGGTTTCCTAAAATAGGGTATATCCCAAATTTTTTTTGGAGCAGAGTTATTAGCACTTGTCTTTGACGATATATGTGAAAATTGCATTTTTATCAGGTAAATTACTAACATTTTTTTAACGAGCAGACTGTTGAGCATCTGGACTAATTATTATTGGACTAGGTATAATGCTGAAGGTTTCCTAAAATAGGGTATATCCCAAATTTTTTTTGGAGCAGAGTTATTAGCACTTGTCTTTGACGATATATGTGAAAATTGCATTTTTATCAGGTAAATTACTAACATTTTTTAACGAGCAGATTGTCGAGCATCTGGACTAATTATTATTGGACTAGGTACAATGCTGAAGGTTTCCTAGTATAAGGTATATCCCAAATTTTTTTTGGAGCAGAGTTATTAGCACTTGTCTTTGACGATATATGTGAAAATTGAATTTTTGTCAGGTAAATTACTAACATTTTTTTAACGAGCAGACTGTTGAGCATCTGGACTAATTATTATTGGACTAGGTACAATGCTAAAGGTTTCCTAGAATAAGGTATATCCCTAATTTTTTTTGCAGCAGAGTTATTGGCACTTGTCAATGACGATATATGTGAAAATTGCATTTTTATCAGGTAAATTACTAACATTTTTTTAACGAGCAGACTGTTGAGCATCTGGACTAATTATTATTGGACTAGGTACAATGCTGAAGGATTCCTAGTATAAGGTATATTCCCAATTTTTTTTGGAGCAGAGTTATTAGCACTTGCCTTTGAAGATATATGTGAAAATTGAATTTTTATCAGGTAAATTACTAACATTTTTTTAACGAGCAGACTGTTGAGCGTCTGGACTAATTATTATCGGACTACGTACAATGCTGAAGGATTCCTAGTATAAGGTATATTCCCAATTTTTTTTGGAGCAGAGTTATTAGCACTTGTCTTTGACGATATATGTGAAAATTGAATTTTTATCAGGTAAATTACTAACATTTTTTTAACGAGCAGACTGTTGAGCATCTGGACTAATTATTATTGGACTACGTACAATGCTGAAGGTTTCCTAGTATAAGGTATATCCCAAATTTTTTTTGGAGCAGAGTTATTAGCACTTGTCTTTGACGATATATGTGAAAATTGCATTTTTATCAGGTAAATTACAAATTATTTTGGGATCAGAGTTATTGGCACTTGTCTATGATGATATATGTGAAAATTGCATTTTTATCAGGTAAATCATTAACTTTTTTTTTTTAACGAGCAGATTGTCGAGCATCTGGACTAATTATTATTGGACTAGGTACAATGCTGAAGGTTTCCTAGAATAAGGTATATCCCAAATTTTTTTTGGAGCAGAGTTATTAGCACTTGTCTTTGACGATATATGTGAAAATTGCATTTTTATCAGGTAAATTACTAACATTTTTTTAACGAGCAGATTGTCGAGCATCTGGACTAATTATTATTGGACTAGGTACAATGCTGAAGGATTCCTAGTATAAGGTATATCCCAAATTTTTTTTGGAGCAGAGTTATTAGCACTTGTCTTTGACGATATATGTGAAAATTGCATTTTTATCAGGTAAATTACTAACATTTTTTTAACGAGCAGACTGTTGAGCATCTGGACTAATTATTGTTGGACTAGGTACAATGCTGAAGGTTTCCTAGTATAAGGTATATCCCAAATTTTTTTTGGAGCAGAGTTATTAACACTTGTCTTTGACGATATATGTGAAAATTGCATTTTTATCAAGTAAATTACTAACATTTTTTTAACGAGCAGACTGTTGAGCATCTGGACTAATTATTATTGGACTAGGTATAATGCTGAAGGTTTCCTAAAATAAGGTATATCCCAAATTTTTTTTGGAGCAGAGTTATTAGCACTTGTCTTTGACGATATATGTGAAAATTGCATTTTTATCAGGTAAATTACTAACATTTTTTTAACGAGCAGATTGTCGAGCATCTGGACTAATTATTATTGGACTAGGTACAATGCTGAAGGTTTCCTAGTATTTGGCACTTGTCTATGATGATATATGTGAAAATAGTATTTTTATCAGGTAAATCATTAACTTTTTTTTTAACGAGCAGATTGTCGAGCATTTGGACTAATTATTATTGGACTAGGTACAATGCTGAAGGTTTCCTAGTATAAGGTATATCCCAAATTTTTTTTGGAGCAGAGTTATTAGCACTTGTCTTTGACGATATATGTGAAAATTGCATTTTTATCAGGTAAATTACTAACATTTTTTTAACGAGCAGACTGTTGAGCATCTGGACTAATTATTATTGGACTAGGTACAATGCTGAAGGTTTCCTAGTATTTGGCACTTGTCTATGATGATATATGTGAAAATAGTATTTTTATCAGGTAAATCAATAACTTTTTTTTTAACGAGCAGATTGTCGAGCATTTGGACTAATTATTATTGGACTAGGTACAATGCTGAAGGTTTCCTAGTATTTGGCACTTGTCTATGATGATATATGTGAAAATAGTATTTTTATCAGGTAAATCATTAACTTTTTTTTTAACGAGCAGATTGTCGAGCATTTGGACTAATTATTATTGGACTAGGTACAATGCTGAAGGTTTCCTAGTATAAGGTATATCCCAAATTTTTTTTGGAGCAGAGTTATTAGCACTTGTCTTTGACGATATATGTGAAAATTGCATTTTTATCAGGTAAATTACTAACATTTTTTTAACGAGCAGACTGTTGAGCATCTGGACTAATTATTATTGGACTACGTACAATGCTGAAGGATTCCTAGTATAAGGTATATTCCCAATTTTTTTTGGAGCAGAGTTATTAGCACTTGTCTTTGACGATATATGTGAAAATTGAATTTTTATCAGGTAAATTACTAACATTTTTTTAACGAGCAGATTGTCGAGCATCTGGACTAATTATTATTGGACTAGGTACAATGCTGAAGGTTTCCTAGTATAAGGTATATCCCAAATTTTTTTTGGAGCAGAGTTATTGGCACTTGTCTATGACGATATATGTGAAAATTGCATTTTTATCAGGTAAATCACTAACTTTTTTTTTAACGAGCAGATTGTCCAGCATCTGGACTAGATATTATTGGACTAGGTACAATGCTGAAGGTTTCCTAGTATAAGGTATATCCCAAATTTTTTTTGGAGCAGAGTTATTAGCACTTGTCTATGACGATATATGTGAAAATTGCATTTTTATCAGGTAAATTACTAACATTTTTTTTTACGAGCAGATTGTCGAGCATCTGGACTAATTATTATTGGACTAGGTACAATGCTGAAGGTTTCCTAGTATAAGGTATATCCCAAATTTTTTTTGGAGCAGAGTTATTAGCACTTGTCTTTGACGATATATGTGAAAATTGCATTTTTATCAGGTAAATTACTAACATTTTTTTAACGAGCAGACTGTTGAGCATCTGGACTAATTATTATTGGACTAGGTACAATGCTGAAGGTTTCCTAGTATAAGGTATATCCCAAATTTTTTTTGGGATCAGAGTTATTGGCACTTGTCTATGATGATATATGTGAAAATAGTATTTTTATCAGGTAAATCATTAACTTTTTTTTTTAACGAGCAGATTGTCGAGCATCTGGACTAATTATTATTGGACTAGGTACAATGCTGAAGGTTTCCTAGTATAAGGTATATCCCAAATTTTTTTTGGGATCAGAGTTATTGGCACTTGTCTATGATGATATATGTGAAAATAGTATTTTTATCAGGTAAATCATTAACTTTTTTTTTTAACGAGCAGATTGTCGAGCATCTGGACTAATTATTATTGGACTAGGTACAATGCTGAAGGTTTCCTAGTATAAGGTATATCCCAAATTTTTTTTGGATCAGAATTTATTGGCACTTGTCTATGACGATATATGTGAAAATTGCATTTTTATCAGGTAAATTACTAACATTTTTTTAACGAGCAGACTGTTGAGCATCTATACTAATTATTGTTGGACTAGGTACAATGCTGAAGGTTTCCTAGAATAAGGTATATCCCAAATTTTTTTTGGAGCAGAGTTATTAGCACTTGTCTTTGACGATATATGTGAAAATTGCATTTTTATCAGGTAAATTACTAACATTTTTTAACGAGCAGATTGTCGAGCATCTGGACTAATTATTATTGGACTAGGTACAATGCTGAAGGATTCCTAGTATAAGGTATATTCCCAATTTTTTTTGGAGCAGAGTTATTAGCACTTGTCTTTGACGATATATGTGAAAATTGCATTTTTATCAGGTAAATTACTAACATTTTTTTAACGAGCAGACTGTTGAGCATCTGGACTAATTATTGTTGGACTAGGTACAATGCTGAAGGTTTCCTAGTATAAGGTATATCCCAAATTTTTTTTGGAGCAGAGTTATTAGCACTTGTCTTTGACGATATATGTGAAAATTGCATTTTTATCAGGTAAATTACTAACATTTTTTTAACGAGCAGACTGTTGAGCATCTGGACTAATTATTATTGGACTAGGTATAATGCTGAAGATTTCCTAAAATAGGGTATATCCCAAATTTTTTTTGGAGCAGAGTTATTAGCACTTGTCTTTGACGATATATGTGAAAATTGCATTTTTATCAGGTAAATTACTAACATTTTTTTAACGAGCAGACTGTTGAGCATCTGGACTAATTATTATTGGACTAGGTATAATGCTGAAGGTTTCCTAAAATAGGGTATATCCCAAATTTTTTTTGGAGCAGAGTTATTAGCACTTGTCTTTGACGATATATGTGAAAATTGCATTTTTATCAGGTAAATTACTAACATTTTTTAACGAGCAGATTGTCGAGCATCTGGACTAATTATTATTGGACTAGGTACAATGCTGAAGGTTTCCTAGTATAAGGTATATCCCAAATTTTTTTTGGAGCAGAGTTATTAGCACTTGTCTTTGACGATATATGTGAAAATTGAATTTTTGTCAGGTAAATTACTAACATTTTTTTAACGAGCAGACTGTTGAGCATCTGGACTAATTATTATTGGACTAGGTACAATGCTAAAGGTTTCCTAGAATAAGGTATATCCCTAATTTTTTTTGCAGCAGAGTTATTGGCACTTGTCAATGACGATATATGTGAAAATTGCATTTTTATCAGGTAAATTACTAACATTTTTTTAACGAGCAGACTGTTGAGCATCTGGACTAATTATTATTGGACTAGGTACAATGCTGAAGGATTCCTAGTATAAGGTATATTCCCAATTTTTTTTGGAGCAGAGTTATTAGCACTTGCCTTTGAAGATATATGTGAAAATTGAATTTTTATCAGGTAAATTACTAACATTTTTTTAACGAGCAGACTGTTGAGCATCTGGACTAATTATTATTGGACTAGGTACAATGCTGAAGGTTTCCTAGTATTTGGCACTTGTCTATGATGATATATGTGAAAATAGTATTTTTATCAGGTAAATCAATAACTTTTTTTTTAACGAGCAGATTGTCGAGCATTTGGACTAATTATTATTGGACTAGGTACAATGCTGAAGGTTTCCTAGTATTTGGCACTTGTCTATGATGATATATGTGAAAATAGTATTTTTATCAGGTAAATCATTAACTTTTTTTTTAACGAGCAGATTGTCGAGCATTTGGACTAATTATTATTGGACTACGTACAATGCTGAAGGATTCCTAGTATAAGGTATATTCCCAATTTTTTTTGGAGCAGAGTTATTAGCACTTGTCTTTGACGATATATGTGAAAATTGAATTTTTATCAGGTAAATTACTAACATTTTTTTAACGAGCAGATTGTCGAGCATCTGGACTAATTATTATTGGACTAGGTACAATGCTGAAGGTTTCCTAGTATAAGGTATATCCCAAATTTTTTTTGGAGCAGAGTTATTGGCACTTGTCTATGACGATATATGTGAAAATTGCATTTTTATCAGGTAAATCACTAACTTTTTTTTTAACGAGCAGATTGTCCAGCATCTGGACTAGATATTATTGGACTAGGTACAATGCTGAAGGTTTCCTAGTATAAGGTATATCCCAAATTTTTTTTGGAGCAGAGTTATTAGCACTTGTCTATGACGATATATGTGAAAATTGCATTTTTATCAGGTAAATTACTAACATTTTTTTTTACGAGCAGATTGTCGAGCATCTGGACTAATTATTATTGGACTAGGTACAATGCTGAAGGTTTCCTAGTATAAGGTATATCCCAAATTTTTTTTGGAGCAGAGTTATTAGCACTTGTCTTTGACGATATATGTGAAAATTGCATTTTTATCAGGTAAATTACTAACATTTTTTTAACGAGCAGACTGTTGAGCATCTGGACTAATTATTATTGGACTAGGTACAATGCTGAAGGTTTCCTAGTATAAGGTATATCCCAAATTTTTTTTGGGATCAGAGTTATTGGCACTTGTCTATGATGATATATGTGAAAATAGTATTTTTATCAGGTAAATCATTAACTTTTTTTTTTAACGAGCAGATTGTCGAGCATCTGGACTAATTATTATTGGACTAGGTACAATGCTGAAGGTTTCCTAGTATAAGGTATATCCCAAATTTTTTTTGGGATCAGAGTTATTGGCACTTGTCTATGATGATATATGTGAAAATAGTATTTTTATCAGGTAAATCATTAACTTTTTTTTTTAACGAGCAGATTGTCGAGCATCTGGACTAATTATTATTGGACTAGGTACAATGCTGAAGGTTTCCTAGTATAAGGTATATCCCAAATTTTTTTTGGATCAGAATTTATTGGCACTTGTCTATGACGATATATGTGAAAATTGCATTTTTATCAGGTAAATTACTAACATTTTTTTAACGAGCAGACTGTTGAGCATCTATACTAATTATTGTTGGACTAGGTACAATGCTGAAGGTTTCCTAGAATAAGGTATATCCCAAATTTTTTTTGGAGCAGAGTTATTAGCACTTGTCTTTGACGATATATGTGAAAATTGCATTTTTATCAGGTAAATTACTAACATTTTTTAACGAGCAGATTGTCGAGCATCTGGACTAATTATTATTGGACTAGGTACAATGCTGAAGGATTCCTAGTATAAGGTATATTCCCAATTTTTTTTGGAGCAGAGTTATTAGCACTTGTCTTTGACGATATATGTGAAAATTGCATTTTTATCAGGTAAATTACTAACATTTTTTTAACGAGCAGACTGTTGAGCATCTGGACTAATTATTGTTGGACTAGGTACAATGCTGAAGGTTTCCTAGTATAAGGTATATCCCAAATTTTTTTTGGAGCAGAGTTATTAGCACTTGTCTTTGACGATATATGTGAAAATTGCATTTTTATCAGGTAAATTACTAACATTTTTTTAACGAGCAGACTGTTGAGCATCTGGACTAATTATTATTGGACTAGGTATAATGCTGAAGGTTTCCTAAAATAGGGTATATCCCAAATTTTTTTTGGAGCAGAGTTATTAGCACTTGTCTTTGACGATATATGTGAAAATTGCATTTTTATCAGGTAAATTACTAACATTTTTTTAACGAGCAGACTGTTGAGCATCTGGACTAATTATTATTGGACTAGGTATAATGCTGAAGGTTTCCTAAAATAGGGTATATCCCAAATTTTTTTTGGAGCAGAGTTATTAGCACTTGTCTTTGACGATATATGTGAAAATTGCATTTTTATCAGGTAAATTACTAACATTTTTTAACGAGCAGATTGTCGAGCATCTGGACTAATTATTATTGGACTAGGTACAATGCTGAAGGTTTCCTAGTATAAGGTATATCCCAAATTTTTTTTGGAGCAGAGTTATTAGCACTTGTCTTTGACGATATATGTGAAAATTGAATTTTTGTCAGGTAAATTACTAACATTTTTTTAACGAGCAGACTGTTGAGCATCTGGACTAATTATTATTGGACTAGGTACAATGCTAAAGGTTTCCTAGAATAAGGTATATCCCTAATTTTTTTTGCAGCAGAGTTATTGGCACTTGTCAATGACGATATATGTGAAAATTGCATTTTTATCAGGTAAATTACTAACATTTTTTTAACGAGCAGACTGTTGAGCATCTGGACTAATTATTATTGGACTAGGTACAATGCTGAAGGATTCCTAGTATAAGGTATATTCCCAATTTTTTTTGGAGCAGAGTTATTAGCACTTGCCTTTGAAGATATATGTGAAAATTGAATTTTTATCAGGTAAATTACTAACATTTTTTTAACGAGCAGACTGTTGAGCGTCTGGACTAATTATTATCGGACTACGTACAATGCTGAAGGATTCCTAGTATAAGGTATATTCCCAATTTTTTTTGGAGCAGAGTTATTAGCACTTGTCTTTGACGATATATGTGAAAATTGCATTTTTATCAGGTAAATTACTAACATTTTTTTAACGAGCAGATTGTCGAGCATCTGGACTAATTATTATTGGACTAGGTACAGTGCTGAAGGTTTCCTATATAAGGTATATCCCAAATTTTTTTTGGAGCAGAGTTATTAGCACTTGTCTTTGACGATATATGTGAAAATTGCATTTTTATCAGGTAAATTACTAACATTTTTTTAACGAGCAGACTGTTGAGCATCTGGACAAATTATTATTGGACTAGGTACAATGCTGAAGGTTTCCTAGTATAAGGTATATCCCAAATTTTTTTTGGAGCAGAGTTATTAGCACTTGTCTTTGACGATATATGTGAAAATTGCATTTTTATCAGGTAAATCATTAACTTTTTTTTTTAACGAGCAGATTGTCGAGCATCTGGACTAATTATTATTGGACTACGTACAATGCTGAAGGTTTCCTAAAATAAGGTATATCCCAAATTTTTTTTGGATCAGAGTTATTGGCACTTGTCTTTGACGATATATGTGAAAATTGCATTTTTATCAGGTAAATTACTAACATTTTTTTAACGAGCAGATTGTCGAGCATCTGGACTAATTATTATTGGACTAGGTACAATGCTGAAGGTTTCCTAGTATTTGGCACTTGTCTATGATGATATATGTGAAAATTGAATTTTTATCAGGTAAATTACTAACATTTTTTTAACGAGCAGACTGTTGAGCATCTGGACTAATTATTATTGGACTACGTACAATGCTGAAGGTTTCCTAGTATAAGGTATATCCCAAATTTTTTTTGGAGCAGAGTTATTAGCACTTGTCTTTGACGATATATGTGAAAATTGCATTTTTATCAGGTAAATTACTAACATTTTTTTAACGAGCAGATTGTCGAGCATCTGGACTAATTATTATTGGACTAGGTACAGTGCTGAAGGTTTCCTATATAAGGTATATCCTAAATTTTTTTTGGAGCAGAGTTATTAGCACTTGTCTTTGACGATATATGTGAAAATTGAATTTTTATCAGGTAAATTACTAACATTTTTTTAACGAGCAGACTTTTGAGCATCTGGACTAATTATTATTGGACTAGGTATAATGCTGAAGGTTTCCTAAAATAAGGTATATCCCAAATTTTTTTTGGAGCAGAGTTATTAGCACTTGTCTTTGACGATATATGTGAAAATTGCATTTTTATCAGGTAAATTACTAACATTTTTTTAACGAGCAGATTGTCGAGCATCTGGACTAATTATTATTGGACTAGGTACAATGCTGAAGGTTTTCTAGTATAAGGTATATCCCAAATTTTTTTTGGAGCAGAGTTATTAGCACTTGTCTTTGACGATATATGTGAAAATTGCATTTTTATCAGGTAAATTACTAACATTTTTTTAACGAGCAGACTGTTGAGCATCTGGACTAATTATTATTGGACTAGGTACAATGCTGAAGGTTTCCTAGTATAAGGTATATCCCAAATTTTTTTTGGGATCAGAGTTATTGGCACTTGTCTATGATGATATATGTGAAAATAGTATTTTTATCAGGTAAATCATTAACTTTTTTTTTTAACGAGCAGATTGTCGAGCATCTGGACTAATTATTATTGGACTAGGTACAATGCTGAAGGTTTCCTAGTATAAGGTATATCCCAAATTTTTTTTGGATCAGAATTTATTGGCACTTGTCTATGACGATATATGTGAAAATTGCATTTTTATCAGGTAAATTACTAACATTTTTTTAACGAGCAGACTGTTGAGCATCTATACTAATTATTGTTGGACTAGGTACAATGCTGAAGGTTTCCTAGTATAAGGTATATCCCAAATTTTTTTTGGAGCAGAGTTATTAGCACTTGTCTTTGACGATATATGTGAAAATTGCATTTTTATCAGGTAAATTACTAACATTTTTTAACGAGCAGATTGTCGAGCATCTGGACTAATTATTATTGGACTAGGTACAATGCTGAAGGATTCCTAGTATAAGGTATATTCCCAATTTTTTTTGGAGCAGAGTTATTAGCACTTGTCTTTGACGATATATGTGAAAATTGCATTTTTATCAGGTAAATTACTAACATTTTTTTAACGAGCAGACTGTTGAGCATCTGGACTAATTATTGTTGGACTAGGTACAATGCTGAAGGTTTCCTAGTATAAGGTATATCCCAAATTTTTTTTGGAGCAGAGTTATTAGCACTTGTCTTTGACGATATATGTGAAAATTGCATTTTTATCAGGTAAATTACTAACATTTTTTTAACGAGCAGACTGTTGAGCATCTGGACTAATTATTATTGGACTAGGTATAATGCTGAAGGTTTCCTAAAATAGGGTATATCCCAAATTTTTTTTGGAGCAGAGTTATTAGCACTTGTCTTTGACGATATATGTGAAAATTGAATTTTTATCAGGTAAATTACTAACATTTTTTTAACGAGCAGACTGTTGAGCATCTGGACTAATTATTATTGGACTAGGTATAATGCTGAAGGTTTCCTAAAATAGGGTATATCCCAAATTTTTTTTGGAGCAGAGTTATTAGCACTTGTCTTTGACGATATATGTGAAAATTGCATTTTTATCAGGTAAATTACTAACATTTTTTAACGAGCAGATTGTCGAGCATCTGGACTAATTATTATTGGACTAGGTACAATGCTGAAGGTTTCCTAGTATAAGGTATATCCCAAATTTTTTTTGGAGCAGAGTTATTAGCACTTGTCTTTGACGATATATGTGAAAATTGAATTTTTGTCAGGTAAATTACTAACATTTTTTTAACGAGCAGACTGTTGAGCATCTGGACTAATTATTATTGGACTAGGTACAATGCTAAAGGTTTCCTAGAATAAGGTATATCCCTAATTTTTTTTGCAGCAGAGTTATTGGCACTTGTCAATGACGATATATGTGAAAATTGCATTTTTATCAGGTAAATTACTAACATTTTTTTAACGAGCAGATTGTCGAGCATCTGGACTAATTATTATTGGACTAGGTACAATGCTGAAGGATTCCTAGTATAAGGTATATTCCCAATTTTTTTTGGAGCAGAGTTATTAGCACTTGCCTTTGAAGATATATGTGAAAATTGAATTTTTATCAGGTAAATTACTAACATTTTTTTAACGAGCAGACTGTTGAGCGTCTGGACTAATTATTATCGGACTACGTACAATGCTGAAGGATTCCTAGTATAAGGTATATTCCCAATTTTTTTTGGAGCAGAGTTATTAGCACTTGTCTTTGACGATATATGTGAAAATTGAATTTTTATCAGGTAAATTACTAACATTTTTTTAACGAGCAGACTGTTGAGCATCTGGACTAATTATTATTGGACTACGTACAATGCTGAAGGTTTCCTAGTATAAGGTATATCCCAAATTTTTTTTGGAGCAGAGTTATTAGCACTTGTCTTTGACGATATATGTGAAAATTGCATTTTTATCAGGTAAATTACAAATTATTTTGGGATCAGAGTTATTGGCACTTGTCTATGATGATATATGTGAAAATTGCATTTTTATCAGGTAAATCATTAACTTTTTTTTTTTAACGAGCAGATTGTCGAGCATCTGGACTAATTATTATTGGACTAGGTACAATGCTGAAGGTTTCCTAGAATAAGGTATATCCCAAATTTTTTTTGGAGCAGAGTTATTAGCACTTGTCTTTGACGATATATGTGAAAATTGCATTTTTATCAGGTAAATTACTAACATTTTTTTAACGAGCAGATTGTCGAGCATCTGGACTAATTATTATTGGACTAGGTACAATGCTGAAGGATTCCTAGTATAAGGTATATCCCAAATTTTTTTTGGAGCAGAGTTATTAGCACTTGTCTTTGACGATATATGTGAAAATTGCATTTTTATCAGGTAAATTACTAACATTTTTTTAACGAGCAGACTGTTGAGCATCTGGACTAATTATTGTTGGACTAGGTACAATGCTGAAGGTTTCCTAGTATAAGGTATATCCCAAATTTTTTTTGGAGCAGAGTTATTAACACTTGTCTTTGACGATATATGTGAAAATTGCATTTTTATCAAGTAAATTACTAACATTTTTTTAACGAGCAGACTGTTGAGCATCTGGACTAATTATTATTGGACTAGGTATAATGCTGAAGGTTTCCTAAAATAAGGTATATCCCAAATTTTTTTTGGAGCAGAGTTATTAGCACTTGTCTTTGACGATATATGTGAAAATTGCATTTTTATCAGGTAAATTACTAACATTTTTTTAACGAGCAGATTGTCGAGCATCTGGACTAATTATTATTGGACTAGGTACAATGCTGAAGGTTTCCTAGTATTTGGCACTTGTCTATGATGATATATGTGAAAATAGTATTTTTATCAGGTAAATCATTAACTTTTTTTTTAACGAGCAGATTGTCGAGCATTTGGACTAATTATTATTGGACTAGGTACAATGCTGAAGGTTTCCTAGTATAAGGTATATCCCCAATTTTTTTTGGAGCAGAGTTATTAGCACTTGTCTTTGACGATATATGTGAAAATTGCATTTTTATCAGGTAAATTACTAACATTTTTTTAACGAGCAGACTGTTGAGCATCTGGACTAATTATTATTGGACTAGGTACAATGCTGAAGGATTCCTAGTATAAGGTATATTCCCAATTTTTTTTGGAGCAGAGTCATTAGCACTTGTCTTTGACGATATATGTGAAAATTGAATTTTTATCAGGTAAATTACTAACATTTTTTTAACCAGCAGACTGTTGAGCATCTGGACTAATTATTATTGGACTAGGTACAATGCTGAAGGTTTCCTAGTATAAGGTATATCCCAAATTTTTTTTGGGATCAGAGTTATTTGCACTTGTCTATGATGATATATGTGAAAATTGCATTTTTATCAGGTAAATCATTAACTTTTTTTTTTAACGAGCAGATTGTCGAGCATCTGGACTAATTATTATTGGACTACGTACAATGCTGAAGGTTTCCTAGAATAAGGTATATCCCAAATTTTTTTTGGAGCAGAGTTATTAGCACTTGTCTTTGACGATATATGTGAAAATTGCATTTTTATCAGGTAAATCATTAACTTTTTTTTTTAACGAGCAGATTGTCGAGCATCTGGACTAATTATTATTGGACTACGTACAATGCTGAAGGTTTCCTAAAATAAGGTATATCCCAAATTTTTTTTGGATCAGAGTTATTGGCACTTGTCTTTGACGATATATGTGAAAATTGCATTTTTATCAGGTAAATTACTAACATTTTTTTAACGAGCAGATTGTCGAGCATCTGGACTAATTATTATTGGACTAGGTACAATGCTGAAGGTTTCCTAGTATTTGGCACTTGTCTATGATGATATATGTGAAAATAGTATTTTTATCAGGTAAATCAATAACTTTTTTTTTAACGAGCAGATTGTCGAGCATTTGGACTAATTATTATTGGACTAGGTACAATGCTGAAGGTTTCCTAGTATTTGGCACTTGTCTATGATGATATATGTGAAAATAGTATTTTTATCAGGTAAATCATTAACTTTTTTTTTAACGAGCAGATTGTCGAGCATTTGGACTAATTATTATTGGACTAGGTACAATGCTGAAGGTTTCCTAGTATAAGGTATATCCCAAATTTTTTTTGGAGCAGAGTTATTAGCACTTGTCTTTGACGATATATGTGAAAATTGCATTTTTATCAGGTAAATTACTAACATTTTTTTAACGAGCAGACTGTTGAGCATCTGGACTAATTATTATTGGACTACGTACAATGCTGAAGGATTCCTAGTATAAGGTATATTCCCAATTTTTTTTGGAGCAGAGTTATTAGCACTTGTCTTTGACGATATATGTGAAAATTGAATTTTTATCAGGTAAATTACTAACATTTTTTTAACGAGCAGATTGTCGAGCATCTGGACTAATTATTATTGGACTAGGTACAATGCTGAAGGTTTCCTAGTATAAGGTATATCCCAAATTTTTTTTGGAGCAGAGTTATTGGCACTTGTCTATGACGATATATGTGAAAATTGCATTTTTATCAGGTAAATCACTAACTTTTTTTTTAACGAGCAGATTGTCCAGCATCTGGACTAGATATTATTGGACTAGGTACAATGCTGAAGGTTTCCTAGTATAAGGTATATCCCAAATTTTTTTTGGAGCAGAGTTATTAGCACTTGTCTATGACGATATATGTGAAAATTGCATTTTTATCAGGTAAATTACTAACATTTTTTTTTACGAGCAGATTGTCGAGCATCTGGACTAATTATTATTGGACTAGGTACAATGCTGAAGGTTTCCTAGTATAAGGTATATCCCAAATTTTTTTTGGAGCAGAGTTATTAGCACTTGTCTTTGACGATATATGTGAAAATTGCATTTTTATCAGGTAAATTACTAACATTTTTTTAACGAGCAGACTGTTGAGCATCTGGACTAATTATTATTGGACTACGTACAATGCTGAAGGATTCCTAGTATAAGGTATATTCCCAATTTTTTTTGGAGCAGAGTTATTAGCACTTGTCTTTGACGATATATGTGAAAATTGAATTTTTATCAGGTAAATTACTAACATTTTTTTAACGAGCAGATTGTCGAGCATCTGGACTAATTATTATTGGACTAGGTACAATGCTGAAGGTTTCCTAGTATAAGGTATATCCCAAATTGTTTTTGGAGCAGAGTTATTAGCACTTGTCTTTGACGATATATGTGAAAATTGCATTTTTATCAGGTAAATTACTAACATTTTTTTTAACGTGCAGATTGTCGAGCATCTGGACTAATTATTATTGGACTAGGTACAATGCTGAAGGATTCCTAGTATAAGGTATATTTCCAATTTTTTTTGGAGCAGAGTTATTAGCACTTGTCTTTGACGATATATGTGAAAATTGCATTTTTATCAGGTAAATTACTAACATTTTTTTAACGAGCAGACTGTTGAGCATCTGGACTAATTATTGTTGGACTAGGTACAATGCTGAAGGTTTCCTAGTATAAGGTATATCCCAAATTTTTTTTGGAGCAGAGTTATTAGCACTTGTCTTTGACGATATATGTGAAAATTGCATTTTTATCAGGTAAATTACTAACATTTTTTTAACGAGCAGACTGTTGAGCATCTGGACTAATTATTATTGGACTAGGTATAATGCTGAAGGTTTCCTAAAATAGGGTATATCCCAAATTTTTTTTGGAGCAGAGTTATTAGCACTTGTCTTTGACGATATATGTGAAAATTGCATTTTTATCAGGTAAATTACTAACATTTTTTTAACGAGCAGACTGTTGAGCATCTGGACTAATTATTATTGGACTAGGTATAATGCTAAAGGTTTCCTAAAATAGGGTATATCCCAAATTTTTTTTGGAGCAGAGTTATTAGCACTTGTCTTTGACGATATATGTGAAAATTGCATTTTTATCAGGTAAATTACTAACATTTTTTTAACGAGCAGATTGTCGAGCATCTGGACTAATTATTATTGGACTAGGTACAATGCTGAAGGTTTCCTAGTATAAGGTATATCCCAAATTTTTTTTGGAGCAGAGTTATTAGCACTTGTCTTTGACGATATATGTGAAAATTGCATTTTTATCAGGTAAATTACTAACATTTTTTTAACGAGCAGACTGTTGAGCATCTGGACTAATTATTGTTGGACTAGGTACAATGCTGAAGGTTTCCTAGTATAAGGTATATCCCAAATTTTTTTTGGAGCAGAGTTATTAGCACTTGTCTTTGACGATATATGTGAAAATTGCATTTTTATCAGGTAAATTACTAACATTTTTTTAACGAGCAGACTGTTGAGCATCTGGACTAATTATTATTGGACTAGGTATAATGCTGAAGGTTTCCTAAAATAGGGTATATCCCAAATTTTTTTTGGAGCAGAGTTATTAGCACTTGTCTTTGACGATATATGTGAAAATTGCATTTTTATCAGGTAAATTACTAACATTTTTTTAACGAGCAGACTGTTGAGCATCTGGACTAATTATTATTGGACTAGGTATAATGCTAAAGGTTTCCTAAAATAGGGTATATCCCAAATTTTTTTTGGAGCAGAGTTATTAGCACTTGTCTTTGACGATATATGTGAAAATTGCATTTTTATCAGGTAAATTACTAACATTTTTTTAACGAGCAGATTGTCGAGCATCTGGACTAATTATTATTGGACTAGGTACAATGCTGAAGGTTTCCTAGTATAAGGTATATCCCAAATTTTTTTTGGAGCAGAGTTATTAGCACTTGTCTTTGACGATATATGTGAAAATTGCATTTTTATCAGGTAAATTACTAACATTTTTTTAACGAGCAGACTGTTGAGCATCTGGACTAATTATTGTTGGACTAGGTACAATGCTGAAGGTTTCCTAGTATAAGGTATATCCCAAATTTTTTTTGGAGCAGAGTTATTAGCACTTGTCTTTGACGATATATGTGAAAATTGCATTTTTATCAGGTAAATTACTAACATTTTTTTAACGAGCAGACTGTTGAGCATCTGGACTAATTATTATTGGACTAGGTACAATGCTGAAGGATTCCTAGTATAAGGTATATTCCCAATTTTTTTTGGAGCAGAGTTATTAGCACTTGCCTTTGACGATATATGTGAAAATTGAATTTTTATCAGGTAAATTACTAACATTTTTTTAACGAGCAGACTGTTGAGCGTCTGGACTAATTATTATCGGACTACGTACAATGCTGAAGGATTCCTAGTATAAGGTATATTCCCAATTTTTTTTGGAGCAGAGTTATTAGCACTTGTCTTTGACGATATATGTGAAAATTGAATTTTTATCAGGTAAATTACTAACATTTTTTTAACGAGCAGACTGTTGAGCATCTGGACTAATTATTATTGGACTACGTACAATGCTGAAGGTTTCCTAGTATAAGGTATATCCCAAATTTTTTTTGGAGCAGAGTTATTAGCACTTGTCTTTGACGATATATGTGAAAATTGCATTTTTATCAGGTAAATTACAAATTATTTTGGGATCAGAGTTATTGGCACTTGTCTATGATGATATATGTGAAAATTGCATTTTTATCAGGTATATCATTAACTTTTTTTTTTTAACGAGCAGATTGTCGAGCATCTGGACTAATTATTATTGGACTAGGTACAATGCTGAAGGTTTCCTAGAATAAGGTATATCCCAAATTTTTTTTGGAGCAGAGTTATTAGCACTTGTCTTTGACGATATATGTGAAAATTGCATTTTTATCAGGTAAATTACTAACATTTTTTTAACGAGCAGATTGTCGAGCATCTGGACTAATTATTATTGGACTAGGTACAATGCTGAAGGATTCCTAGTATAAGGTATATCCCAAATTTTTTTTGGAGCAGAGTTATTAGCACTTGTCTTTGACGATATATGTGAAAATTGCATTTTTATCAGGTAAATTACTAACATTTTTTTAACGAGCAGACTGTTGAGCATCTGGACTAATTATTGTTGGACTAGGTACAATGCTGAAGGTTTCCTAGTATAAGGTATATCCCAAATTTTTTTTGGAGCAGAGTTATTAACACTTGTCTTTGACGATATATGTGAAAATTGCATTTTTATCAGGTAAATTACTAACATTTTTTTAACGAGCAGACTGTTGAGCATCTGGACTAATTATTATTGGACTAGGTATAATGCTGAAGGTTTCCTAAAATAAGGTATATCCCAAATTTTTTTTGGAGCAGAGTTATTAGCACTTGTCTTTGACGATATATGTGAAAATTGCATTTTTATCAGGTAAATTACTAACATTTTTTTAACGAGCAGATTGTCGAGCATCTGGACTAATTATTATTGGACTAGGTACAGTGCTGAAGGTTTCCTATATAAGGTATATCCCAAATTTTTTTTGGAGCAGAGTTATTAGCACTTGTCTTTGACGATATATGTGAAAATTGCATTTTTATCAGGTAAATTACTAACATTTTTTTAACGAGCAGACTGTTGAGCATCTGGACAAATTATTATTGGACTAGGTACAATGCTGAAGGTTTCCTAGTATAAGGTATATCCCAAATTTTTTTTGGAGCAGAGTTATTAGCACTTGTCTTTGACGATATATGTGAAAATTGAATTTTTATCAGGTAAATTACTAACATTTTTTTAACGAGCAGACTGTTGAGCATCTGGACTAATTATTATTGGACTAGGTATAATGCTGAAGGTTTCCTAAAATAAGGTATATCCCAAATTTTTTTTGGATCAGAGTTATTGGCACTTGTCTTTGACGATATATGTGAAAATTGCATTTTTATCAGGTAAATTACTAACATTTTTTTAACGAGCAGATTGTCGAGCATCTGGACTAATTATTATTGGACTAGGTACAATGCTGAAGGTTTCCTAGTATTTGGCACTTGTCTATGATGATATATGTGAAAATAGTATTTTTATCAGGTAAATCAATAACTTTTTTTTTAACGAGCAGATTGTCGAGCATTTGGACTAATTATTATTGGACTAGGTACAATGCTGAAGGTTTCCTAGTATTTGGCACTTGTCTATGATGATATATGTGAAAATAGTATTTTTATCAGGTAAATCATTAACTTTTTTTTTAACGAGCAGATTGTCGAGCATTTGGACTAATTATTATTGGACTAGGTACAATGCTGAAGGTTTCCTAGTATAAGGTATATCCCAAATTTTTTTTGGAGCAGAGTTATTAGCACTTGTCTTTGACGATATATGTGAAAATTGCATTTTTATCAGGTAAATTACTAACATTTTTTTAACGAGCAGACTGTTGAGCATCTGGACTAATTATTATTGGACTAGGTACAATGCTGAAGGATTCCTAGTATAAGGTATATTCCCAATTTTTTTTGGAGCAGAGTCATTAGCACTTGTCTTTGACGATATATGTGAAAATTGAATTTTTATCAGGTAAATTACTAACATTTTTTTAACCAGCAGACTGTTGAGCATCTGGACTAATTATTATTGGACTAGGTACAATGCTGAAGGTTTCCTAGTATAACGTATATCCCAAATTTTTTTTGGGATCAGAGTTATTTGCACTTGTCTATGATGATATATGTGAAAATTGCATTTTTATCAGGTAAATCATTAACTTTTTTTTTTAACGAGCAGATTGTCGAGCATCTGGACTAATTATTATTGGACTACGTACAATGCTGAAGGTTTCCTAGAATAAGGTATATCCCAAATTTTTTTTGGAGCAGAGTTATTAGCACTTGTCTTTGACGATATATGTGAAAATTGCATTTTTATCAGGTAAATTACTAACATTTTTTTAACGAGCAGATTGTCGAGCATCTGGACTAATTATTATTGGACTAGGTACAATTCTGAAGGTTTCCTAGTATAAGGTATATCCCAAATTTTTTTTGGAGCAGAGTTATTAGCACTTGTCTTTGACGATATATGTGAAAATTGCATTTTTATCAGGTAAATTACTAACATTTTTTTAACGAGCAGACTGTTGAGCATCTGGACTAATTATTGTTGGACTAGGTACAATGCTGAAGGTTTCCTAGTATAAGGTATATCCCAAATTTTTTTTGGAGCAGAGTTATTAGCACTTGTCTTTGACGATATATGTGAAAATTGAATTTTTATCAGGTAAATTACTAACATTTTTTTAACGAGCAGACTGTTGAGCATCTGGACTAATTATTATTGGACTAGGTATAATGCTGAAGGTTTCCTAAAATAAGGTATATCCCAAATTTTTTTTGGAGCAGAGTTATTAGCACTTGTCTTTGACGATATATGTGAAAATTGCATTTTTATCAGGTAAATTACTAACATTTTTTTAACGAGCAGATTGTCGAGCATCTGGACTAATTATTATTGGACTAGGTACAATGATGAAGGTTTCCTAGTATAAGGTATATCCCAAATTTTTTTTGGAGCAGAGTTATTAGCACTTGTCTTTGACGATATATGTGAAAATTGCATTTTTATCAGGTAAATTACTAACATTTTTTTAACGAGCAGATTGTCGAGCATCTGGACTAATTATTATTGGACTAGGTACAATGCTGAAGGTTTCCTAGTATTTGGCACTTGTCTATGATGATATATGTGAAAATAGTATTTTTATCAGGTAAATCATTAACTTTTTTTTTAACGAGCAGATTGTCGAGCATTTGGACTAATTATTATTGGACTAGGTACAATGCTGAAGGTTTCCTAGTATTTGGCACTTGTCTATGATGATATATGTGAAAATAGTATTTTTATCAGGTAAATCATTAACTTTTTTTTAACGAGCAGATTGTCGAGCATTTGGACTAATTATTATTGGACTAGGTACAATGCTGAAGGTTTCCTAGTATAAGGTATATCCCAAATTTTTTTTGAAATCAGAGTTATTAGCACTTGTCTTTGACGATATATGTGAAAATTGAATTTTTATCAGGTAAATTACTAACATTTTTTTAACGAGCAGACTGTTGAGCATCTGGACTAATTATTATTGGACTAGGTATAATGCTGAAGGTTTCCTAAAATAAGGTATATCCCAAATTTTTTTTGGAGCAGAGTTATTAGCACTTGTCTTTGACGATATATGTGAAAATTGCATTTTTATCAGGTAAATTACTAACATTTTTTTAACGAGCAGACTGTTGAGCATCTGGACTAATTATTGTTTGACTAGGTACAATGCTGAAGGTTTCCTAGTATAAGGTATATCCCAAATTTTTTTTGGAGCAGAGTTATTAGCACTTGTCTTTGACGATATATGTGAAAATTGCATTTTTATCAGGTAAATTACTAACATTTTTTTAACGAGCAGACTGTTGAGCATCTGGACTAATTATTATTGGACTAGGTATAATGCTGAAGGTTTCCTAAAATAAGGTATATCCCAAATTTTTTTTGGATCAGAGTTATTAGCACTTGTCTTTGACGATATATGTGAAAATTGCATTTTTATCAGGTAAATTACTAACATTTTTTTAACGAGCAGATTGTCGAGCATCTGGACTAATTATTATTGGACTAGGTACAATGCTGAAGGTTTCCTAGTATTTGGCACTTGTCTATGATGATATATGTGAAAATAGTATTTTTATCAGGTAAATCATTAACTTTTTTTTTTAACGAGCAGATTGTCGAGCATTTGGACTAATTATTATTGGACTAGGTACAATGCTGAAGGTTTCCTAGTATTTGGCACTTGTCTATGATGATATATGTGAAAATAGTATTTTTATCAGGTAAATCATTAACTTTTTTTTTAACGAGCAGATTGTCGAGCATTTAGACTAATTATTATTGGACTAGGTACAATGCTGAAGGTTTCCTAGTATAAGGTATATCCCAAATTTTTTTTGGAGCAGAGTTATTAGCACTTGTCTTTGACGATATATGTGAAAATTGCATTTTTATCAGGTAAATTACTAACATTTTTTTAACGAGCAGACTGTTGAGCATCTGGACTAATTATTATTGGACTAGGTACAATGCTGAAGGATTCCTAGTATAAGGTATATTCCCAATTTTTTTTGGAGCAGAGTCATTAGCACTTGTCTTTGACGATATATGTGAAAATTGAATTTTTATCAGGTAAATTACTAACATTTTTTTAACGAGCAGACTGTTGAGCATCTGGACTAATTATTATTGGACTAGGTACAATGCTGAAGGTTTCCTAGTATAAGGTATATCCCAAATTTTTTTTGGGATCAGAGTTATTGGCACTTGTCTTTGACGATATATGTGAAAATTGCATTTTTATCAGGTAAATTACTAACATTTTTTTAACGAGCAGATTGTCGAGCATCTGGACTAATTATTATTGGACTAGGTACAATGCTGAAGGTTTCCTAGTATAAGGTATATCCCAAATTTTTTTTGGAGCAGAGTTATTAGCACTTGTCTTTGACGATATATGTGAAAATTGCATTTTTATCAGGTAAATTACTAACATTTTTTTAACGAGCAGACTGTTGAGCATCTGGACTAATTATTATTGGACTACGTACAATGCTGAAGGATTCCTAGTATAAGGTATATTCCCAATTTTTTTTGGAGCAGAGTTATTAGCACTTGTCTTTGACGATATATGTGAAAATTGAATTTTTATCAGGTAAATTACTAACATTTTTTTAACGAGCAGACTGTTGAGCATCTGGACTAATTATTATCGGACTACGTACAATGCTGAAGGATTCCTAGTATAAGGTATATTCCCAATTTTTTTTGGAGCAGAGTTATTAGCACTTGTCTTTGACGATATATGTGAAAATTGAATTTTTATCAGGTAAATTACTAACATTTTTTTAACGAGCAGATTGTCGAGCATCTGGACTAATTATTATTGGACTACGTACAATGCTGAAGGTTTCCTAGTATAAGGTATATCCCAAATTTTTTTTGGGATCAGAGTTATTGGCACTTGTCTATTATGATATATGTGAAAATTGCATTTTTATCAGGTAAATCATTAACTTTTTTTTTTAACGAGCAGATTGTCGAGCATCTGGACTAATTATTATTGGACTAAGTACAATGCTGAAGGTTTCCTAGTATAAGGTATATCCCAAATTTTTTTTGGAGCAGAGTTATTAGCACTTGTCTTTGACGATATATGTGAAAATTGCATTTTTATCAGGTAAATTACTAACATTTTTTTTAACGTGCAGATTGTCGAGCATCTGGACTAATTATTATTGGACTAGGTACAATGCTGAAGGTTTCCTAGTATAAGGTATATCCCAAATTTTTTTTGGAGCAGAGTTATTGGCACTTGTCTATGACGGTGTATGTGAAAATGGAATTTTTATCAGGTAAATCACTAACTTTTTTTTTAACCAGCAGATTGTCAGGCATCTGGATAATTATTATTGGACTAGGTACAATGCTGAAGGATTCCTAGTATAAGGTATATCCCCAATTTTTTTTGGATCAGAGTTATTGGCACTTGTCTATGACGGTATATGTGAAAATTGAATTTTTATCAGGTAAATCACTAACTTTTTTTTTAACCAGCAGATTGTCGGGCATCTGGACTAATTATTATTGGACTAGGTACAATGCTGAAGGTTTCCTAGTATAAGGTATATCCCAAATTTTTTTTGGAGCAGAGTTATTAGCACTTGTCTTTGACGATATATGTGAAAATTGAATTTTTATCAGGTAAATTACTAACATTTTTTTAACGAGCAGACTGTTGAGCATCTGGACTAATTATTATTGGACTACGTACAATGCTGAAGGTTTCCTAGTATAAGGTATATCCCAAATTTTTTTTGGAGCAGAGTTATTAGCACTTGTCTTTGACGATATATGTGAAAATTGAATTTTTATCAGGTAAATTACTAACATTTTTTTAACGAGCAGACTGTTGAGCATCTGGACTAATTATTATTGGACTACGTACAATGCTGAAGGTTTCCTAGTATAAGGTATATCCCCAATTTTTTTTGGATCAGAGTTATTGGCACTTGTCTATGACGGTATATGTGAAAATTGAATTTTTATCAGGTAAATCACCAACTTTTTTTTTACCCAGCAGATTGTCGGGCATCTGGACTAATTATTATTGGACTAGGTACAATGCTGAAGGTTTCCTAGTATAAGGTATATCCCCAATTTTTTTGGGTCAGAGTTATTGGCACTTGTCTATGACGGTATATGTGAAAATTGAATTTTTATCAGGTAAATCACTAACTTTTTTTTTAACCAGCAGATTGTCGGGCATCTGGACTAATTATTATTGGACTAGGTACAATGCTGAAGGTTTCCTAGTATAAGGTATATCCCCAATTTTTTTTGGATCAGAGTTATTGGCACTTGTCTATGACGGTATATGTGAAAATTGAATTTTTATCAGGTAAATCACTAACTTTTTTTTTAACCAGCAGATTGTCGAGCATCTGGACTAATTATTATTGGACTAGGTACAATGCTGAAGGTTTCCTAGTATAAGGTATATCCCAAATTTTTTTTGGAGCAAAATTATTAGCACTTGTCTTTGACGATATATGTGAAAATTGAATTTTTATCAGGTAAATTACTAACATTTTTTTAACGAGCAGACTGTTGAGCATCTGGACTAATTATTATTGGACTACGTACAATGCTGAAGGTTTCCTAGTATAAGGTATATCCCAAACTTTTTTGGAGCAGAGTTATTAGCACTTGTCTTTGACGATATATGTGAAAATTGCATTTTTATCAGGTAAATTACTAACATTTTTTAACGAGCAGACTGTTGAGCATCTGGACTAATTATTATTGGACTAGGTATAATGCTGAAGGTTTCCTAAAATAAGGTATATCCCAAATTTTTTTTGGATCAGAGTTATTAGCACTTGTCTTTGACGATATATGTGAAAATTGCATTTTTATCAGGTAAATTACTAACATTTTTTTAACGAGCAGATTGTCGAGCATCTGGACTAATTATTATTGGACTAGGTACAATGCTGAAGGTTTCCTAGTATTTGGCACTTGTCTATGATGATATATGTGAAAATAGTATTTTTATCAGGTAAATCATTAACTTTTTTTTTAACGAGCAGATTGTCGAGCATTTGGACTAATTATTATTGGACTAGGTACAATGCTGAAGGTTTCCTAGTATTTGGCACTTGTCTATGATGATATATGTGAAAATAGTATTTTTATCAGGTAAATCATTAACTTTTTTTTAACGAGCAGATTGTCGAGCATTTGGACTAATTATTATTGGACTAGGTACAATGCTGAAGGTTTCCTAGTATAAGGTATATCCCAAATTTTTTTTGGAGCAGAGTTATTAGCACTTGTCTTTGACGATATATGTGAAAATTGCATTTTTATCAGGTAAATTACTAACATTTTTTTAACGAGCAGACTGTTGAGCATCTGGACTAATTATTATTGGACTAGGTACAATGCTGAAGGATTCCTAGTATAAGGTATATTCCCAATTTTTTTTGGAGCAGAGTCATTAGCACTTGTCTTTGACGATATATGTGAAAATTGAATTTTTATCAGGTAAATTACTAACATTTTTTTAACGAGCAGACTGTTGAGCATCTGGACTAATTATTATTGGACTAGGTACAATGCTGAAGGTTTCCTAGTATAAGGTATATCCCAAATTTTTTTTGGGATCAGAGTTATTGGCACTTGTCTATGATGATATATGTGAAAATTGCATTTTTATCAGGTAAATCATTAACTTTTTTTTTTAACGAGCAGATTGTCGAGCATCTGGACTAATTATTATTGGACTAGGTATAATGCTGAAGGTTTCCTAAAATAAGGTATATCCCAAATTTTTTTTGGATCAGAGTTATTGGCACTTGTCTTTGACGATATATGTGAAAATTGCATTTTTATCAGGTAAATTACTAACATTTTTTTAACGAGCAGATTGTCGAGCATCTGGACTAATTATTATTGGACTAGGTACAATGCTGAAGGTTTCCTAGTATTTGGCACTTGTCTATGATGATATATGTGAAAATAGTATTTTTATCAGGTAAATCATTAACTTTTTTTTTAACGAGCAGATTGTCGAGCATTTGGACTAATTATTATTGGACTAGGTACAATGCTGAAGGATTCCTAGTATAAGGTATATTCCCAATTTTTTTTGGAGCAGAGTTATTAGCACTTGTCTTTGACGATATATGTGAAAATTGAATTTTTATCAGGTAAATTACTAACATTTTTTTAACGAGCAGACTGTTGAGCATCTGGACTAATTATTATTGGACTAGGTACAATGCTGAAGGATTCCTAGTATAAGGTATATTCCCAATTTTTTTTGGAGCAGAGTTATTAGCACTTGTCTTTGAAGATATATGTGAAAATTGAATTTTTATCAGGTAAATCATTAACTTTTTTTTTAACGAGCAGATTGTCGAGCATCTGGACTAATTATTATTGGACTAGGTACAATGCTGAAGGTTTCCTAGTATTTGGCACTTGTCTATGATGATATATGTGAAAATAGTATTTTTATCAGGTAAATCATTAACTTTTTTTTTAACGAGCAGATTGTCGAGCATTTGGACTAATTATTATTGGACTAGGTACAATGCTGAAGGTTTCCTAGTATAAGGTATATCCCAAATTTTTTTTGGATCAGAATTTATTGGCACTTGTCTATGACGATATATGTGAAATTGCATTTTTATCAGGTAAATCATTAACTTTTTTTTAACGAGCAGACTGTTGAGCATCTGGACTAATTATTATTGGACTAGGTATAATGCTGAAGGTTTCCTAAAATAAGGTATATCCCAAATTTTTTTTGGATCAGAGTTATTAGCACTTGTCTTTGACGATATATGTGAAAATTGCATTTTTATCAGGTAAATTACTAACATTTTTTTAACGAGCAGATTGTCGAGCATCTGGACTAATTATTATTGGACTAGGTACAATGCTGAAGGTTTCCTAGTATTTGGCACTTGTCTATGATGATATATGTGAAAATAGTATTTTTATCAGGTAAATCATTAACTTTTTTTTAACGAGCAGATTGTCGAGCATTTGGACTAATTATTATTGGACTAGGTACAATGCTGAAGGTTTCCTAGTATAAGGTATATCCCAAATTTTTTTTGGATCAGAATTTATTGGCACTTGTCTTTGACGATATATGTGAAAATTGCATTTTTATCAGGTAAATTACTAACATTTTTTTAACGAGCAGATTGTCGAGCATCTGGACTAATTATTATTGGACTAGGTACAATGCTGAAGGTTTCCTAGTATTTGACACTTGTCTATGATGATATATGTGAAAATAGTATTTTTATCAGGTAAATCATTAACTTTTTTTTTAACGAGCAGATTGTCGAGCATCTGGACTAATTATTATTGGACTAGGTACAATGCTGAAGGTTTCCTAGTATAAGGTATATCCCAAATTTTTTTTGGAGCAGAGTTATTAGCACTTGTCTTTGACGATATATGTGAAAATTGAATTTTTATCAGGTAAATTACTAACATTTTTTTAACGAGCAGACTGTTGAGCATCTGGACTAATTATTATTGGACTAGGTACAATGCTGAAGGTTTCCTAGTATAAGGTATATCCCCAATTTTTTTTGGATCAGAGTTATTGGCACTTGTCTATGACGGTATATGTGAAAATTGAATTTTTATCAGGTAAATCACTAACTTTTTTTTTAACCAGCAGATTGTCGGGCATCTGGACTAATTATTATTGGACTAGGTACAATGCTGAAGGTTTCCTAGTATAAGGTATATCCCCAATTTTTTTTGGATCAGAGTTATTGGCACTTGTCTATGACGGTATATGTGAAAATTGAATTTTTATCAGGTAAATCACTAACTTTTTTTTTAACCAGCAGATTGTCGAGCATCTGGACTAATTATTATTGGACTAGGTACAATGCTGAAGGTTTCCTAGTATAAGGTATATCCCAAATTTTTTTTGGAGCAGAGTTATTAGCACTTGTCTTTGACGATATATGTGAAAATTGAATTTTTATCAGGTAAATTACTAACATTTTTTTAACGAGCAGACTGTTGAGCATCTGGACTAATTATTATTGGACTACGTACAATGCTGAAGGTTTCCTAGTATAAGGTATATCCCAAACTTTTTTGGAGCAGAGTTATTAGCACTTGTCTTTGACGATATATGTGAAAATTGCATTTTTATCAGGTAAATTACTAACATTTTTTTAACGAGCAGACTGTTGAGCATCTGGACTAATTATTATTGGACTAGGTATAATGCTGAAGGTTTCCTAAAATAAGGTATATCCCAAATTTTTTTTGGATCAGAGTTATTAGCACTTGTCTTTGACGATATATGTGAAAATTGTATTTTTATCAGGTAAATTACTAACATTTTTTTAACGAGCAGATTGTCGAGCATCTGGACTAATTATTATTGGACTAGGTACAATGCTGAAGGTTTCCTAGTATTTGGCACTTGTCTATGATGATATATGTGAAAATAGTATTTTTATCAGGTAAATCATTAACTTTTTTTTTAACGAGCAGATTGTCGAGCATTTGGACTAATTATTATTGGACTAGGTACAATGCTGAAGGTTTCCTAGTATTTGGCACTTGTCTATGATGATATATGTGAAAATAGTATTTTTATCAGGTAAATCATTAACTTTTTTTTTAACGAGCAGATTGTCGAGCATTTGGACTAATTATTATTGGACTAGGTACAATGCTGAAGGTTTCCTAGTATAAGGTATATCCCAAATTTTTTTTGGAGCAGAGTTATTAGCACTTGTCTTTGACGATATATGTGAAAATTGCATTTTTATCAGGTAAATTACTAACATTTTTTTAACGAGCAGACTGTTGAGCATCTGGACTAATTATTATTGGACTAGGTACAATGCTGAAGGATTCCTAGTATAAGGTATATTCCCAATTTTTTTTGGAGCAGAGTCATTAGCACTTGTCTTTGACGATATATGTGAAAATTGAATTTTTATCAGGTAAATTACTAACATTTTTTTAACGAGCAGACTGTTGAGCATCTGGACTAATTATTATTGGACTAGGTACAATGCTGAAGGTTTCCTAGTATAAGGTATATCCCAAATTTTTTTTGGGATCAGAGTTATTGGCACTTGTCTATGATGATATATGTGAAAATTGCATTTTTATCAGGTAAATCATTAATTTTTTTTTTTAACGAGCAGATTGTCGAGCATCTGGACTAATTATTATTGGACTAGGTATAATGCTGAAGGTTTCCTAAAATAAGGTATATCCCAAATTTTTTTTGGATCAGAGTTATTGGCACTTGTCTTTGACGATATATGTGAAAATTGCATTTTTATCAGGTAAATTACTAACATTTTTTTAACGAGCAGATTGTCGAGCATCTGGACTAATTATTATTGGACTAGGTACAATGCTGAAGGTTTCCTAGTATTTGGCACTTGTCTATGATGATATATGTGAAAATAGTATTTTTATCAGGTAAATCATTAACTTTTTTTTTAACGAGCAGATTGTCGAGCATTTGGACTAATTATTATTGGACTAGGTACAATGCTGAAGGATTCCTAGTATAAGGTATATTCCCAATTTTTTTTGGAGCAGAGTTATTAGCACTTGTCTTTGACGATATATGTGAAAATTGAATTTTTATCAGGTAAATTACTAACATTTTTTTAACGAGCAGACTGTTGAGCATCTGGACTAATTATTATTGGACTAGGTACAATGCTGAAGGATTCCTAGTATAAGGTATATTCCCAATTTTTTTTGGAGCAGAGTTATTAGCACTTGTCTTTGAAGATATATGTGAAAATTGAATTTTTATCAGGTAAATCATTAACTTTTTTTTTAACGAGCAGATTGTCGAGCATCTGGACTAATTATTATTGGACTAGGTACAATGCTGAAGGTTTCCTAGTATTTGGCACTTGTCTATGATGATATATGTGAAAATAGTATTTTTATCAGGTAAATCATTAACTTTTTTTTTAACGAGCAGATTGTCGAGCATTTGGACTAATTATTATTGGACTAGGTACAATGCTGAAGGTTTCCTAGTATAAGGTATATCCCAAATTTTTTTTGGATCAGAATTTATTGGCACTTGTCTATGACGATATATGTGAAATTGAATTTTTATCAGGTAAATCATTAACTTTTTTTTAACGAGCAGACTGTTGAGCATCTGGACTAATTATTATTGGACTAGGTATAATGCTGAAGGTTTCCTAAAATAAGGTATATCCCAAATTTTTTTTGGATCAGAGTTATTAGCACTTGTCTTGAACGATATATGTGAAAATTGCATTTTTATCAGGTAAATTACTAACATTTTTTTAACGAGCAGATTGTCGAGCATCTGGACTAATTATTATTGGACTAGGTACAATGCTGAAGGTTTCCTAGTATTTGGCACTTGTCTATGATGATATATGTGAAAATTGCATTTTTATCAGGTAAATCATTAACTTTTTTTTTTAACGAGCAGATTGTCGAGCATCTGGACTAATTATTATTGGACTAGGTATAATGCTGAAGGTTTCCTAAAATAAGGTATATCCCAAATTTTTTTTGGATCAGAGTTATTAGCACTTGTCTTTGACGATATATGTGAAAATTGTATTTTTATCAGGTAAATTACTAACATTTTTTTAACGAGCAGATTGTCGAGCATCTGGACTAATTATTATTGGACTAGGTACAATGCTGAAGGTTTCCTAGTATTTGGCACTTGTCTATGATGATATATGTGAAAATAGTATTTTTATCAGGTAAATCATTAACTTTTTTTTTAACGAGCAGATTGTCGAGCATTTGGACTAATTATTATTGGACTAGGTACAATGCTGAAGGTTTCCTAGTATTTGGCACTTGTCTATGATGATATATGTGAAAATAGTATTTTTATCAGGTAAATCATTAACTTTTTTTTTAACGAGCAGATTGTCGAGCATTTGGACTAATTATTATTGGACTAGGTACAATGCTGAAGGTTTCCTAGTATAAGGTATATCCCAAATTTTTTTTGGAGCAGAGTTATTAGCACTTGTCTTTGACGATATATGTGAAAATTGCATTTTTATCAGGTAAATTACTAACATTTTTTTAACGAGCAGACTGTTGAGCATCTGGACTAATTATTATTGGACTAGGTATAATGCTGAAGGTTTCCTAAAATAAGGTATATCCCAAATTTTTTTTGGATCAGAGTTATTAGCACTTGTCTTTGACGATATATGTGAAAATTGTATTTTTATCAGGTAAATTACTAACATTTTTTTAACGAGCAGATTGTCGAGCATCTGGACTAATTATTATTGGACTAGGTACAATGCTGAAGGTTTCCTAGTATTTGGCACTTGTCTATGATGATATATGTGAAAATAGTATTTTTATCAGGTAAATCATTAACTTTTTTTTTAACGAGCAGATTGTCGAGCATTTGGACTAATTATTATTGGACTAGGTACAATGCTGAAGGTTTCCTAGTATTTGGCACTTGTCTATGATGATATATGTGAAAATAGTATTTTTATCAGGTAAATCATTAACTTTTTTTTTAACGAGCAGATTGTCGAGCATTTGGACTAATTATTATTGGACTAGGTACAATGCTGAAGGTTTCCTAGTATAAGGTATATCCCAAATTTTTTTTGGAGCAGAGTTATTAGCACTTGTCTTTGACGATATATGTGAAAATTGAATTTTTATCAGGTAAATTACTAACATTTTTTTAACGAGCAGACTGTTGAGCATCTGGACTAATTATTATTGGACTAGGTACAATGCTGAAGGATTCCTAGTATAAGGTATATTCCCAATTTTTTTTGGAGCAGAGTTATTAGCACTTGTCTTTGAAGATATATGTGAAAATTGAATTTTTATCAGGTAAATCATTAACTTTTTTTTTAACGAGCAGATTGTCGAGCATCTGGACTAATTATTATTGGACTAGGTACAATGCTGAAGGTTTCCTAGTATTTGGCACTTGTCTATGATGATATATGTGAAAATAGTATTTTTATCAGGTAAATCATTAACTTTTTTTTTAACGAGCAGATTGTCGAGCATTTGGACTAATTATTATTGTACTAGGTACAATGCTGAAGGTTTCCTAGTATAAGGTATATCCCAAATTTTTTTTGGATCAGAATTTATTGGCACTTGTCTATGACGATATATGTGAAATTGAATTTTTATCAGGTAAATCATTAACTTTTTTTTAACGAGCAGACTGTTGAGCATCTGGACTAATTATTATTGGACTAGGTATAATGCTGAAGGTTTCCTAAAATAAGGTATATCCCAAATTTTTTTTGGAGCAGAGTCATTAGCACTTGTCTTTGACGATATATGTGAAAATTGCATTTTTATCAGGTAAATTACTAACATTTTTTTAACGAGCAGATTGTCGAGCATCTGGACTAATTATTATTGGACTAGGTACAATGCTGAAGGTTTCCTAGTATTTGGCACTTGTCTATGATGATATATGTGAAAATAGTATTTTTATCAGGTAAATCATTAACTTTTTTTTTAACGAGCAGATTGTCGAGCATTTGGACTAATTATTATTGGACTAGGTACAATGCTGAAGGTTTCCTAGTATAAGGTATATCCCAAATTTTTTTTGGATCAGAATTTATTGGCACTTGTCTATGACGATATATGTGAAATTGAATTTTTATCAGGTAAATCATTAACTTTTTTTTAACGAGCAGACTGTTGAGCATCTGGACTAATTATTATTGGACTAGGTATAATGCTGAAGGTTTCCTAAAATAAGGTATATCCCAAATTTTTTTTGGATCAGAGTTATTAGCACTTGTCTTTAACGATATATGTGAAAATTGCATTTTTATCAGGTAAATTACTAACATTTTTTTAACGAGCAGATTGTCGAGCATCTGGACTAATTATTATTGGACTAGGTACAATGCTGAAGGTTTCCTAGTATTTGGCACTTGTCTATGATGATATATGTGAAAATTGCATTTTTATCAGGTAAATCATTAACTTTTTTTTTTAACGAGCAGATTGTCGAGCATCTGGACTAATTATTATTGGACTAGGTATAATGCTGAAGGTTTCCTAAAATAAGGTATATCCCAAATTTTTTTTGGATCAGAGTTATTAGCACTTGTCTTTGACGATATATGTGAAAATTGTATTTTTATCAGGTAAATTACTAACATTTTTTTAACGAGCAGATTGTCGAGCATCTGGACTAATTATTATTGGACTAGGTACAATGCTGAAGGTTTCCTAGTATTTGGCACTTGTCTATGATGATATATGTGAAAATAGTATTTTTATCAGGTAAATCATTAACTTTTTTTTTAACGAGCAGATTGTCGAGCATTTGGACTAATTATTATTGGACTAGGTACAATGCTGAAGGTTTCCTAGTATTTGGCACTTGTCTATGATGATATATGTGAAAATAGTATTTTTATCAGGTAAATCATTAACTTTTTTTTTAACGAGCAGATTGTCGAGCATTTGGACTAATTATTATTGGACTAGGTACAATGCTGAAGGTTTCCTAGTATAAGGTATATCCCAAATTTTTTTTGGAGCAGAGTTATTAGCACTTGTCTTTGACGATATATGTGAAAATTGCATTTTTATCAGGTAAATTACTAACATTTTTTTAACGAGCAGACTGTTGAGCATCTGGACTAATTATTATTGGACTAGGTATAATGCTGAAGGTTTCCTAAAATAAGGTATATCCCAAATTTTTTTTGGATCAGAGTTATTAGCACTTGTCTTTGACGATATATGTGAAAATTGTATTTTTATCAGGTAAATTACTAACATTTTTTTAACGAGCAGATTGTCGAGCATCTGGACTAATTATTATTGGACTAGGTACAATGCTGAAGGTTTCCTAGTATTTGGCACTTGTCTATGATGATATATGTGAAAATAGTATTTTTATCAGGTAAATCATTAACTTTTTTTTTAACGAGCAGATTGTCGAGCATTTGGACTAATTATTATTGGACTAGGTACAATGCTGAAGGTTTCCTAGTATAAGGTATATCCCAAATTTTTTTTGGATCAGAATTTATTGGCACTTGTCTATGACGATATATGTGAAATTGAATTTTTATCAGGTAAATCATTAACTTTTTTTTAACGAGCAGACTGTTGAGCATCTGGACTAATTATTATTGGACTAGGTATAATGCTGAAGGTTTCCTAAAATAAGGTATATCCCAAATTTTTTTTGGATCAGAGTTATTAGCACTTGTCTTTAACGATATATGTGAAAATTGCATTTTTATCAGGTAAATTACTAACATTTTTTTAACGAGCAGATTGTCGAGCATCTGGACTAATTATTATTGGACTAGGTACAATGCTGAAGGTTTCCTAGTATTTGGCACTTGTCTATGATGATATATGTGAAAATTGCATTTTTATCAGGTAAATCATTAACTTTTTTTTTTAACGAGCAGATTGTCGAGCATCTGGACTAATTATTATTGGACTAGGTATAATGCTGAAGGTTTCCTAAAATAAGGTATATCCCAAATTTTTTTTGGATCAGAGTTATTAGCACTTGTCTTTGACGATATATGTGAAAATTGTATTTTTATCAGGTAAATTACTAACATTTTTTTAACGAGCAGATTGTCGAGCATCTGGACTAATTATTATTGGACTAGGTACAATGCTGAAGGTTTCCTAGTATTTGGCACTTGTCTATGATGATATATGTGAAAATAGTATTTTTATCAGGTAAATCATTAACTTTTTTTTTAACGAGCAGATTGTCGAGCATTTGGACTAATTATTATTGGACTAGGTACAATGCTGAAGGTTTCCTAGTATTTGGCACTTGTCTATGATGATATATGTGAAAATAGTATTTTTATCAGGTAAATCATTAACTTTTTTTTTAACGAGCAGATTGTCGAGCATTTGGACTAATTATTATTGGACTAGGTACAATGCTGAAGGTTTCCTAGTATAAGGTATATCCCAAATTTTTTTTGGAGCAGAGTTATTAGCACTTGTCTTTGACGATATATGTGAAAATTGCATTTTTATCAGGTAAATTACTAACATTTTTTTAACGAGCAGACTGTTGAGCATCTGGACTAATTATTATTGGACTAGGTATAATGCTGAAGGTTTCCTAAAATAAGGTATATCCCAAATTTTTTTTGGATCAGAGTTATTAGCACTTGTCTTTGACGATATATGTGAAAATTGTATTTTTATCAGGTAAATTACTAACATTTTTTTAACGAGCAGATTGTCGAGCATCTGGACTAATTATTATTGGACTAGGTACAATGCTGAAGGTTTCCTAGTATTTGGCACTTGTCTATGATGATATATGTGAAAATAGTATTTTTATCAGGTAAATCATTAACTTTTTTTTTAACGAGCAGATTGTCGAGCATTTGGACTAATTATTATTGGACTAGGTACAATGCTGAAGGTTTCCTAGTATTTGGCACTTGTCTATGATGATATATGTGAAAATAGTATTTTTATCAGGTAAATCATTAACTTTTTTTTTAACGAGCAGATTGTCGAGCATTTGGACTAATTATTATTGGACTAGGTACAATGCTGAAGGTTTCCTAGTATAAGGTATATCCCAAATTTTTTTTGGAGCAGAGTTATTAGCACTTGTCTTTGACGATATATGTGAAAATTGAATTTTTATCAGGTAAATTACTAACATTTTTTTAACGAGCAGACTGTTGAGCATCTGGACTAATTATTATTGGACTAGGTACAATGCTGAAGGATTCCTAGTATAAGGTATATTCCCAATTTTTTTTGGAGCAGAGTTATTAGCACTTGTCTTTGAAGATATATGTGAAAATTGAATTTTTATCAGGTAAATCATTAACTTTTTTTTTAACGAGCAGATTGTCGAGCATCTGGACTAATTATTATTGGACTAGGTACAATGCTGAAGGTTTCCTAGTATTTGGCACTTGTCTATGATGATATATGTGAAAATAGTATTTTTATCAGGTAAATCATTAACTTTTTTTTTAACGAGCAGATTGTCGAGCATTTGGACTAATTATTATTGTACTAGGTACAATGCTGAAGGTTTCCTAGTATAAGGTATATCCCAAATTTTTTTTGGATCAGAATTTATTGGCACTTGTCTATGACGATATATGTGAAATTGAATTTTTATCAGGTAAATCATTAACTTTTTTTTAACGAGCAGACTGTTGAGCATCTGGACTAATTATTATTGGACTAGGTATAATGCTGAAGGTTTCCTAAAATAAGGTATATCCCAAATTTTTTTTGGAGCAGAGTCATTAGCACTTGTCTTTGACGATATATGTGAAAATTGCATTTTTATCAGGTAAATTACTAACATTTTTTTAACGAGCAGATTGTCGAGCATCTGGACTAATTATTATTGGACTAGGTACAATGCTGAAGGTTTCCTAGTATAAGGTATATCCCCAATTTTTTTTGGATCAGAGTTATTGGCACTTGTCTATGACGGTATATGTGAAAATTGAATTTTTATCAGGTAAATCACTAACTTTTTTTTTAACCAGCAGATTGTCGGGCATCTGGACTAATTATTATTGGACTAGGTACAATGCTGAAGGTTTCCTAGTATAAGGTATATCCCCAATTTTTTTTGGATCAGAGTTATTGGCACTTGTCTATGACGGTATATGTGAAAATTGAATTTTTATCAGGTAAATCACTAACTTTTTTTTTAACCAGCAGATTGTCGAGCATCTGGACTAATTATTATTGGACTAGGTACAATGCTGAAGGTTTCCTAGTATAAGGTATATCCCAAATTTTTTTTGGAGCAGAGTTATTAGCACTTGTCTTTGACGATATATGTGAAAATTGAATTTTTATCAGGTAAATTACTAACATTTTTTTAACGAGCAGACTGTTGAGCATCTGGACTAATTATTATTGGACTACGTACAATGCTGAAGGTTTCCTAGTATAAGGTATATCCCAAACTTTTTTGGAGCAGAGTTATTAGCACTTGTCTTTGACGATATATGTGAAAATTGCATTTTTATCAGGTAAATTACTAACATTTTTTTAACGAGCAGACTGTTGAGCATCTGGACTAATTATTATTGGACTAGGTATAATGCTGAAGGTTTCCTAAAATAAGGTATATCCCAAATTTTTTTTGGATCAGAGTTATTAGCACTTGTCTTTGACGATATATGTGAAAATTGTATTTTTATCAGGTAAATTACTAACATTTTTTTAACGAGCAGATTGTCGAGCATCTGGACTAATTATTATTGGACTAGGTACAATGCTGAAGGTTTCCTAGTATTTGGCACTTGTCTATGATGATATATGTGAAAATAGTATTTTTATCAGGTAAATCATTAACTTTTTTTTTAACGAGCAGATTGTCGAGCATTTGGACTAATTATTATTGGACTAGGTACAATGCTGAAGGTTTCCTAGTATTTGGCACTTGTCTATGATGATATATGTGAAAATAGTATTTTTATCAGGTAAATCATTAACTTTTTTTTTAACGAGCAGATTGTCGAGCATTTGGACTAATTATTATTGGACTAGGTACAATGCTGAAGGTTTCCTAGTATAAGGTATATCCCAAATTTTTTTTGGAGCAGAGTTATTAGCACTTGTCTTTGACGATATATGTGAAAATTGAATTTTTATCAGGTAAATTACTAACATTTTTTTAACGAGCAGACTGTTGAGCATCTGGACTAATTATTATTGGACTAGGTACAATGCTGAAGGATTCCTAGTATAAGGTATATTCCCAATTTTTTTTGGAGCAGAGTTATTAGCACTTGTCTTTGAAGATATATGTGAAAATTGAATTTTTATCAGGTAAATCATTAACTTTTTTTTTAACGAGCAGATTGTCGAGCATCTGGACTAATTATTATTGGACTAGGTACAATGCTGAAGGTTTCCTAGTATTTGGCACTTGTCTATGATGATATATGTGAAAATAGTATTTTTATCAGGTAAATCATTAACTTTTTTTTTAACGAGCAGATTGTCGAGCATTTGGACTAATTATTATTGGACTAGGTACAATGCTGAAGGTTTCCTAGTATAAGGTATATCCCAAATTTTTTTTGGATCAGAATTTATTGGCACTTGTCTATGACGATATATGTGAAATTGAATTTTTATCAGGTAAATCATTAACTTTTTTTTAACGAGCAGACTGTTGAGCATCTGGACTAATTATTATTGGACTAGGTATAATGCTGAAGGTTTCCTAAAATAAGGTATATCCCAAATTTTTTTTGGATCAGACTTATTAGCACTTGTCTTTGACGATATATGTGAAAATTGCATTTTTATCAGGTAAATTACTAACATTTTTTTAACGAGCAGATTGTCGAGCATCTGGACTAATTATTATTGGACTAGGTACAATGCTGAAGGTTTCCTAGTATAAGGTATATCCCCAATTTTTTTTGGATCAGAGTTATTGGCACTTGTCTATGACGGTATATGTGAAAATTGAATTTTTATCAGGTAAATCACTAACTTTTTTTTTAACCAGCAGATTGTCGGGCATCTGGACTAATTATTATTGGACTAGGTACAATGCTGAAGGTTTCCTAGTATAAGGTATATCCCCAATTTTTTTTGGATCAGAGTTATTGGCACTTGTCTATGACGGTATATGTGAAAATTGAATTTTTATCAGGTAAATCACTAACTTTTTTTTTAACCAGCAGATTGTCGAGCATCTGGACTAATTATTATTGGACTAGGTACAATGCTGAAGGTTTCCTAGTATAAGGTATATCCCAAATTTTTTTTGGAGCAGAGTTATTAGCACTTGTCTTTGACGATATATGTGAAAATTGAATTTTTATCAGGTAAATTACTAACATTTTTTTAACGAGCAGACTGTTGAGCATCTGGACTAATTATTATTGGACTACGTACAATGCTGAAGGTTTCCTAGTATAAGGTATATCCCAAACTTTTTTGGAGCAGAGTTATTAGCACTTGTCTTTGACGATATATGTGAAAATTGCATTTTTATCAGGTAAATTACTAACATTTTTTTAACGAGCAGACTGTTGAGCATCTGGACTAATTATTATTGGACTAGGTATAATGCTGAAGGTTTCCTAAAATACGGTATATCCCAAATTTTTTTTGGATCAGAGTTATTAGCACTTGTCTTTGACGATATATGTGAAAATTGTATTTTTATCAGGTAAATTACTAACATTTTTTTAACGAGCAGATTGTCGAGCATCTGGACTAATTATTATTGGACTAGGTACAATGCTGAAGGTTTCCTAGTATTTGGCACTTGTCTATGATGATATATGTGAAAATAGTATTTTTATCAGGTAAATCATTAACTTTTTTTTTAACGAGCAGATTGTCGAGCATTTGGACTAATTATTATTGGACTAGGTACAATGCTGAAGGTTTCCTAGTATTTGGCACTTGTCTATGATGATATATGTGAAAATAGTATTTTTATCAGGTAAATCATTAACTTTTTTTTTAACGAGCAGATTGTCGAGCATTTGGACTAATTATTATTGGACTAGGTACAATGCTGAAGGTTTCCTAGTATAAGGTATATCCCAAATTTTTTTTGGAGCAGAGTTATTAGCACTTGTCTTTGACGATATATGTGAAAATTGAATTTTTATCAGGTAAATTACTAACATTTTTTTAACGAGCAGACTGTTGAGCATCTGGACTAATTATTATTGGACTAGGTACAATGCTGAAGGATTCCTAGTATAAGGTATATTCCCAATTTTTTTTGGAGCAGAGTTATTAGCACTTGTCTTTGAAGATATATGTGAAAATTGAATTTTTATCAGGTAAATCATTAACTTTTTTTTTAACGAGCAGATTGTCGAGCATCTGGACTAATTATTATTGGACTAGGTACAATGCTGAAGGTTTCCTAGTATTTGGCACTTGTCTATGATGATATATGTGAAAATAGTATTTTTATCAGGTAAATCATTAACTTTTTTTTTAACGAGCAGATTGTCGAGCATTTGGACTAATTATTATTGGACTAGGTACAATGCTGAAGGTTTCCTAGTATAAGGTATATCCCAAATTTTTTTTGGATCAGAATTTATTGGCACTTGTCTATGACGATATATGTGAAATTGAATTTTTATCAGGTAAATCATTAACTTTTTTTTAACGAGCAGACTGTTGAGCATCTGGACTAATTATTATTGGACTAGGTATAATGCTGAAGGTTTCCTAAAATAAGGTATATCCCAAATTTTTTTTGGATCATAGTTATTAGCACTTGTCTTTGACGATATATGTGAAAATTGCATTTTTATCAGGTAAATTACTAACATTTTTTTAACGAGCAGATTGTCGAGCATCTGGACTAATTATTATTGGACTAGGTACAATGCTGAAGGTTTCCTAGTATAAGGTATATCCCCAATTTTTTTTGGATCAGAGTTATTGGCACTTGTCTATGACGGTATATGTGAAAATTGAATTTTTATCAGGTAAATCACTAACTTTTTTTTTAACCAGCAGATTGTCGGGCATCTGGACTAATTATTATTGGACTAGGTACAATGCTGAAGGTTTCCTAGTATAAGGTATATCCCCAATTTTTTTTGGATCAGAGTTATTGGCACTTGTCTATGACGGTATATGTGAAAATTGAATTTTTATCAGGTAAATCACTAACTTTTTTTTTAACCAGCAGATTGTCGAGCATCTGGACTAATTATTATTGGACTAGGTACAATGCTGAAGGTTTCCTAGTATAAGGTATATCCCAAATTTTTTTTGGAGCAGAGTTATTAGCACTTGTCTTTGACGATATATGTGAAAATTGAATTTTTATCAGGTAAATTACTAACATTTTTTTAACGAGCAGACTGTTGAGCATCTGGACTAATTATTATTGGACTACGTACAATGCTGAAGGTTTCCTAGTATAAGGTATATCCCAAACTTTTTTGGAGCAGAGTTATTAGCACTTGTCTTTGACGATATATGTGAAAATTGCATTTTTATCAGGTAAATTACTAACATTTTTTTAACGAGCAGACTGTTGAGCATCTGGACTAATTATTATTGGACTAGGTATAATGCTGAAGGTTTCCTAAAATAAGGTATATCCCAAATTTTTTTTGGATCAGAGTTATTAGCACTTGTCTTTGACGATATATGTGAAAATTGTATTTTTATCAGGTAAATTACTAACATTTTTTTAACGAGCAGATTGTCGAGCATCTGGACTAATTATTATTGGACTAGGTACAATGCTGAAGGTTTCCTAGTATTTGGCACTTGTCTATGATGATATATGTGAAAATAGTATTTTTATCAGGTAAATCATTAACTTTTTTTTTAACGAGCAGATTGTCGAGCATTTGGACTAATTATTATTGGACTAGGTACAATGCTGAAGGTTTCCTAGTATTTGGCACTTGTCTATGATGATATATGTGAAAATAGTATTTTTATCAGGTAAATCATTAACTTTTTTTTTAACGAGCAGATTGTCGAGCATTTGGACTAATTATTATTGGACTAGGTACAATGCTGAAGGTTTCCTAGTATAAGGTATATCCCAAATTTTTTTTGGAGCAGAGTTATTAGCACTTGTCTTTGACGATATATGTGAAAATTGAATTTTTATCAGGTAAATTACTAACATTTTTTTAACGAGCAGACTGTTGAGCATCTGGACTAATTATTATTGGACTAGGTACAATGCTGAAGGATTCCTAGTATAAGGTATATTCCCAATTTTTTTTGGAGCAGAGTTATTAGCACTTGTCTTTGAAGATATATGTGAAAATTGAATTTTTATCAGGTAAATCATTAACTTTTTTTTTAACGAGCAGATTGTCGAGCATCTGGACTAATTATTATTGGACTAGGTACAATGCTGAAGGTTTCCTAGTATTTGGCACTTGTCTATGATGATATATGTGAAAATAGTATTTTTATCAGGTAAATCATTAACTTTTTTTTTAACGAGCAGATTGTCGAGCATTTGGACTAATTATTATTGGACTAGGTACAATGCTGAAGGTTTCCTAGTATAAGGTATATCCCAAATTTTTTTTGGATCAGAATTTATTGGCACTTGTCTATGACGATATATGTGAAATTGAATTTTTATCAGGTAAATCATTAACTTTTTTTTTAACGAGCAGACTGTTGAGCATCTGGACTAATTATTATTGGACTAGGTATAATGCTGAAGGTTTCCTAAAATAAGGTATATCCCAAATTTTTTTTGGATCAGAGTTATTAGCACTTGTCTTTGACGATATATGTGAAAATTGCATTTTTATCAGGTAAATTACTAACATTTTTTTAACGAGCAGATTGTCGAGCATCTGGACTAATTATTATTGGACTAGGTACAATGCTGAAGGTTTCCTAGTATTTGGCACTTGTCTATGATGATATATGTGAAAATAGTATTTTTATCAGGTAAATCATTAACTTTTTTTTAACGAGCAGATTGTCGAGCATTTGGACTAATTATTATTGGACTAGGTACAATGCTGAAGGTTTCCTAGTATAAGGTATATCCCAAATTTTTTTTGGATCAGAATTTATTGGCACTTGTCTTTGACGATATATGTGAAAATTGCATTTTTATCAGGTAAATTACTAACATTTTTTTAACGAGCAGATTGTCGAGCATCTGGACTAATTATTATTGGACTAGGTACAATGCTGAAGGTTTCCTAGTATTTGACACTTGTCTATGATGATATATGTGAAAATAGTATTTTTATCAGGTAAATCATTAACTTTTTTTTTAACGAGCAGATTGTCGAGCATCTGGACTAATTATTATTGGACTAGGTACAATGCTGAAGGTTTCCTAGTATAAGGTATATCCCAAATTTTTTTTGGAGCAGAGTTATTAGCACTTGTCTTTGACGATATATGTGAAAATTGAATTTTTATCAGGTAAATTACTAACATTTTTTTAACGAGCAGACTGTTGAGCATCTGGACTAATTATTATTGGACTACGTACAATGCTGAAGGTTTCCTAGTATAAGGTATATCCCAAATTTTTTTTGGAGCAGAGTTATTAGCACTTGTCTTTGACGATATATGTGAAAATTGAATTTTTATCAGGTAAATTACTAACATTTTTTTAACGAGCAGACTGTTGAGCATCTGGACTAATTATTATTGGACTACGTACAATGCTGAAGGTTTCCTAGTATAAGGTATATCCCCAATTTTTTTTGGATCAGAGTTATTGGCACTTGTCTATGACGGTATATGTGAAAATTGAATTTTTATCAGGTAAATCACCAACTTTTTTTTTAACCAGCAGATTGTCGGGCATCTGGACTAATTATTATTGGACTAGGTACAATGCTGAAGGTTTCCTAGTATAAGGTATATCCCCAATTTTTTTTGGATCAGAGTTATTAGCACTTGTCTTTGACGATATATGTGAAAATTGCATTTTTATCAGGTAAATTACTAACATTTTTTTAACGAGCAGATTGTCGAGCATCTGGACTAATTATTATTGGACTAGGTACAATGCTGAAGGTTTCCTAGTATAAGGTATATCCCCAATTTTTTTTGGATCAGAGTTATTGGCACTTGTCTATGACGGTAATGTGAAAATTGAATTTTTATCAGGTAAATCACTAACTTTTTTTTTAACCAGCAGATTGTCGAGCATCTGGACTAATTATTATTGGACTAGGTACAATGCTGAAGGTTTCCTAGTATAAGGTATATCCCAAATTTTTTTTGGAGCAGAGTTATTAGCACTTGTCTTTGACGATATATGTGAAAATTGAATTTTTATCAGGTAAATTACTAACATTTTTTTAACGAGCAGACTGTTGAGCATCTGGACTAATTATTATTGGACTACGTACAATGCTGAAGGTTTCCTAGTATAAGGTATATCCCAAACTTTTTTGGAGCAGAGTTATTAGCACTTGTCTTTGACGATATATGTGAAAATTGCATTTTTATCAGGTAAATTACTAACATTTTTTTAACGAGCAGACTGTTGAGCATCTGGACTAATTATTATTGGACTAGGTATAATGCTGAAGGTTTCCTAAAATAAGGTATATCCCAAATTTTTTTTGGATCAGAGTTATTAGCACTTGTCTTTGACGATATATGTGAAAATTGCATTTTTATCAGGTAAATTACTAACATTTTTTTAACGAGCAGATTGTCGAGCATCTGGACTAATTATTATTGGACTAGGTACAATGCTGAAGGTTTCCTAGTATTTGGCACTTGTCTATGATGATATATGTGAAAATAGTATTTTTATCAGGTAAATCATTAACTTTTTTTTTAACGAGCAGATTGTCGAGCATTTGGACTAATTATTATTGGACTAGGTACAATGCTGAAGGTTTCCTAGTATTTGGCACTTGTCTATGATGATATATGTGAAAATAGTATTTTTATCAGGTAAATCATTAACTTTTTTTTTAACGAGCAGATTGTCGAGCATTTGGACTAATTATTATTGGACTAGGTACAATGCTGAAGGTTTCCTAGTATAAGGTATATCCCAAATTTTTTTTGGAGCAGAGTTATTAGCACTTGTCTTTGACGATATATGTGAAAATTGCATTTTTATCAGGTAAATTACTAACATTTTTTTAACGAGCAGACTGTTGAGCATCTGGACTAATTATTATTGGACTAGGTACAATGCTGAAGGATTCCTAGTATAAGGTATATTCCCAATTTTTTTTGGAGCAGAGTCATTAGCACTTGTCTTTGACGATATATGTGAAAATTGAATTTTTTTCAGGTAAATTACTAACATTTTTTTAACGAGCAGACTGTTGAGCATCTGGACTAATTATTATTGGACTAGGTACAATGCTGAAGGTTTCCTAGTATAAGGTATATCCCAAATTTTTTTTGGGATCAGAGTTATTGGCACTTGTCTATGATGATATATGTGAAAATTGCATTTTTATCAGGTAAATCATTAACTTTTTTTTTTAACGAGCAGATTGTCGAGCATCTGGACTAATTATTATTGGACTAGGTATAATGCTGAAGGTTTCCTAAAATAAGGTATATCCCAAATTTTTTTTGGATCAGAGTTATTGGCACTTGTCTTTGACGATATATGTGAAAATTGCATTTTTATCAGGTAAATTACTAACATTTTTTTAACGAGCAGATTGTCGAGCATCTGGACTAATTATTATTGGACTAGGTACAATGCTGAAGGTTTCCTAGTATTTGGCACTTGTCTATGATGATATATGTGAAAATAGTATTTTTATCAGGTAAATCATTAACTTTTTTTTTAACGAGCAGATTGTCGAGCATTTGGACTAATTATTATTGGACTAGGTACAATGCTGAAGGATTCCTAGTATAAGGTATATTCCCAATTTTTTTTGGAGCAGAGTTATTAGCACTTGTCTTTGACGATATATGTGAAAATTGAATTTTTATCAGGTAAATTACTAACATTTTTTTAACGAGCAGACTGTTGAGCATCTGGACTAATTATTATTGGACTAGGTACAATGCTGAAGGATTCCTAGTATAAGGTATATTCCCAATTTTTTTTGGAGCAGAGTTATTAGCACTTGTCTTTGAAGATATATGTGAAAATTGAATTTTTATCAGGTAAATCATTAACTTTTTTTTTAACGAGCAGATTGTCGAGCATCTGGACTAATTATTATTGGACTAGGTACAATGCTGAAGGTTTCCTAGTATTTGGCACTTGTCTATGATGATATATGTGAAAATAGTATTTTTATCAGGTAAATCATTAACTTTTTTTTTAACGAGCAGATTGTCGAGCATTTGGACTAATTATTATTGGACTAGGTACAATGCTGAAGGTTTCCTAGTATAAGGTATATCCCAAATTTTTTTTGGATCAGAATTTATTGGCACTTGTCTATGACGATATATGTGAAATTGCATTTTTATCAGGTAAATCATTAACTTTTTTTTAACGAGCAGACTGTTGAGCATCTGGACTAATTATTATTGGACTAGGTATAATGCTGAAGGTTTCCTAAAATAAGGTATATCCCAAATTTTTTTTGGATCAGAGTTATTAGCACTTGTCTTTGACGATATATGTGAAAATTGCATTTTTATCAGGTAAATTACTAACATTTTTTTAACGAGCAGATTGTCGAGCATCTGGACTAATTATTATTGGACTAGGTACAATGCTGAAGGTTTCCTAGTATTTGGCACTTGTCTATGATGATATATGTGAAAATAGTATTTTTATCAGGTAAATCATTAACTTTTTTTTAACGAGCAGATTGTCGAGCATTTGGACTAATTATTATTGGACTAGGTACAATGCTGAAGGTTTCCTAGTATAAGGTATATCCCAAATTTTTTTTGGATCAGAATTTATTGGCACTTGTCTTTGACGATATATGTGAAAATTGCATTTTTATCAGGTAAATTACTAACATTTTTTTAACGAGCAGATTGTCGAGCATCTGGACTAATTATTATTGGACTAGGTACAATGCTGAAGGTTTCCTAGTATTTGGCACTTGTCTATGATGATATATGTGAAAATAGTATTTTTATCAGGTAAATCATTAACTTTTTTTTTAACGAGCAGATTGTCGAGCATCTGGACTAATTATTATTGGACTAGGTACAATGCTGAAGGTTTCCTAGTATTTGGCACTTGTCTATGATGATATATGTGAAAATAGTATTTTTATCAGGTAAATCATTAACTTTTTTTTTTAACGAGCAGATTGTCGAGCATTTGGACTAATTATTATTGGACTAGGTACAATGCTGAAGGTTTCCTAAAATAAGGTATATCCCAAATTTTTTTTGGATCAGAGTTATTAGCACTTGTCTTTGACGATATATGTGAAAATTGCATTTTTATCAGGTAAATTACTAACATTTTTTTAACGAGCAGATTGTCGAGCATCTGGACTAATTATTATTGGACTAGGTACAATGCTGAAGGTTTCCTAGTATTTGGCACTTGTCTATGATGATATATGTGAAAATAGTATTTTTATCAGGTAAATCATTAACTTTTTTTTTAACGAGCAGATTGTCGAGCATTTGGACTAATTATTATTGGACTAGGTACAATGCTGAAGGTTTCCTAGTATTTGGCACTTGTCTATGATGATATATGTGAAAATAGTATTTTTATCAGGTAAATCATTAACTTTTTTTTTAACGAGCAGATTGTCGAGCATTTGGACTAATTATTATTGGACTAGGTACAATGCTGAAGGTTTCCTAGTATAAGGTATATCCCAAATTTTTTTTGGAGCAGAGTTATTAGCACTTGTCTTTGACGATATATGTGAAAATTGCATTTTTATCAGGTAAATTACTAACATTTTTTTAACGAGCAGACTGTTGAGCATCTGGACTAATTATTATTGGACTAGGTACAATGCTGAAGGATTCCTAGTATAAGGTATATTCCCAATTTTTTTTGGAGCAGAGTCATTAGCACTTGTCTTTGACGATATATGTGAAAATTGAATTTTTTTCAGGTAAATTACTAACATTTTTTTAACGAGCAGACTGTTGAGCATCTGGACTAATTATTATTGGACTAGGTACAATGCTGAAGGTTTCCTAGTATAAGGTATATCCCAAATTTTTTTTGGGATCAGAGTTATTGGCACTTGTCTATGATGATATATGTGAAAATTGCATTTTTATCAGGTAAATCATTAACTTTTTTTTTTAACGAGCAGATTGTCGAGCATCTGGACTAATTATTATTGGACTAGGTATAATGCTGAAGGTTTCCTAAAATAAGGTATATCCCAAATTTTTTTTGGATCAGAGTTATTGGCACTTGTCTTTGACGATATATGTGAAAATTGCATTTTTATCAGGTAAATTACTAACATTTTTTTAACGAGCAGATTGTCGAGCATCTGGACTAATTATTATTGGACTAGGTACAATGCTGAAGGTTTCCTAGTATTTGGCACTTGTCTATGATGATATATGTGAAAATAGTATTTTTATCAGGTAAATCATTAACTTTTTTTTTAACGAGCAGATTGTCGAGCATTTGGACTAATTATTATTGGACTAGGTACAATGCTGAAGGATTCCTAGTATAAGGTATATTCCCAATTTTTTTTGGAGCAGAGTTATTAGCACTTGTCTTTGACGATATATGTGAAAATTGAATTTTTATCAGGTAAATTACTAACATTTTTTTAACGAGCAGACTGTTGAGCATCTGGACTAATTATTATTGGACTAGGTACAATGCTGAAGGATTCCTAGTATAAGGTATATTCCCAATTTTTTTTGGAGCAGAGTTATTAGCACTTGTCTTTGAAGATATATGTGAAAATTGAATTTTTATCAGGTAAATCATTAACTTTTTTTTTAACGAGCAGATTGTCGAGCATCTGGACTAATTATTATTGGACTAGGTACAATGCTGAAGGTTTCCTAGTATTTGGCACTTGTCTATGATGATATATGTGAAAATAGTATTTTTATCAGGTAAATCATTAACTTTTTTTTTAACGAGCAGATTGTCGAGCATTTGGACTAATTATTATTGGACTAGGTACAATGCTGAAGGTTTCCTAGTATAAGGTATATCCCAAATTTTTTTTGGATCAGAATTTATTGGCACTTGTCTATGACGATATATGTGAAATTGCATTTTTATCAGGTAAATCATTAACTTTTTTTTAACGAGCAGACTGTTGAGCATCTGGACTAATTATTATTGGACTAGGTATAATGCTGAAGGTTTCCTAAAATAAGGTATATCCCAAATTTTTTTTGGATCAGAGTTATTAGCACTTGTCTTTGACGATATATGTGAAAATTGCATTTTTATCAGGTAAATTACTAACATTTTTTTAACGAGCAGATTGTCGAGCATCTGGACTAATTATTATTGGACTAGGTACAATGCTGAAGGTTTCCTAGTATTTGGCACTTGTCTATGATGATATATGTGAAAATAGTATTTTTATCAGGTAAATCATTAACTTTTTTTTAACGAGCAGATTGTCGAGCATTTGGACTAATTATTATTGGACTAGGTACAATGCTGAAGGTTTCCTAGTATAAGGTATATCCCAAATTTTTTTTGGATCAGAATTTATTGGCACTTGTCTTTGACGATATATGTGAAAATTGCATTTTTATCAGGTAAATTACTAACATTTTTTTAACGAGCAGATTGTCGAGCATCTGGACTAATTATTATTGGACTAGGTACAATGCTGAAGGTTTCCTAGTATTTGGCACTTGTCTATGATGATATATGTGAAAATAGTATTTTTATCAGGTAAATCATTAACTTTTTTTTTAACGAGCAGATTGTCGAGCATCTGGACTAATTATTATTGGACTAGGTACAATGCTGAAGGTTTCCTAGTATTTGGCACTTGTCTATGATGATATATGTGAAAATAGTATTTTTATCAGGTAAATCATTAACTTTTTTTTTTAACGAGCAGATTGTCGAGCATTTGGACTAATTATTATTGGACTAGGTACAATGCTGAAGGTTTCCTAAAATAAGGTATATCCCAAATTTTTTTTGGATCAGAGTTATTAGCACTTGTCTTTGACGATATATGTGAAAATTGCATTTTTATCAGGTAAATTACAAACATTTTTTTAACGAGCAGATTGTCGAGCATCTGGACTAATTATTATTGGACTAGGTACAATGCTGAAGGTTTCCTAGTATTTGGCACTTGTCTATGATGATATATGTGAAAATAGTATTTTTATCAGGTAAATCATTAACTTTTTTTTTAACGAGCAGATTGTTGAGCATCTGGACTAATTATTATTGGACTAGGTACAATGCTGAAGGTTTCCTAGTATAAGGTATATCCCAAATTTTTTTTGGATCAGAATTTATTGGCACTTGTCTATGACGATATATGTGAAATTGCATTTTTATCAGGTAAATCATTAACTTTTTTTTAACGAGCAGATTGTCGAGCATCTGGACTAATTATTATTGGACTACGTACAATGCTGAAGGTTTCCTAGAATAAGGTATATCCCAAATTTTTTTGGAGCAGAGTTATTAGCACTTGTCTTTGACGATATATGTGAAAATTGCATATTTATCAGGTAAATTACTAACATTTTTTTAACGAGCAGATTGTCGAGCATCTGGACTAATTATTATTGGATTAGGTACAATGCTGAAGGTTTCCTAGTATAAGGTATATCCCAAATTTTTTTTGGAGCAGAGTTATTAGCACTTGTCTTTGACGATATATGTGAAAATTGCATATTTATCAGGTAAATCACTAACATTTTTTTTAACGTGCAGATTGTCGAGCATCTGGACTAATTATTATTGGACTAGGTACAATGCTGAAGGTTTCCTAGTATAAGGTATATCCCAAATTTTTTTTGGAGCAGAGGTATTAGCACTTGTCTTTGACGATATATGTGAAAATTGAATTTTTATCAGGTAAATTTCTAACATTTTTTTAACGAGCAGACTGTTGAGCATCTGGACTAATTATTATTGGACTAGGTATAATGCTGAAGGTTTCCTAGTATAAGGTATATCCCAAATTTTTTTTGGAGCAGAGTTATTAGCACTTGTCTTTGATGATATATGTGAAAATTGAATTTTTATCAGGTAAATCATTAACTTTTTTTTTAACGAGCAGATTGTCGAGCATCTGGACTAATTATTATTGGACTAGGTACAATGCTGAAGGTTTCCTAGTATAAGGTATATCCCAAATTTTTTTTGGGATTAGAGTTATTGGCACTTGTCTATGATGATATATGTGAAAATAGTATTTTTATCAGGTAAATCATTAACTTTTTTTTTAACGAGCAGATTGTCGAGCATTTGGACTAATTATTATTGGACTAGGTACAATGCTGAAGGTTTCCTAGTATAAGGTATATCCCCAATTTTTTTTGGAGCAGAGTTATTAGCACTTGTCTTTGACGATATATGTGAAAATTGCATTTTTATCAGGTAAATTACTAACATTTTTTTAACGAGCAGACTGTTGAGCATCTGGACTAATTATTATTGGACTAGGTATAATGCTGAAGGTTTCCTAGAATAAGGTATATCCCAAATTTTTTTTGAAGCAGAGTTATTAGCACTTGTCTTTGATGATATATGTGAAAATTGAATTTTTATCAAGTAAATTACTAACATTTTCTTAACGAGCAGACTGTTGAGCATCTGGACTAATTATTATTGGACTAGGTACAATGCTGAAGGTTTCCTAGTATAAGGTATATCCCCAATTTTTTTTGGAGCAGAGTTATTAGCACTTGTCTTTGACGATATATGTGAAAATTGCATTTTTATCAGGTAAATCATTAACTTTTTTTTAACGAGCAGATTGTCGAGCATCTGGACTAATTATTATTGGACTAGGTACAATGCTGAAGGTTTCCTAGAATAAGGTATATCCCAAATTTTTTTTGGATCAGAATTTATTGGCACTTGTCTATGACGATATATGTGAAAATTGCATTTTTATCAGGTAAATCACTAACTTTTTTTAACGAGCAGATTGTTGAGCATCTGGACTAATTATTATTGGACTAGGTACAATGCTGAAGGTTTCCTAGTATAAGGTATATCCCAAATTTTTTTTGGGATTAGAGTTATTGGCACTTGTCTATGATGATATATGTGAAAATAGTATTTTTATCAGGTAAATCATTAACTTTTTTTTTTAACGAGCAGATTGTCGAGCATCTGGACTAATTATTATTGGACTAGGTACAATGCTGAAGGTTTCCTAGTATAAGGTATATCCCAAATTTTTTTTGGAGCAGAGTTATTAGCACTTGTCTTTGACGATATATGTGAAAATTGAATTTTTATCAGGTAAATTACTAACATTTTTTTAACGAGCAGACTGTTGAGCATCTGGACTAATTATTATTGGACTACGTACAATGCTGAAGGTTTCCTAGTATAAGGTATATCCCAAATTTTTTTTGGAGCAGAGTTATTAGCACTTGTCTTTGACGATATATGTGAAAATTGCATTTTTATCAGGTAAATTACTAACATTTTTTTAACGAGCAGACTGTTGAGCATCTGGACTAATTATTATTGGACTAGGTACAATGCTGAAGGATTCCTAGTATAAGGTATATTCCCAATTTTTTTTGGAGCAGAGTTATTAGCACTTGTCTTTGACGATATATGTGAAAATTGAATTTTTATCAGGTAAATCATTAACTTTTTTTTTAACGAGCAGATTGTCGAGCATGTGGACTAATTATTATTGGACTAGGTACAATGCTGAAGGTTTCCTAGTATTTGGCACTTGTCTATGATGATATATGTGAAAATAGTATTTTTATCAGGTAAATCATTAACTTTTTTTTTAACGAGCAGATTGTCGAGCATTTGGACTAATTATTATTGGACTAGGTACAATGCTGAAGGTTTCCTAGTATAAGGTATATCCCAAATTTTTTTTGGAGCAGAGTTATTAGCACTTGTCTTTGACGATATATGTAAAATTGAATTTTTATCAAGTAAATTACTAACATTTTTTTAACGAGCAGACTGTTGAGCATCTGGACTAATTATTATTGGACTAGGTACAATGCTGAAGGTTTCCTAGTATAAGGTATATCCCAAATTTTTTTTGGAGCAGAGTTATTAGCACTTGTCTTTGACGATATATGTGAAAATTGCATTTTTATCAGGTAAATTACTAACATTTTTTTAACGAGCAGACTGTTGAGCATCTGGACTAATTATTATTGGACTAGGTATAATGCTGAAGGTTTCCTAGAATAAGGTATATCCCAAATTTTTTTTGAAGCAGAGTTATTAGCACTTGTCTTTGATGATATATGTGAAAATTGAATTTTTATCAAGTAAATTACTAACATTTTCTTAACGAGCAGACTGTTGAGCATCTGGACTAATTATTATTGGACTAGGTACAATGCTGAAGGTTTCCTAAAATAAGGTATATCCCAAATTTTTTTTGGATCAGAGTTATTAGCACTTGTCTTTGACGATATATGTGAAAATTGCATTTTTATCAGGTAAATTACAAACATTTTTTTAACGAGCAGATTGTCGAGCATCTGGACTAATTATTATTGGACTAGGTACAATGCTGAAGGTTTCCTAGTATTTGGCACTTGTCTATGATGATATATGTGAAAATAGTATTTTTATCAGGTAAATCATTAACTTTTTTTTTAACGAGCAGATTGTTGAGCATCTGGACTAATTATTATTGGACTAGGTACAATGCTGAAGGTTTCCTAGTATTTGGCACTTGTCTATGATGATATATGTGAAAATAGTATTTTTATCAGGTAAATCATTAACTTTTTTTTAACGAGCAGATTGTCGAGCATTTGGACTAATTATTTTTGGACTAGGTACAATGCTGAAGGTTTCCTAGTATAAGGTATATCCCAAATTTTTTTTGGATCAGAATTTATTGGCACTTGTCTATGACGATATATGTGAAATTGCATTTTTATCAGGTAAATCATTAACTTTTTTTTAACGAGCAGATTGTCGAGCATCTGGACTAATTATTATTGGACTACGTACAATGCTGAAGGTTTCCTAGAATAAGGTATATCCCAAATTTTTTTGGAGCAGAGTTATTAGCACTTGTCTTTGACGATATATGTGAAAATTGCATATTTATCAGGTAAATTACTAACATTTTTTTAACGAGCAGATTGTCGAGCATCTGGACTAATTATTATTGGATTGTGTACAATGCTGAAGGTTTCCTAGTATAAGGTATATCCCAAATTTTTTTTGGAGCAGAGTTATTAGCACTTGTCTTTGACGATATATGTGAAAATTGCATATTTATCAGGTAAATTACTAACATTTTTTTTAACGTGCAGATTGTCGAGCATCTGGACTAATTATTATTGGACTAGGTACAATGCTGAAGGTTTCCTAGTATAAGGTATATCCCAAATTTTTTTTGGAGCAGAGTTATTAGCACTTGTCTTTGACGATATATGTGAAAATTGAATTTTTATCAGGTAAATTTCTAACATTTTTTTAACGAGCAGACTGTTGAGCATCTGGACTAATTATTATTGGACTAGGTATAATGCTGAAGGTTTCCTAGTATAAGGTATATCCCAAATTTTTTTTGGAGCAGAGTTATTAGCACTTGTCTTTGATGATATATGTGAAAATTGAATTTTTATCAGGTAAATCATTAACTTTTTTTTTAACGAGCAGATTGTCGAGCATCTGGACTAATTATTATTGGACTAGGTACAATGCTGAAGGTTTCCTAGTATTTGGCACTTGTCTATGATGATATATGTGAAAATAGTATTTTTATCAGGTAAATCATTAACTTTTTTTTTTAACGAGCAGATTGTCGAGCATTTGGACTAATTATTATTGGACTAGGTACAATGCTGAAGGTTTCCTAGTATAAGGTATATCCCCAATTTTTTTTGGAGCAGAGTTATTAGCACTTGTCTTTGACGATATATGTGAAAATTGCATTTTTATCAGGTAAATTACTAACATTTTTTTAACGAGCAGACTGTTGAGCATCTGGACTAATTATTATTGGACTAGGTATAATGCTGAAGGTTTCCTAGAATAAGGTATATCCCAAATTTTTTTTTAAGCAGAGTTATTAGCACTTGTCTTTGATGATATATGTGAAAATTGAATTTTTATCAAGTAAATTACTAACATTTTCTTAACGAGCAGACTGTTGAGCATCTGGACTAATTATTATTGGACTAGGTACAATGCTGAAGGTTTCCTAGTATAAGGTATATCCCCAATTTTTTTTGGAGCAGAGTTATTAGCACTTGTCTTTGACGATATATGTGAAAATTGCATTTTTATCAGGTAAATCATTAACTTTTTTTTAACGAGCAGATTGTCGAGCATCTGGACTAATTATTATTGGACTAGGTACAATGCTGAAGGTTTCCTAGAATAAGGTATATCCCAAATTTTTTTTGGATCAGAATTTATTGGCACTTGTCTATGACGATATATGTGAAAATTGCATTTTTATCAGGTAAATCACTAACTTTTTTTAACGAGCAGATTGTTGAGCATCTGGACTAATTATTATTGGACTAGGTACAATGCTGAAGGTTTCCTAGTATAAGGTATATCCCAAATTTTTTTTGGGATTAGAGTTATTGGCACTTGTCTATGATGATATATGTGAAAATAGTATTTTTATCAGGTAAATCATTAACTTTTTTTTTTTAACGAGCAGATTGTCGAGCATCTGGACTAATTATTATTGGACTAGGTACAATGCTGAAGGTTTCCTAGTATAAGGTATATCCCAAATTTTTTTTGGAGCAGAGTTATTAGCACTTGTCTTTGACGATATATGTGAAAATTGAATTTTTATCAGGTAAATTACTAACATTTTTTTAACGAGCAGACTGTTGAGCATCTGGACTAATTATTATTGGACTACGTACAATGCTGAAGGTTTCCTAGTATAAGGTATATCCCAAATTTTTTTTGGAGCAGAGTTATTAGCACTTGTCTTTGACGATATATGTGAAAATTGCATTTTTATCAGGTAAATTACTAACATTTTTTTAACGAGCAGACTGTTGAGCATCTGGACTAATTATTATTGGACTAGGTACAATGCTGAAGGATTCCTAGTATAAGGTATATTCCCAATTTTTTTTGGAGCAGAGTTATTAGCACTTGTCTTTGACGATATATGTGAAAATTGAATTTTTATCAGGTAAATCATTAACTTTTTTTTTAACGAGCAGATTGTCGAGCATGTGGACTAATTATTATTGGACTAGGTACAATGCTGAAGGTTTCCTAGTATAAGGTATATCCCAAATTTTTTTTGGATCAGAATTTATTGGCACTTGTCTATGACGATATATGTGAAATTGCATTTTTATCAGGTAAATCATTAACTTTTTTTTAACGAGCAGATTGTCGAGCATCTGGACTAATTATTATTGGACTACGTACAATGCTGAAGGTTTCCTAGAATAAGGTATATCCCAAATTTTTTTGGAGCAGAGTTATTAGCACTTGTCTTTGACGATATATGTGAAAATTGCATATTTATCAGGTAAATTACTAACATTTTTTTAACGAGCAGATTGTCGAGCATCTGGACTAATTATTATTGGATTGTGTACAATGCTGAAGGTTTCCTAGTATAAGGTATATCCCAAATTTTTTTTGGAGCAGAGTTATTAGCACTTGTCTTTGACGATATATGTGAAAATTGCATATTTATCAGGTAAATTACTAACATTTTTTTTAACGTGCAGATTGTCGAGCATCTGGACTAATTATTATTGGACTAGGTACAATGCTGAAGGTTTCCTAGTATTTGGCACTTGTCTATGATGATATATGTGAAAATAGTATTTTTATCAGGTAAATCATTAACTTTTTTTTTAACGAGCAGATTGTTGAGCATCTGGACTAATTATTATTGGACTAGGTACAATGCTGAAGGTTTCCTAGTATTTGGCACTTGTCTATGATGATATATGTGAAAATAGTATTTTTATCAGGTAAATCATTAACTTTTTTTTAACGAGCAGATTGTCGAGCATTTGGACTAATTATTTTTGGACTAGGTACAATGCTGAAGGTTTCCTAGTATAAGGTATATCCCAAATTTTTTTTGGATCAGAATTTATTGGCACTTGTCTATGACGATATATGTGAAATTGCATTTTTATCAGGTAAATCATTAACTTTTTTTTAACGAGCAGATTGTCGAGCATCTGGACTAATTATTATTGGACTACGTACAATGCTGAAGGTTTCCTAGAATAAGGTATATCCCAAATTTTTTTGGAGCAGAGTTATTAGCACTTGTCTTTGACGATATATGTGAAAATTGCATATTTATCAGGTAAATTACTAACATTTTTTTAACGAGCAGATTGTCGAGCATCTGGACTAATTATTATTGGATTGTGTACAATGCTGAAGGTTTCCTAGTATAAGGTATATCCCAAATTTTTTTTGGAGCAGAGTTATTAGCACTTGTCTTTGACGATATATGTGAAAATTGCATATTTATCAGGTAAATTACTAACATTTTTTTTAACGTGCAGATTGTCGAGCATCTGGACTAATTATTATTGGACTAGGTACAATGCTGAAGGTTTCCTAGTATAAGGTATATCCCAAATTTTTTTTGGGATTAGAGTTATTGGCACTTGTCTATGATGATATATGTGAAAATAGTATTTTTATCAGGTAAATCATTAACTTTTTTTTTTTAACGAGCAGATTGTCGAGCATCTGGACTAATTATTATTGGACTAGGTACAATGCTGAAGGTTTCCTAGTATAAGGTATATCCCAAATTTTTTTTGGAGCAGAGTTATTAGCACTTGTCTTTGACGATATATGTGAAAATTGAATTTTTATCAGGTAAATTACTAACATTTTTTTAACGAGCAGACTGTTGAGCATCTGGACTAATTATTATTGGACTACGTACAATGCTGAAGGTTTCCTAGTATAAGGTATATCCCAAATTTTTTTTGGAGCAGAGTTATTAGCACTTGTCTTTGACGATATATGTGAAAATTGCATTTTTATCAGGTAAATTACTAACATTTTTTTAACGAGCAGACTGTTGAGCATCTGGACTAATTATTATTGGACTAGGTACAATGCTGAAGGATTCCTAGTATAAGGTATATTCCCAATTTTTTTTGGAGCAGAGTTATTAGCACTTGTCTTTGACGATATATGTGAAAATTGAATTTTTATCAGGTAAATCATTAACTTTTTTTTTAACGAGCAGATTGTCGAGCATGTGGACTAATTATTATTGGACTAGGTACAATGCTGAAGGTTTCCTAGTATTTGGCACTTGTATATGATGATATATGTGAAAATAGTATTTTTATCAGGTAAATCATTAACTTTTTTTTTAACGAGCAGATTGTCGAGCATTTGGACTAATTATTATTGGACTAGGTACAATGCTGAAGGTTTCCTAGTATAAGGTATATCCCAAATTTTTTTTGGAGCAGAGTTATTAGCACTTGTCTTTGACGATATATGTAAAATTGAATTTTTATCAAGTAAATTACTAACATTTTTTTAACGAGCAGACTGTTGAGCATCTGGACTAATTATTATTGGACTAGGTACAATGCTGAAGGTTTCCTAGTATAAGGTATATCCCAAATTTTTTTTGGAGCAGAGTTATTAGCACTTGTCTTTGACGATATATGTGAAAATTGCATTTTTATCAGGTAAATTACTAACATTTTTTTAACGAGCAGACTGTTGAGCATCTGGACTAATTATTATTGGACTAGGTATAATGCTGAAGGTTTCCTAGAATAAGGTATATCCCAAATTTTTTTTGAAGCAGAGTTATTAGCACTTGTCTTTGATGATATATGTGAAAATTGAATTTTTATCAAGTAAATTACTAACATTTTCTTAACGAGCAGACTGTTGAGCATCTGGACTAATTATTATTGGACTAGGTACAATGCTGAAGGTTTCCTAAAATAAGGTATATCCCAAATTTTTTTTGGATCAGAGTTATTAGCACTTGTCTTTGACGATATATGTGAAAATTGCATTTTTATCAGGTAAATTACAAACATTTTTTTAACGAGCAGATTGTCGAGCATCTGGACTAATTATTATTGGACTAGGTACAATGCTGAAGGTTTCCTAGTATTTGGCACTTGTCTATGATGATATATGTGAAAATAGTATTTTTATCAGGTAAATCATTAACTTTTTTTTTAACGAGCAGATTGTTGAGCATCTGGACTAATTATTATTGGACTAGGTACAATGCTGAAGGTTTCCTAGTATTTGGCACTTGTCTATGATGATATATGTGAAAATAGTATTTTTATCAGGTAAATCATTAACTTTTTTTTAACGAGCAGATTGTCGAGCATTTGGACTAATTATTTTTGGACTAGGTACAATGCTGAAGGTTTCCTAGTATAAGGTATATCCCAAATTTTTTTTGGATCAGAATTTATTGGCACTTGTCTATGACGATATATGTGAAATTGCATTTTTATCAGGTAAATCATTAACTTTTTTTTAACGAGCAGATTGTCGAGCATCTGGACTAATTATTATTGGACTACGTACAATGCTGAAGGTTTCCTAGAATAAGGTATATCCCAAATTTTTTTGGAGCAGAGTTATTAGCACTTGTCTTTGACGATATATGTGAAAATTGCATATTTATCAGGTAAATTACTAACATTTTTTTAACGAGCAGATTGTCGAGCATCTGGACTAATTATTATTGGATTGTGTACAATGCTGAAGGTTTCCTAGTATAAGGTATATCCCAAATTTTTTTTGGAGCAGAGTTATTAGCACTTGTCTTTGACGATATATGTGAAAATTGCATATTTATCAGGTAAATTACTAACATTTTTTTTAACGTGCAGATTGTCGAGCATCTGGACTAATTATTATTGGACTAGGTACAATGCTGAAGGTTTCCTAGTATAAGGTATATCCCAAATTTTTTTTGGAGCAGAGTTATTAGCACTTGTCTTTGACGATATATGTGAAAATTGAATTTTTATCAGGTAAATTTCTAACATTTTTTTAACGAGCAGACTGTTGAGCATCTGGACTAATTATTATTGGACTAGGTATAATGCTGAAGGTTTCCTAGTATAAGGTATATCCCAAATTTTTTTTGGAGCAGAGTTATTAGCACTTGTCTTTGATGATATATGTGAAAATTGAATTTTTATCAGGTAAATCATTAACTTTTTTTTTAACGAGCAGATTGTCGAGCATCTGGACTAATTATTATTGGACTAGGTACAATGCTGAAGGTTTCCTAGTATTTGGCACTTGTCTATGATGATATATGTGAAAATAGTATTTTTATCAGGTAAATCATTAACTTTTTTTTTTAACGAGCAGATTGTCGAGCATTTGGACTAATTATTATTGGACTAGGTACAATGCTGAAGGTTTCCTAGTATAAGGTATATCCCCAATTTTTTTTGGAGCAGAGTTATTAGCACTTGTCTTTGACGATATATGTGAAAATTGCATTTTTATCAGGTAAATTACTAACATTTTTTTAACGAGCAGACTGTTGAGCATCTGGACTAATTATTATTGGACTAGGTATAATGCTGAAGGTTTCCTAGAATAAGGTATATCCCAAATTTTTTTTTAAGCAGAGTTATTAGCACTTGTCTTTGATGATATATGTGAAAATTGAATTTTTATCAAGTAAATTACTAACATTTTCTTAACGAGCAGACTGTTGAGCATCTGGACTAATTATTATTGGACTAGGTACAATGCTGAAGGTTTCCTAGTATAAGGTATATCCCCAATTTTTTTTGGAGCAGAGTTATTAGCACTTGTCTTTGACGATATATGTGAAAATTGCATTTTTATCAGGTAAATCATTAACTTTTTTTTAACGAGCAGATTGTCGAGCATCTGGACTAATTATTATTGGACTAGGTACAATGCTGAAGGTTTCCTAGAATAAGGTATATCCCAAATTTTTTTTGGATCAGAATTTATTGGCACTTGTCTATGACGATATATGTGAAAATTGCATTTTTATCAGGTAAATCACTAACTTTTTTTAACGAGCAGATTGTTGAGCATCTGGACTAATTATTATTGGACTAGGTACAATGCTGAAGGTTTCCTAGTATAAGGTATATCCCAAATTTTTTTTGGGATTAGAGTTATTGGCACTTGTCTATGATGATATATGTGAAAATAGTATTTTTATCAGGTAAATCATTAACTTTTTTTTTTTAACGAGCAGATTGTCGAGCATCTGGACTAATTATTATTGGACTAGGTACAATGCTGAAGGTTTCCTAGTATAAGGTATATCCCAAATTTTTTTTGGAGCAGAGTTATTAGCACTTGTCTTTGACGATATATGTGAAAATTGAATTTTTATCAGGTAAATTACTAACATTTTTTTAACGAGCAGACTGTTGAGCATCTGGACTAATTATTATTGGACTACGTACAATGCTGAAGGTTTCCTAGTATAAGGTATATCCCAAATTTTTTTTGGAGCAGAGTTATTAGCACTTGTCTTTGACGATATATGTGAAAATTGCATTTTTATCAGGTAAATTACTAACATTTTTTTAACGAGCAGACTGTTGAGCATCTGGACTAATTATTATTGGACTAGGTACAATGCTGAAGGATTCCTAGTATAAGGTATATTCCCAATTTTTTTTGGAGCAGAGTTATTAGCACTTGTCTTTGACGATATATGTGAAAATTGAATTTTTATCAGGTAAATCATTAACTTTTTTTTTAACGAGCAGATTGTCGAGCATGTGGACTAATTATTATTGGACTAGGTACAATGCTGAAGGTTTCCTAGTATTTGGCACTTGTCTATGATGATATATGTGAAAATAGTATTTTTATCAGGTAAATCATTAACTTTTTTTTAACGAGCAGATTGTCGAGCATTTGGACTAATTATTATTGGACTAGGTACAATGCTGAAGGTTTCCTAGTATAAGGTATATCCCAAATTTTTTTTGGAGCAGAGTTATTAGCACTTGTCTTTGACGATATATGTAAAATTGAATTTTTATCAAGTAAATTACTAACATTTTTTTAACGAGCAGACTGTTGAGCATCTGGACTAATTATTATTGGACTAGGTACAATGCTGAAGGTTTCCTAGTATAAGGTATATCCCAAATTTTTTTTGGAGCAGAGTTATTAGCACTTGTCTTTGACGATATATGTGAAAATTGCATTTTTATCAGGTAAATTACTAACATTTTTTTAACGAGCAGACTGTTGAGCATCTGGACTAATTATTATTGGACTAGGTATAATGCTGAAGGTTTCCTAGAATAAGGTATATCCCAAATTTTTTTTGAAGCAGAGTTATTAGCACTTGTCTTTGATGATATATGTGAAAATTGAATTTTTATCAAGTAAATTACTAACATTTTCTTAACGAGCAGACTGTTGAGCATCTGGACTAATTATTATTGGACTAGGTACAATGCTGAAGGTTTCCTAGTATAAGGTATATCCCCAATTTTTTTTGGAGCAGAGTTATTAGCACTTGTCTTTGACGATATATGTGAAATTGCATTTTTATCAGGTAAATCATTAACTTTTTTTTAACGAGCAGATTGTCGAGCATCTGGACTAATTATTATTGGACTAGGTACAATGCTGAAGGTTTCCTAGAATAAGGTATATCCCAAATTTTTTTTGGATCAGAATTTATTGGCACTTGTCTATGACGATATATGTGAAAATTGCATTTTTATCAGGTAAATCACTAACTTTTTTTAACGAGCAGATTGTTGAGCATCTGGACTAATTATTATTGAACTAGGTACAATGCTGAAGGTTTCCTAGTATAAGGTATATCCCAAATTTTTTTTGGGATCAGAGTTATTGGCACTTGTCTATGATGATATATGTGAAAATTGCATTTTTATCAGGTAAATCATTAACTTTTTTTTTTTAACGAGCATCTGGACTAATTATTATTGGACTACGTACAATGCTGAAGGTTTCCTAGAATAAGGTATATCCCAAATTTTTTTTGGAGCAGAGTTATTAGCACTTGTCTTTGACGATATATGTGAAAATTGCATATTTATCAGGTAAATTACTAACATTTTTTTAACGAACAGATTTTCGAGCATCTGGACTAATTATTATTGGACTAGGTACAATGCTGAAGGTTTCCTAGTATAAGGTATATCCCAAATTTTTTTTGGAGCAGAGTTATTAGCACTTGTCTTTGACGATATATGTGAAAATTGCATTTTTATCAGGTAAATTACTAACATTTTTTTAACGAGCAGACTGTTGAGCATCTGGACTAATTATTGTTGGACTAGGTACAATGCTGAAGGTTTCCTAGTATAAGGTATATCCCAAATTTTTTTTGGAGCAGAGTTATTAGCACTTGTCTTTGACGATATATGTGAAAATTGAATTTTTATCAGGTAAATTACTAACATTTTTTTAACGAGCAGACTTTTGAGCATCTGGACTAATTATTATTGGACTAGGTATAATGCTGAAGGTTTCCTAAAATAAATATATATCCCAAATTTTTTTTGGAGCAGAGTTATTAGCACTTGTCTTTGACGATATATGTGAAAATTGCATTTTTATCAGGTAAATTACTAACATTTTTTTAACGAGCAGATTGTCGAGCATCTGGACTAATTATTATTGGACTAGGTACAATGCTGAAGGTTTTCTAGTATAAGGTATATCCCAAATTTTTTTTGGAGCAGAGTTATTAGCACTTGTCTTTGACGATATATGTGAAAATTGCATTTTTATCAGGTAAATTACTAACATTTTTTTAACGAGCAGACTGTTGAGCATCTGGACTAATTATTATTGGACTAGGTACAATGCTGAAGGTTTCCTAGTATAAGGTATATCCCAAATTTTTTTTGGGATCAGAGTTATTGGCACTTGTCTATGATGATATATGTGAAAATAGTATTTTTATCAGGTAAATCATTAACTTTTTTTTTTAACGAGCAGATTGTCGAGCATCTGGACTAATTATTATTGGACTAGGTACAATGCTGAAGGTTTCCTAGTATAAGGTATATCCCAAATTTTTTTTGGAGCAGAGTTATTAGCACTTGTCTTTGACGATATATGTGAAAATTGCATTTTTATCAGGTAAATTACTAACATTTTTTTAACGAGCAGACTGTTGAGCATCTGGACTAATTATTATTGGACTAGGTACAATGCTGAAGGTTTCCTAGAATAAGGTATATCCCAAATTTTTTTTGGAGCAGAGTTATTAGCACTTGTCTTTGACGATATATGTGAAAATTGCATTTTTATCAGGTAAATTACTAACATTTTTTAACGAGCAGATTGTCGAGCATCTGGACTAATTATTATTGGACTAGGTACAATGCTGAAGGTTTCCTAGTATAAGGTATATCCCAAATTTTTTTTGGAGCAGAGTTATTAGCACTTGTCTTTGACGATATATGTGAAAATTGCATTTTTATCAGGTAAATTACTAACATTTTTTTAACGAGCAGATTGTCGAGCATCTGGACTAATTATTATTGGACTAGGTACAATGCTGAAGGTTTCCTAGTATAAGGTATATCCCAAATTTTTTTTGGAGCAGAGTTATTAGCACTTGTCTTTGACGATATATGTGAAAATTGCATTTTTATCAGGTAAATCATTAACTTTTTTTTAACGAGCAGATTGTCGAGCATCTGGACTAATTATTATTGGACTACGTACAATGCTGAAGGTTTCCTAGTATAAGGTATATCCCAAATTTTTTTTGGAGCAGAGTTATTAGCACTTGTCTTTGACGATATATGTGAAAATTGCATTTTTATCAGGTAAATCACTAACTTTTTTTTTAACGAGCAGATTGTCGAGCATCTGGACTAATTATTATTGGACTAGGTACAATGCTGAAGGTTTTCTAGTATAAGGTATATCCCAAATTTTTTTTGGAGCAGAGTTATTAGCACTTGTCTTTGACGATATATGTGAAAATTGCATTTTTATCAGGTAAATTACTAACATTTTTTTAACGAGCAGACTGTTGAGCATCTGGACTAATTATTATTGGACTAGGTACAATGCTGAAGGTTTCCTAGTATAAGGTATATCCCAAATTTTTTTTGGGATCAGAGTTATTGGCACTTGTCTATGATGATATATGTGAAAATAGTATTTTTATCAGGTAAATCATTAACTTTTTTTTAACGAGCAGATTGTCGAGCATTTGGACTAATTATTATTGGACTAGGTACAATGCTGAAGGTTTCCTAGTATAAGGTATATCCCAAATTTTTTTTGGATCAGAATTTATTGGCACTTGTCTATGACGATATATGTGAAATTGCATTTTTATCAGGTAAATCATTAACTTTTTTTTAACGAGCAGATTGTCGAGCATCTGGACTAATTATTATTGGACTAGGTACAATGCTGAAGGATTCCTAGTATAAGGTATATCCCCAATTTTTTTTGCAGCAGAGTTATTAGCACGTGTCTTTGATGATATATAGGAAAATTGCATTTTTATCAGGTAAATCACAAACTTTTTTTTAACGAGCAGATTGTCGAGCTTCTGGACTAATTATTATTGGACTAGGTGTAATGGTGAAGGTTTCCTAGGATAAGGTATATTCCCAATTTTTTTGGAGCAGAGTTATTGGCACTTGTCTATAACGATATATGTGAAAATTGCATTTTTATCAGGTAAATCACTAACTTTTTTTTAACGAGCAGATTGTCGAGCATCTGGATTAATTATTATTGGACTAGGTACAATGCTGAAGGTTTCCTAGTATAAGGTTTATCCCAAATTTTTTTTGGATCAGAGTTATTGGCACTTGCCAATGACGATATATGTGAAAATTGCATTTTTATCAGGTAAATCACTAACTTTTTTTTTAACGAGCAGATTGTCGAGCATCTGGACTAATTATCATTGAACTAGGTACAATGCTGAAGGTTTCCTAGTATAAGGTTTATCCCAAATTTTTTTTGGATCAGAGTTATTGGCACTTGCCAATGACGATATATGTGAAAATTGCATTTTTATCAGGTAAATCACTAACTTTTTTTTAACGAGCAGATTGTCGAGCATCTGGACTAATTATTATTGGACTAGGTACAATGCTGAAGGTTTCCTAGAATAAGGTATATCCCAAATTTTTTTTGGAGCAGAGTTATTAGCACTTGTCTTTGACGATATATGTGAAAATTGCATTTTTATCAGGTAAATTACTAACATTTTTTAACGAGCAGATTGTCGAGCATCTGGACTAATTATTATTGGACTAGGTACAATGCTGAAGGTTTCCTAGTATAAGGTATATCCCAAATTTTTTTTGGAGCAGAGTTATTAGCACTTGTCTTTGACGATATATGTGAAAATTGCATTTTTATCAGGTAAATTACTAACATTTTTTAACGAGCAGATTGTCGAGCATCTGGACTAATTATTATTGGACTAGGTACAATGCTGAAGGTTTCCTAGTATAAGGTATATCCCAAATTTTTTTTGGAGCAGAGTTATTAGCACTTGTCTTTGACGATATATGTGAAAATTGCATTTTTATCAGGTAAATCATTAACTTTTTTTTAACGAGCAGATTGTCGAGCATCTGGACTAATTATTATTGGACTACGTACAATGCTGAAGGTTTCCTAGTATAAGGTATATCCCAAATTTTTTTTGGAGCAGAGTTATTAGCACTTGTCTTTGACGATATATGTGAAAATTGCATTTTTATCAGGTAAATCACTAACTTTTTTTTTAACGAGCAGATTGTCGAGCATCTGGACTAATTATTATTGGACTAGGTACAATGCTGAAGGTTTTCTAGTATAAGGTATATCCCAAATTTTTTTTGGAGCAGAGTTATTAGCACTTGTCTATGACGATATATGTGAAAATTGCATTTATATTAGGTAAATCACTAACTTTTTTTTTAACGAGCAGATTGTCCAGCATCTGGACTAATTATTATTGGACTAGGTACAATGCTGAAGGATTCCTAGTATAAGGTATATTCCCATTTTTTTTTGGATCAGAGTTATTGGCACTTGTCTATGACGATATATGTGAAAATTGCATTTTTATCAGGTAAATCACTAACTTTTTTTTTAACGAACAGATTGTCGAGCATCTGGACTAATTGTTATTGGACTAGGTACAATGCTGAAGGTTTCCTAGTATAAGGTATATCCCAAATTTTTTTTGGAGCAGAGTTATTAGCACTTGTCTATGACGATATATGTGAAAATTGCATTTTTATCAGGTAAATCACTAACTTTTTTTTAACGAGCAGATTGTCGAGCATCTGGATTAATTATTATTGGACTAGGTACAATGCTGAAGGTTTCCTAGTATAAGGTTTATCCCAAATTTTTTTTGGATCAGAGTTATTGGCACTTGCCTATGACGATATATGTGAAAATTGCAATTTTATTAGGTAAATAACTAACTTTTTTTAACGAGCAGATTGTCGAGCATCTGGACTAATTATTATTGGACTAGGTACAATGCTGAAGGTTTCCTAGTATAAGGTATATTCCCAATTTTTTTGGAGCAGAGTTATTGGCACTTGTCTATAACGATATATGTGAAAATTGCATTTTTATCAGGTAAATCACTAACTTTTTTTTTAACGAGCAGATTGTCGAGCATCTGGACTAATTATTATTGGACTAGGTACAATGCTGAAGGTTTCCTAGTATAAGGTATATCCCAAATTTTTTTTGGATCAGAGTTATTGGCACTTGTCTATGACGATATATGTGAAAATTGCATTTTTATCAGGTAAATCACTAACTTTTTTTTTAACGAACAGATTGTCGAGCATCTGGACTAATTGTTATTGGACTAGGTACAATGCTGAAGGTTTCCTAGTATAAGGCATATCCCAAATTTTTTTTGGAGCAGAGTTATTAGCACTTGTCTATGACGATATATGTGAAAATTGCATTTATATTAGGTAAATCACTAACTTTTTTTTTAACGAGCAGATTGTCGAGCATCTGGACTAATTATTATTGGACTAGGTACAATGCTGAAGGATTCCTAGTATAAGGTATATCCCAAATTTTTTTTGGATCAGAGTTATTGGCACTTGCCAATGACGATATATGTGAAAATTGCATTTTTATCAGGTAAATCACTAACTTTTTTTTAACGAGCAGATTGTCGAGCATCTGGACTAATTATTATTGGACTAGGTACAATGCTGAAGGATTCCTAGTATAAGGTATATCCCATTTTTTTTTTGGATCAGAGTTATTGGCACTTGTCTATGACGATATATGTGAAAATTGCATTTTTATTAGGTAAATATCTAATTTTTTTTTAACGAGCAGATTGTCGAGCATCTCGACTAATTATTATTGGACTAGGTACAATGCTGAAGGATTCCTTGTATAAGGTATATCCCCAATTTTTTTTGGATCAGAGTTATTGGCACTTGTCTATGACGATATATGTGAAAATTGCATTTTTATCAGGTAAATCACTAACTTTTTTTTTAACGAGCAGATTGTCCAGCATCTGGACTAATTATTATTGGACTGCTGAAGGTTTCCTAGTATAAGGTTTATCCCAAATTTTTTTTGGATCAGAGTTATTGGCACTTGCCTATGACGATATATGTGAAAATTGCATTTTTATCAGGTAAATCACTAACTTTTTTTTTAACGAGCAGATTGTAGAGCATCTGGACTAATTATTATTGGACTAGGTATAATGCTGAAGGATTCCTAGTATAAGGTATATCCCAAATTTTTTTTGGATCAGAGTTATTGGCACTTGTCTATGACGATATATAGGAAAATTGCATTTTTATCAGGTAAATCACTAACTTTTTTTTTAACGAACAGATTGTCGAGCATCTGAACTAATTATTATTGGACTAGGTACAATGCTGAAGGTTTCCTAGTATAAGGTATATCCCAAATTTTTTTTTGGATCAGAGTTATTAGCACTTGTCTTTGACGATATATGTGAAAATTGCATATTTATCAGGTAAATCACTAACATTTTTTTTAACGTGCAGATTGTCGAGCATCTGGACTAATTATTATTGGACTAGGTACAATGCTGAAGGTTTCCTAGTATAAGGTATATCCCAAATTTTTTTTGGAGCAGAGGTATTAGCACTTGTCTATGACGATATATGTGAAAATTGCATTTTTATTAGGTAAATATCTAATTTTTTTTTAACGAGCAGATTGTCGAGCATCTCGACTAATTATTATTGGACTAGGTACAATGCTGAAGGATTCCTTGTATAAGGTATATCCCCAATTTTTTTTGGATCAGAGTTATTGGCACTTGTCTATGACGATATATGTGAAAATTGCATTTTTATCAGGTAAATCACTAACTTTTTTTTTAACGAGCAGATTGTCCAGCATCTGGACTAATTATTATTGGACTGCTGAAGGTTTCCTAGTATAAGGTTTATCCCAAATTTTTTTTGGATCAGAGTTATTGGCACTTGCCTATGACGATATATGTGAAAATTGCATTTTTATCAGGTAAATCACTAACTTTTTTTTTAACGAGCAGATTGTAGAGCATCTGGACTAATTATTATTGGACTAGGTATAATGCTGAAGGATTCCTAGTATAAGGTATATCCCAAATTTTTTTTGGATCAGAGTTATTGGCACTTGTCTATGACGATATATAGGAAAATTGCATTTTTATCAGGTAAATCACTAACTTTTTTTTTAACGAACAGATTGTCGAGCATCTGAACTAATTATTATTGGACTAGGTACAATGCTGAAGGTTTCCTAGTATAAGGTATATCCCAAATTTTTTTTTGGATCAGAGCTATTGGCTCTTGTCTATGACGATATATAGGAAAATTGCATTTTTATCAGGTAAATATCTAACTTTTTTTTAACGAGCAGATTGTCGAGCATCTGGACTAATTATTATTGGACTAGGTACAATGCTGAAGGATTCCTAGTATAAGGTATATCCCAAATTTTTTTTGGATCAGAGTTATTGGCACTTGCCAATGACGATATATGTGAAAATTGCATTTTTATCAGGTAAATCACTAACTTTTTTTTAACGAGCAGATTGTCGAGCATCTGGACTAATTATTATTGGACTAGGTACAATGCTGAAGGATTCCTAGTATAAGGTATATCCCATTTTTTTTTTTGGATCAGAGTTATTGGCACTTGTCTATGACGATATATGTGAAAATTGCATTTTTATTAGGTAAATATCTAATTATTTTTTAACGAGCAGATTGTCGAGCATCTCGACTAATTATTATTGGACTAGGTACAATGCTGAAGGATTCCTTGTATAAGGTATATCCCCAATTTTTTTTGGATCAGAGTTATTGGCACTTGTCTATGACGATATATGTGAAAATTGCATTTTTATCAGGTAAATCACTAACTTTTTTTTTAACGAGCAGATTGTCCAGCATCTGGACTAATTATTATTGGACTGCTGAAGGTTTCCTAGTATAAGGTTTATCCCAAATTTTTTTTGGATCAGAGTTATTGGCACTTGCCTATGACGATATATGTGAAAATTGCATTTTTATCAGGTAAATCACTAACTTTTTTTTTAACGAGCAGATTGTAGAGCATCTGGACTAATTATTATTAGACTAGGTATAATGCTGAAGGATTCCTAGTATAAGGTATATCCCAAATTTTTTTTGGATCAGAGTTATTGGCACTTGTCTATGACGATATATAGGAAAATTGCATTTTTATCAGGTAAATCACTAACTTTTTTTTTAACGAACAGATTGTCGAGCATCTGAACTAATTATTATTGGACTAGGTACAATGCTGAAGGTTTCCTAGTATAAGGTATATCCCAAATTTTTTTTTGGATCAGAGCTATTGGCTCTTGTCTATGACGATATATAGGAAAATTGCATTTTTATCAGGTAAATCACTAACTTTTTTTTTAACGAACAGATTGTCGAGCATCTGGACTAATTATTATTGGACTAGGTACAATGCTGAAGGTTTCCTAGTATAAGGTATATCCCCAATTTTTTTTGGAGCAGAGTTATTAGCACTTGTCTATGACGATATATGTGAAAATTGCATTTTTATCAGGTAAATCACTAACTTTTTTTTAACGAGCAGATTGTCGAGCATCTGGACTAATTATTATTGGACTAGGTACAATGCTGAAGGATTCCTAGTATAAGGTATATTCCCATTTTTTTTGGATCAGAGTTATTGGCACTTGTCTATGACGATATGTGTGAAAATTGCAATTTTATTAGGTAAATAACTAACTTTTTTTTAACGAGCAGATTGTCGAGCATCTGGATTAATTATTATTGGACTAGGTACAATGCTGGAGGTTTCCTAGTATAAGGTGTATCCCAAATTTTTTTTGGATCAGAGTTATTAGCACTTGCCTATGACGATATATGTGAAAATTGCATTTTTATCAGCTAAATCACTAACTTTTTTTTTAACGAGCAGATAGTCCAGCATCTGAACTAATTATTATTGGACTAGGTACAATGCTGAAGGTTTTCTAGTATAAGGTATATCCTCAATTTTTTTTGCAGCAGAGTTATTAGCACTTGCCTATGACGATATATGTGAAAATTGCATTTTTATCAGCTAAATCACTAACTTTTTTTTAACGAGCAGATAGTCCAGCATCTGAACTAATTATTATTGGACTAGGTACAATGCTGAAGGTTTCCTAGTATAAGGTTTATCCGAAATTTTTTTTGGATCAGAGTTATTGGCACTTGCCAATGACGATATATGTGAAAATTGCATTTTTATCAGGTAAATCACTAACTTTTTTTTTAACGAGCAGATTGTCGAGCATCTGGACTAATTGTTATTGGACTAGGTACAATGCTGAAGGTTTCCTAGTATAAGGTATATCCCAAATTTTTTTTGGAGCAGAGTTATTAGCACTTGTCTATGACGATATATGTGAAAATTGCATTTATATTAGGTAAATCACTAACTTTTTTTTTAACGAGCAGATTGTCGAGTATCTGGACTAATTATTATTGGACTAGGTACAATGCTGAAGGATTCCTAGTATAAGGTATATCCCAAATTTTTTTTGGATCAGAGTTATTGGCACTTGTCTATGACGATATATGTGAAAATTGCATTTTTATCAGGTAAATCACTAACTTTTTTTTTAACGAACAGATTGTCGAGCATCTGGACTAATTGTTATTGGACTAGGTACAATGCTGAAGGTTTCCTAGTATAAGGTATATCCCAAATTTTTTTTGGAGCAGAGTTATTAGCACTTGTCTATGACGATATATGTGAAAATTGCATTTATATTAGGTAAATCACTAACTTTTTTTTTAACGAGCAGATTGTCCAGCATCTGGACTAATTATTATTGGACTAGGTACAATGCTGAAGGATTCCTAGTATAAGGTATATTCCCATTTTTTTTTGGATTAGAGTTATTGGCACTTGTCTATGACGATATATGTGAAAATTGCATTTTTATCAGGTAAATCACTAACTTTTTTTTTAACGAACAGATTGTCGAGCATCTGGACTAATTGTTATTGGACTAGGTACAATGCTGAAGGTTTCCTAGTATAAGGTATATCCCAAATTTTTTTTGGAGCAGAGTTATTAGCACTTGTCTATGACGATATATGTGAAAATTGCATTTTTATCAGGTAAATCACTAACTTTTTTTAACGAGCAGATTGTCGAGCATCTGGATTAATTATTATTGGACTAGGTACAATGCTGAAGGTTTCCTAGTATAAGGTTTATCCCAAATTTTTTTTGGATCAGAGTTATTGGCACTTGCCAATGACGATATATGTGAAAATTGCATTTTTATCAGGTAAATCACTAACTTTTTTTTAACGAGCAGATTGTCGAGCATCTGGATTAATTATTATTGGACTAGGTACAATGCTGAAGGTTTCCTAGTATAAGGTATATCCCAAATTTTTTTTGGAGCAGAGTTATTAGCACTTGTCTATGACGATATATGTGAAAATTGCATTTATATTAGGTAAATCACTAACTTTTTTTTTAACGAGCAGATTGTCGAGCATCTGGACTAATTATTATTGGACTAGGTACAATGCTGAAGGATTCCTAGTATAAGGTATATCCCAAATTTTTTTTGGATCAGAGTTATTGGCACTTGTCTATGACGATATATGTGAAAATTGCATTTTTATCAGGTAAATCACTAACTTTTTTTTTAACGAGCAGATTGTCGAGCATCTGGACTAATTATTATTGGACTAGGTACAATGCTGAAGGTTTCCTAGTATAAGGTATATCCCAAATTTTTTTTGGATCAGAGTTATTGGCACTTGTCTATGACGATATATGTGAAAATTGCAATTTTATTAGGTAAATAACTAACTTTTTTTAACGAGCAGATTGTCGAGCATCTGGACTAATTATTATTGGACTAGGTACAATGCTGAAGGTTTCCTAGTATAAGGTATATTCCCAATTTTTTTGGAGCAGAGTTATTGGCACTTGTCTATAACGATATATGTGAAAATTGCATTTTTATCAGGTAAATCACTAACTTTTTTTTTAACGAGCAGATTGTCGAGCATCTGGACTAATTATTATTGGACTAGGTACAATGCTGAAGGATTCCTAGTATAAGGTATATCCCAAATTTTTTTTGGATCAGAGTTATTGGCACTTGTCTATGACGATATATGTGAAAATTGCATTTTTATCAGGTAAATCACTAACTTTTTTTTTAACGAACAGATTGTCGAGCATCTGGACTAATTGTTATTGGACTAGGTACAATGCTGAAGGTTTCCTAGTATAAGGTATATCCCAAATTTTTTTTGGAGCAGAGTTATTAGCACTTGTCTATGACGATATATGTGAAAATTGCATTTATATTAGGTAAATCACTAACTTTTTTTTTAACGAGCAGATTGTCGAGCATCTGGACTAATTATTATTGGACTAGGTACAATGCTGAAGGATTCCTAGTATAAGGTATATTCCCATTTTTTTTTGGATCAGAGTTATTGGCACTTGTCTATGACGATATATGTGAAAATTGCAATTTTATTAGGTAAATAACTAACTTTTTTTAACGAGCAGATTGTCGAGCATCTGGACTAATTATTATTGGACTAGGTACAATGCTGAAGGTTTCCTAGTATAAGGTATATCCCAAATTTTTTTTGGATCAGAGTTATTGGCACTTGCTATGACGATATATAGGAAAATTGCATTTTTATCAGGTAAATCACTAACTTTTTTTTTAACGAGCAGATTGTCGAGCATCTGGACTAATTATTATTGGACTAGGTGTAATGCTGAAGGTTTCCTAGTATAAGGTATATCCCCAATTTTTTTGGATCAGAGTTATTAGCACTTGTCTATGACGATATATAGGAAAATTGCATTTTTATCAGGTAAATATCTAACTTTTTTTTTAACGAGCAGATTGTCGAGCATCTGGACTAATTATTATTGGACTAGATACAATGCTGAAGGTTTCCTAGTATAAGGTATATCCCCAATTTTTTTTGCAGCAGAGTTATTAGCACGTGTCTTTGATAATATATATAGGAAAATTGCATTTTTATCAGGTAAATCACTAACTTTTTTTTAACGAGCAGATTGTCGAGCATCTGGATTAATTATTATTGGACTAGGTACAATGCTGAAGGTTTCCTAGTATAAGGTTTATCCCAAATTTTTTTTGGATCAGAGTTATTGGCACTTGCCAATGACGATATATGTGAAAATTGCATTTTTATCAGGTAAATCACTACCTTTTTTTTAACGAGCAGATTGTCGAGCATCTGGATTAATTATTATTGGACTAGGTACAATGCTGAAGGTTTCCTAGTATAAGGTATATCCTCAATTTTTTTTGCAGCAGAGTTATTAGCACTTGTCTATGACGATATATGTGAAAATTGCATTTTTATCAGGTAAATCACTAACTTTTTTTTAACGAGCAGATTGTCGAGCATCTGGACTAATTATTATTGGACTAGGTACAATGCTGAAGGTTTCCTAGTTTAAGGTATATCCCCAATTTTTTTTGCAGCAGAGTTATTAGCACGTGTCTTTGATGATATATAGGAAAATTGCATTTTTATCAGGTAAATCACTAACTTTTTTTTTAACGAGCAGATTGTCGAGCATCTGGATTAATTATTATTGGACTAGGTACAATGCTGAAGGTTTCCTAGTATAAGGTATATCCCAAATTTTTTTTGGGATCAGAGTTATTGGCACTTGCCAATGACGATATATGTGAAAATTGCATTTTTATCAGGTAAATCACTAACTTTTTTTTAACGAGCAGATTGTCGAGCATCTGGATTAATTATTATTGGACTAGGTACAATGCTGAAGGTTTCCTAGTATAAGGTATATCCTCAATTTTTTTTGCAGCAGAGTTATTAGCACTTGCCTATGACGATATATGTGAAAATTGCATTTTTATCAGCTAAATCACTAACTTTTTTTTAGCGAGCAGATAGTCCAGCATCTGAACTAATTATTATTGGACTAGGTACAATGCTGAAGGTTTCCTAGTATAAGGTTTATCCCAAATTTTTTTTGGATCAGAGTTATTGGCACTTGCCAATGACGATATATGTGAAAATTGCATTTTTATCAGGTAAATCACTAACTTTTTTTTTAACGAGCAGATTGTCGAGCATCTGGACTAATTATTATTGAACTAGGTACAATGCTGAAGGTTTCCTAGTATAAGGTATATCCTCAATTTTTTTTGCAGCAGAGTTATTAGCACTTGTCTATGACGATATATGTGAAAATTGCATTTTTATCAGGTAAATCACTAACTTTTTTTTAACGAGCAGATTGTCGAGCATCTGGATTAATTATTATTGGACTAGGTACAATGCTGAAGGTTTCCTAGTATAAGGTATATCCCAAATTTTTTTTGGATCAGAGTTATTGGCACTTGCCAATGACGATATATGTGAAAATTGCATTTTTATCAGGTAAATCACTAACTTTTTTTTAACGAGCAGATTGTCGAGCATCTGGACTAATTATTATTGAACTAGATACAATGCTGAGGGATTCCTAGTATAAGGTATATCCCAAATTTTTTTTGGAGCAGAGTTATTAGCACTTGCCTATGACGATATATGTGAAAATTGCATTTTTATCAGGTAAATCACTAACTTTTTTTTTAACGAGCAGATTGTCGAGCATCTGGGCTAATTATTATTGGACTAGGTACAATGCTGAAGGTTGCCTAGTATTAGGTATATCCCAGATTTTTTTTGGATCAGAGTTATTGGCACTTGCCAATGACGATATATGTGAAAATTGCATTTTTATCAGGTAAATCACTAACTTTTTTTTTAACGAGCAGATTGTCGAGCATCTGGACTAATTATTATTGAACTAGGTACAATGCTGAAGGTTTCCTAGTATAAGGTATATCCTCAATTTTTTTTGCAGCAGAGTTATTAGCACTTGTCTATGACGATATAAGTGAAAATTGCATTTTTATCAGGTAAATATCTAACTTTTTTTTTAACGAGTAGATTGTCGAGCATCTGGGCTAATTATTATTGGACTAGGTATAATGCTGAAGGTTGCCTAGTATAAGGTATATCCCAGATTTTTTTTGGATCAGAGTTATTAGCACTTGTCTATGACGATATATGTGAAAATTGCATTTTTATCAGGTACATCACTAACTTTTTTTTTAACGAGCAGATTGTCGAGCATCTGGACTAATTATTATTGGACTAGGTACAATGCTGAAGGTTTCCTAGTATAAGGTTTATCCCCAATTTTTTTTGGATCAGAGTTATTAGCACTTGTCTATGACGATATATGTGAAAATTGCATTTTTATCAGGTACATCACTAACTTTTTTTTTAACGAGTAGATTGTCGAGCATCTGGGCTAATTATTATTGGACTAGGTATAATGCTGAAGGTTGCCTAGTATAAGGTATATCCCAGATTTTTTTTGGATCAGAGTTATTAGTACTTGTCTATGACGATATATGTGAAAATTGCATTTTTATCAGGTAAATCACTAACTTTTTTTTAACGAGCAGATTGTCGAGCATCTGGACTAATTATTATTGGACTAGGTACAATGCTGAAGGATTCCTAGTATAAGGTATATCCCAAATTTTTTTTGGAGCAGAGTTATTAGCACTTGTCTATGACGATATATGTGAAAATTGCATTTTTATCAGGTAAATCACTAACTTTTTTTTAACGAGCAGATTGTCGAGCATCTGGATTAATTATTATTGGACTAGGTACAATGCTGAAGGTTTCCTAGTATAAGGTTTATCCCAAATTTTTTTTGGATCAGAGTTATTGGCACTTGCCAATGACGATATATGTGAAAATTGCATTTTTATCAGGTAAATCACTAACTTTTTTTTAACGAGCAGATTGTCGAGCATCTGGACTAATTATTATTGGACTAGGTACAATGCTGAAGGATTCCTAGTATAAGGTATATCCCATTTTTTTTTTGGATCTGAGTTATTGGCTCTTGTCTATGACGATATATGTGAAAATTGCATTTTTATCAGGTAAATCACTAACTTTTTTTTAACGAGCAGATTGTCGAGCATCTGGATTAATTATTATTGGACTAGGTACAATGCTGAAGGTTTCCTAGTATAAGGTATATCCCCAATTTTTTTTGCAGCAGAGTTATTAGCACGTGTCTTTGATGATATATAGGAAAATTGCATTTTTATCAGGTAAATCACTAACTTTTTTTTAACGAGCAGATTGTCGAGCATCTGGACTAATTATTATTGAACTAAGTACAATGCTGAAGGTTTCCTAGTATAAGGTATATCCTCAATTTTTTTTTGCAGCAGAGTTATTAGCACTTGTCTATGACGATATATGTGAAAATTGCATTTTTATCAGGTAAATCACTAACTTTTTTTTAACGAGCAGATTGTCGAGCATCTGGATTAATTATTATTGGACTAGGTACAATGCTGAAGGTTTCCTAGTATAAGGTTTATCCCAAATTTTTTTTGGATCAGAGTTATTGGCACTTGCCAATGACGATATATGTGAAAATTGCATTTTTATCAGGTAAATCACTAACTTTTTTTTAACGAGCAGATTGTCGAGCATCTGGACTAATTATTATTGGACTAGGTACAATGCTGAAGGATTCCTAGTATAAGGTATATCCCATTTTTTTTTTGGATCTGAGTTATTGGCTCTTGTCTATGACGATATATAGGAAAATTGCATATTTATCAGGTAAATCACTAACTTTTTTTTTAACGAACAGATTGTCGAGCATCTAGACTAATTATTACTAGACTAGGTACAATGCTGAAGGTTTCCTAGTATAAGGTTTATCCCAAATTTTTTTTGGATCAGACTTATTGGCACTTGTCTATGACGATATATAGGATAATTGCATTTTTATCAGGTAAATCACTAACTTTTTTTTAACGAACAGATTGTCGAGCATCTGGACTAATTATTATTGGACTAGGTACAATGCTGAAGGATTCCTAGTATAAGGTATATCCCCAATTTTTTTTGCAGCAGAGTTATTAGCACGTGTCTTTGATGATATATAGGAAAATTGCATTTTTATCAGGTAAATCACTAACTTTTTTTTTAACGAGCAGATTGTCGAGCATCTGGACTAATTATTATTGGACTAGGTACAATGCTGAAGGTTTCCTAGTATAAGGTATATCCCAAATTTTTTTTGGATCAGAGTTATTGGCACTTGTGTATGACGATATATAGGAAAATTGCATTTTTATCAGGTAAATCACTAACTTTTTTTTTAACGAACAGATTGTCGAGCATCTGGACTAATTATTATTAGACTAGGTACAATGCTGAAGGTTTCCTAGTATAAGGTATATCCCAAATTTTTTTTTGGATCAGAGTTATTGGCACTTGTATATGACGATATATAGGAAAATTGCATTTTTATCAGGTAAATCACTAACTTTTTTTTTAACGAGCAGATTGTCGAGCATCTGGATTAATTATTATTGGACTAGGTACAATGCTGAAGGTTTCCTAGTATAAGGTATATCCCAAATTTTTTTTGGAGCAGAGTTATTAGCACTTGTCTATGACGATATATGTGAAAATTGCATTTATATCAGGTAAATCACTAACTTTTTTTTTAACGAGCAGATTGTCGAGCATCTGGACTAATTATTATTGGACTAGGTACAATGCTGAAGGATTCCTAGTATAAGGTATATTCCCATTTTTTTTTGGATCAGAGTTATTGGCACTTGTCTATGACGATATATGTGAAAATTGCAATTTTATTAGGTAAATAACTAACTTTTTTTAACGAGCAGATTGTCGAGCATCTGGACTAATTATTATTGGACTAGGTACAATGCTGAAGGTTTCCTAGTATAAGGTGTATCCCAAATTTTTTTTGGATCAGAGTTATTAGCACTTGCCTATGACGATATATGTGAAAATTGCATTTTTATCAGCTAAATCACTAACTTTTTTTTTAACGAGCAGATTGTCGAGCATCTGGACTAATTATTATTGGACTAGGTACAATGCTGAAGGTTTCCTAGTATAAGGTGTATCCCCAATTTTTTTTGCAGCAGAGTTATTGGCACTTGTCTATGACGATATATAGGAAAATTGCATTTTTATCAGGTAAATCACTAACTTTTTTTTTAACGAGCAGATGGTCGAGCATCTGGACTAATTATTATTGAACTAGATACAATGCTGAGGGATTCCTAGTATAAGGTATATCCCAAATTTTTTTTGGAGCAGAGTTATTAGCACTTGTCTATGACGATATATGTGAAAATTGCATTTTTATCAGGTAAATCACTAACTTTTTTTTTAACGAGCAGATTGTCGAGCGTCTGGACTAATTATTATTGGACTAGGTACAATGCTGAAGGTTTCCTAGTATAAGGTATATCCCCAATTTTTTTGGATCAGAGTTATTGGCACTTGTCTATGACGATATATAGGAAAATTGCATTTTTATCAGGTAAATATCTAACTTTTTTTTTAACGAGCAGATTGTCGAGCATCTGGACTAATTATTATTGGACTAGGTACAATGCTGAAGGTTTCCTAGTATAAGGTATATCCCAAATTTTTTTTGGAGCAGAGTTATTGGCACTTGTCTATGACGATATATAGGAAAATTGCATTTTTATCAGGTAAATCACTAACTTTTTTTTTAACGAGCAGATTGTCGAGCATCTGGAATAATTATTATTGGACTAGGTACAATGCTGAAGGTTTCCTAGTATAAGGTATATCCCAAATTTTTTTTGGAGCAGAGTTATTGGCACTTGTCTATGACGATATATGTGAAAATTGCATTTTTATCAGGTAAATCACTAACTTTTTTTTTAACGAGCAGATTGTCGAGCGTCTGGACTAATTATTATTGGACTAGGTACAATGCTGAAGGTTTCCTAGTATAAGGTATATCCCCAATTTTTTTGGATCAGAGTTATTAGCACTTGTCTATGACGATATATGTGAAAATTGCATTTATATCAAGTAAATCACTAACTTTTTTTTAACGAGCAGATTGTCGAGCATCTGGACTAATTATTATTGGACTAGGTACAATGCTGAAGGTTTCCTAGTATAAGGTACATCCCCAATTTTTTTGGATCAGAGTTATTGGCACTTGTCTATGGCGATATATAGGAAAATTGCATTTTTATCAGGTAAATATCTAACTTTTTTTTTAACGAGCAGATTGTCGAGCATCTGGACTAATTATTATTGGACTAGATACAATGCTGAAGGTTTCCTAGTATAAGGTATATCCCAAATTTTTTTTGGAGCAGAGTTATTGGCACTTGTCTATGACGATATATAGGAAAATTGCATTTTTATCAGGTAAAACACTAACTTTTTTTTTAACGAGCAGATGGTCGAGCATCTGGACTAATTATTATTGAACTAGATACAATGCTGAGGGATTCCTAGTATAAGGTATATCCCCAATTTTTTTGGATCAGAGTTATTAGCACTTGTCTATGACGATATATGTGAAAATTGCATTTATATCAGGTAAATCACTAACTTTTTTTTAACGAGCAGATTGTCGAGCATCTGGACTAATTATTATTGGACTAGGTACAATGCTGAAGGTTTCCTAGTATAAGGTACATCCCCAATTTTTTTGGATCAGAGTTATTGGCACTTGTCTATGGCGATATATAGGAAAATTGCATTTTTATCAGGTAAATATCTAACTTTTTTTTTAACGAGCAGATTGTCGAGCGTCTGGACTAATTATTATTGGACTAGATACAATGCTGAAGGTTTCCTAGTATAAGGTATATCCCAAATTTTTTTTGGAGCAGAGTTATTGGCACTTGTCTATGACGATATATAGGAAAATTGCATTTTTATCAGGTAAAACACTAACTTTTTTTTTAACGAGCATATGGTCGAGCATCTGGACTAATTATTATTGAACTAGATACAATGCTGAGGGATTCCTAGTATAAGGTATATCCCAAATTTTTTTTGAAGCAGAGTTATTAGCACTTGTCTATGACGATATATGTGAAAATTGCATTTTTATCAGGTAAATCACTAACTTTTTTTTTAACGAGCAGATTGTCGAGCGTCTGGACTAATTATTATTGGACTAGGTACAATGCTGAAGGTTTCCTAGTATAAGGTATATCCCCAATTTTTTTGGATCAGAGTTTTTGGCACTTGTCTATGACGATATATAGGAAAATTGCATTTTATCAGGTAAATCACTAACTTTTTTTTAACGAGCAGATTGTCGAGCGTCTGGACTAATTATTATTGGACTAGGTACAATGCTAAAGGTTTCCTAGTATAAGGTTTATCGCAATTTTTTTTTGGATCAGAGTTATTGGCACTTGTCTATGACGATATATAGGAAAATTGCATTTTTATCAGGTAAATATCTAACTTTTTTTTTAACGAACAGATTGTCGAGCATCCGGATTAATTATTATTGGACTAGGTACAATGCTGAAGGTTTCCTAGTATAAGGTTTATCCCAAATTTTTTTTGGATCAGAGTTATTGGCACTTGCCAATGACGATATATGTGAAAATTGCATTTTTATCAGGTAAATCACTAACTTTTTTTTTAACGAGCAGATTGTCGAGCATCTGGACTAATTATTATTGAACTAGGTACAATGCTGAAGGTTTCCTAGTATAAGGTATATCCTCAATTTTTTTTGCAGCAGAGTTATTAGCACTTGTCTATGACGATATAAGTGAAAATTGCATTTTTATCAGGTAAATATCTAACTTTTTTTTAACGAGCAGATTGTCGAGCATCTGGACTAATTATTATTGGACTAGGTACAATGCTGAAGGATTCCTAGTATAAGGTATATCCCCAATTTTTTTTGCAGCAGAGTTACTAGCACTTGTCTTTGATGATATATGTGAAAATTGCATTTTTATCAGGTAAATCACTAACTTTTTTTTTAACGAGCAGATTGTCGAGCGTCTGGACTAATTATTATTGGACTAGGTACAATGCTGAAGGTTTCCTAGTATAAGGTTTATCGCAAATTTTTTTTGGATCAGAGTTATTGGCACTTGTCTATGACGATATATAGGAAAATTGCATTTTTATCAGGTAAATATCTAACTTTTTTTTTAACGAGCAGATTGTCGAGCATCTGGACTAATTATTATTGGACTAGGTACAATGCTGAAGGTTTCCTAGTATAAGGTATATCCCAAATTTTTTTTGGAGCAGAGTTATTGGCACTTGTCTATGACGATATATAGGAAAATTGCATTTTTATCAGGTAAATCACTAACTTTTTTTTTAACGAGCAGATTGTCGAGCATCTGGAATAATTATTATTGGACTAGGTACAATGCTGAAGGTTTCCTAGTATAAGGTATATCCCAAATTTTTTTTGGAGCAGAGTTATTGGCACTTGTCTATGACGATATATGTGAAAATTGCATTTTTATCAGGTAAATCACTAACTTTTTTTTTAACGAGCAGATTGTCGAGCGTCTGGACTAATTATTATTGGACTAGGTACAATGCTGAAGGTTTCCTAGTATAAGGTATATCCCCAATTTTTTTGGATCAGAGTTATTAGCACTTGTCTATGACGATATATGTGAAAATTGCATTTATATCAAGTAAATCACTAACTTTTTTTTAACGAGCAGATTGTCGAGCATCTGGACTAATTATTATTGGACTAGGTACAATGCTGAAGGTTTCCTAGTATAAGGTACATCCCCAATTTTTTTGGATCAGAGTTATTGGCACTTGTCTATGGCGATATATAGGAAAATTGCATTTTTATCAGGTAAATATCTAACTTTTTTTTTAACGAGCAGATTGTCGAGCATCTGGACTAATTATTATTGGACTAGATACAATGCTGAAGGTTTCCTAGTATAAGGTATATCCCAAATTTTTTTTGGAGCAGAGTTATTGGCACTTGTCTATGACGATATATAGGAAAATTGCATTTTTATCAGGTAAAACACTAACTTTTTTTTTAACGAGCAGATGGTCGAGCATCTGGACTAATTATTATTGAACTAGATACAATGCTGAAGGTTTCCTAGTATAAGGTATATCCCCAATTTTTTTGGATCAGAGTTATTAGCACTTGTCTATGACGATATATGTGAAAATTGCATTTATATCAGGTAAATCACTAACTTTTTTTTAACGAGCAGATTGTCGAGCATCTGGACTAATTATTATTGGACTAGGTACAATGCTGAAGGTTTCCTAGTATAAGGTACATCCCCAATTTTTTTGGATCAGAGTTATTGGCACTTGTCTATGGCGATATATAGGAAAATTGCATTTTTATCAGGTAAATATCTAACTTTTTTTTAACGAGCAGATTGTCGAGCATCTGGACTAATTATTATTGGACTAGGTACAATGCTGAAGGTTTCCTAGTATAAGGTATATCCCAAATTTTTTTTGGAGCAGAGTTATTGGCACTTGTCTATGACGATATATAGGAAAATTGCATTTTTATCAGGTAAAACACTAACTTTTTTTTTAACGAGCAGATGGTCGAGCATCTGGACTAATTATTATTGAACTAGATACAATGCTGAAGGTTTCCTAGTATAAGGTATATCCCCAATTTTTTTTGGAGCAGAGTTATTAGCACTTGTCTATGACGATATATGTGAAAATTGCATTTTTATCAGGTAAATCACTAACTTTTTTTTAACGAGCAGATTGTCGAGCATCTGGACTAATTATTATTGGACTAGGTACAATGCTGAAGGTTTCCTAGTATAAGGTATATCCCAAATTTTTTTTGGAGCAGAGTTATTGGCACTTGTCTATGGCGATATATAGGAAAATTGCATTTTTATCAGGTAAAACACTAAATTTTTTTTTAACGAGCAGATGGTCGAGCATCTGGACTAATTATTATTGAACTAGATACAATGCTGAAGGTTTCCTAGTATAAGGTATATCCCCAATTTTTTTGGATCAGAGTTATTAGCACTTGTCTATGACGATATATGTGAAAATTGCATTTATATCAGGTAAATCACTAACTTTTTTTTAACGAGCAGATTGTCGAGCATCTGGACTAATTATTATTGGACTAGGTACAATGCTGAAGGTTTCCTAGTATAAGGTACATCCCCAATTTTTTTGGATCAGAGTTATTGGCACTTGTCTATGGCGATATATAGGAAAATTGCATTTTTATCAGGTAAATATCTAACTTTTTTTTTAACGAGCAGATTGTCGAGCGTCTGGACTAATTAATATTGGACTAGATACAATGCTGAAGGTTTCCTAGTATAAGGTATATCCCAAATTTTTTTTGGAGCAGAGTTATTGGCACTTGTCTATGACGATATATAGGAAAATTGCATTTTTATCAGGTAAATATCTAACTTTTTTTTTAACGAACAGATTGTCGAGCATCCGGATTAATTATTATTGGACTAGGTACAATGCTGAAGGTTTCCTAGTATAAGGTTTATCCCAAATTTTTTTTGGAGCAGAGTTATTGGCACTTGTCTATGACGATATATAGGAAAATTGCATTTTTATCAGGTAAATCACTAATTTTTTTTTTAACGTGCAGATTGTCGAGCATCTGGACTAATTATTATTGAACTAGGTACAATGCTGAAGGTTTCCTATTATAAGGTATATCCCCAGTTTTTTTGGATCAGAGTTATTAGCACTTGTCTATGACGATATATAGGAAAATTGCATTTTTATCAGGTAAATATCTAACTTTTTTTTTAACGAGCAGATTGTCGAGCATCTGGACTAATTATTATTGGACTAGATACAATGCTGAAGGTTTCCTAGTATAAGGTATATCCCCAATTTTTTTTGCAGCAGAGTTATTAGCACGTGTCTTTGATGATATATGTGAAAATTGCATTTTTATCAGGTAAATCACTAACTTTTTTTTTAACGAGCAGATTGTCGAGCGTCTGGACTAATTATTATTGGACTAGGTACAATGCTGAAGGTTTCCTAGTATAAGGTATATCCCCAATTTTTTTGGATCAGAGTTATTGGCACTTGTCTATGACGATATATAGGAAAATTGCATTTTTATCAGGTAAATATCTAACTTTTTTTTTAACGAGCAGATTGTCGAGCATCTGGACTAATTATTATTGGACTAGGTACAATGCTGAAGGATTCCTAGTATAAGGTATATCCCAAATTTTTTTTGGAGCAGAGTTATTAGCACTTGTCTATGACGATATATGTGAAAATTGCATTTTTATCAGGTAAATCACTAACTTTTTTTTTAACGAGCAGATTGTCGAGCATCTGGACTAATTATTATTGGACTAGGTACAATGCTGAAGGATTCCTAGTATAAGGTATATCCCCAATTTTTTTTGCAGCAGAGTTATTAGCACGTGTCTTTGATGATATATGTGAAAATTGCATTTTTATCAGGTAAATCACTAACTTTTTTTTTAACGAGCAGATTGTCGAGCGTCTGGACTAATTATTATTGGACTAGGTACAATGCTGAAGGTTTCCTAGTATAAGGTTTATCGCAAATTTTTTTTGGATCAGAGTTATTGGCACTTGTCTATGACGATATATAGGAAAATTGCATTTTTATCAGGTAAATATCTAACTTTTTTTTTAACGAGCAGATTGTCGAGCATCTGGACTAATTATTATTGGACTAGGTACAATGCTGAAGGATTCCTAGTATAAGGTATATCCCAAATTTTTTTTGGAGCAGAGTTATTGGCACTTGTCTATGACGATATATAGGAAAATTGCATTTTTATCAGGTAAATCACTAATTTTTTTTTTAACGTGCAGATTGTCGAGCATCTGGACTAATTATTATTGGACTAGGTACAATGCTGAAGGTTTCCTAGTATAAGGTATATCCCAAATTTTTTTTGGAGCAGAGTTATTAGCACTTGTCTATGACGATATATGTGAAAATTGCATTTTTATCAGGTAAATATCTAACTTTTTTTTTAACGAGCAGATTGTCGAGCATCTGGACTAATTATTATTGGACTAGGTACAATGCTGAAGGTTTCCTAGTATAAGGTATATCCCCAATTTTTTTTGGAGCAGAGTTATTGGCACTTGACGATATATAGGAAAATTGCATTTTTATCAGGTAAATCACTAATTTTTTTTTTAACGTGCAGATTGTCGAGCATCTGGACTAATTATTATTGGACTAGGTGTAATGCTGAAGGTTTCCTAGTATAAGGTATATCCCCAATTTTTTTTGCAGCAGAGTTATTAGCACGTGTCTTTGATGATATATGTGAAAATTGCATTTTTATCAGGTAAATCACTAACTTTTTTTTTAACGAGCAGATTGTCGAGCGTCTGGACTAATTATTATTGGACTAGGTACAATGCTGAAGGTTTCCTAGTATAAGGTTTATCGCAAATTTTTTTTGGATCAGAGTTATTGGCACTTGTCTATGACGATATATAGGAAAATTGCATTTTTATCAGGTAAATATCTAACTTTTTTTTTAACGAGCAGATTGTCGAGCATCTGGACTAATTATTATTGGACTAGGTACAATGCTGAAGGTTTCCTAGTATAAGGTATATCCCAAATTTTTTTTGGAGCAGAGTTATTAGCACTTGTCTATGACGATATATGTGAAAATTGCATTTTTATCAGGTAAATCACTAACTTTTTTTTTAACGAGCAGATTGTCGAGCATCTGGACTAATTATTATTGAACTAGGTACAATGCTGAAGGTTTCCTATTATAAGGTATATCCCCAATTTTTTTGGATCAGAGTTATTAGCACTTGTCTATGACGATATATAGGAAAATTGCATTTTTATCAGGTAAATATCTAACTTTTTTTTTAACGAGCAGATTGTCGAGCATCTGGACTAATTATTATTGGACTAGATACAATGCTGAAGGTTTCCTAGTACAAGGTATATCCCCAATTTTTTTTGCAGCAGAGTTATTAGCACGTGTCTTTGATGATATATGTGAAAATTGCATTTTTATCAGGTAAATCACTAACTTTTTTTTAACGAACAGATTGTCGAGCATCTGGACTAATTATTATTGGACTAGGTACAATGCTGAAGGTTTCCTAGTATAAGGTTTATTGCAAATTTTTTTTGGATCAGAGTTATTGGCACTTGTCTATGACGATATATAGGAAAATTGCATTTTTATCAGGTAAATATCTAACTTTTTTTTAACGAGCAGATTGTCGAGCATCTGGACTAATTATTATTGGACTAGGTACAATGCTGAAGGATTCCTAGTATAAGGTATATCCCAAATTTTTTTTGGAGCAGAGTTATTAGCACTTGTCTATGACGATATATGTGAAAATTGCATTTTTATCAGGTAAATCACTAACTTTTTTTTAACGAGCAGATTGTCGAGCATCTGGACTAATTATTATTGGACTAGGTACAATGCTGAAGGATTCCTAGTATAAGGTATATCCCCAATTTTTTTTGGATCAGAGTTATTGGCACTTGTCTATGACGATATATAGGAAAATTGCATTTTTATCAGGTAAATCACTAACTTTTTTTTTAACGAACAGATTGTCGAGCGTCTGGACTAATTATTATTGGACTAGGTACAATGCTAAAGGTTTCCTAGTATAAGGTTTATCGCAATTTTTTTTTGGATCAGAGTTATTGGCACTTGTCTATGACGATATATAGGAAAATTGCATTTTATCAGGTAAATCACTAACTTTTTTTTTAACGAGCAGATTGTCGAGCGTCTGAACTAATTATTATTGGACTAGGTACAATGCTAAAGGTTTCCTAGTATAAGGTTTATCGCAATTTTTTTTTGGATCAGAGTTATTGGCACTTGTCTATGACGATATATAGGAAAATTGCATTTTTATCAGGTAAATATCTAACTTTTTTTTTAACGAACAGATTGTCGAGCATCCGGATTAATTATTATTGGACTAGGTACAATGCTGAAGGTTTCCTAGTATAAGGTTTATCCCAAATTTTTTTTGGATCAGAGTTATTGGCACTTGCCAATGACGAAATATGTGAAAATTGCATTTTTATCAGGTAAATCACTAACTTTTTTTTTAACGAGCAGATTGTCGAGCGTCTGGACTAATTATTATTGGACTAGGTACAATGCTGAAGGTTTCCTAGTATAAGGTTTATCGCAAATTTTTTTTGGATCAGAGTTATTGGCACTTGTCTATGACGATATATAGGAAAATTGCATTTTTATCAGGTAAATATCTAACTTTTTTTTTAACGAGCAGATTGTCGAGCATCTGGACTAATTATTATTGGACTAGGTACAATGCTGAAGGATTCCTAGTATAAGGTATATCCCAAATTTTTTTTGGAGCAGAGTTATTAGCACTTGTCTATGACGATATATGTGAAAATTGCATTTTTATCAGGTAAATCACTAACTTTTTTTTTAACGAGCAGATTGTCGAGCATCTGGACTAATTATTATTGGACTAGGTACAATGCTGAAGGATTCCTAGTATAAGGTATATCCCCAATTTTTTTTGCAGCAGAGTTATTAGCACGTGTCTTTGATGATATATGTGAAAATTGCATTTTTATCAGGTAAATCACTAACTTTTTTTTTAACGAGCAGATTGTCGAGCGTCTGGACTAATTATTATTGGACTAGGTACAATGCTGAAGGTTTCCTAGTATAAGGTTTATCGCAAATTTTTTTTGGATCAGAGTTATTGGCACTTGTCTATGACGATATATAGGAAAATTGCATTTTTATCAGGTAAATATCTAACTTTTTTTTTAACGAGCAGATTGTCGAGCATCTGGACTAATTATTATTGGACTAGGTACAATGCTGAAGGATTCCTAGTATAAGGTATATCCCAAATTTTTTTTGGAGCAGAGTTATTGGCACTTGTCTATGACGATATATAGGAAAATTGCATTTTTATCTGGTAAATCACTAATTTTTTTTTTAACGTGCAGATTGTCGAGCATCTGGACTAATTATTATTGGACTAGGTACAATGCTGAAGGTTTCCTAGTATAAGGTATATCCCAAATTTTTTTTGGAGCAGAGTTATTAGCACTTGTCTATGACGATATATGTGAAAATTGCATTTTTATCAGGTAAATATCTAACTTTTTTTTTAACGAGCAGATTGTCGAGCATCTGGACTAATTATTATTGGACTAGGTACAATGCTGAAGGTTTCCTAGTATAAGGTATATCCCCAATTTTTTTTGGAGCAGAGTTATTGGCACTTGACGATATATAGGAAAATTGCATTTTTATCAGGTAAATCACTAATTTTTTTTTTAACGTGCAGATTGTCGAGCATCTAGACTAATTATTATTGGACTAGGTGTAATGCTGAAGGTTTCCTAGTATAAGGTATATCCCCAATTTTTTTTGCAGCAGAGTTATTAGCACGTGTCTTTGATGATATATGTGAAAATTGCATTTTTATCAGGTAAATCACTAACTTTTTTTTTAACGAGCAGATTGTCGAGCGTCTGGACTAATTATTATTGGACTAGGTACAATGCTGAAGGTTTCCTAGTATAAGGTTTATCGCAAATTTTTTTTGGATCAGAGTTATTGGCACTTGTCTATGACGATATATAGGAAAATTGCATTTTTATCAGGTAAATATCTAACTTTTTTTTTAACGAGCAGATTGTCGAGCATCTGGACTAATTATTATTGGACTAGGTACAATGCTGAAGGTTTCCTAGTATAAGGTATATCCCAAATTTTTTTTGGAGCAGAGTTATTAGCACTTTTCTATGACGATATATGTGAAAATTGCATTTTTATCAGGTAAATCACTAACTTTTTTTTTAACGAGCAGATTGTCGAGCATCTGGACTAATTATTATTGAACTAGGTACAATGCTGAAGGTTTCCTATTATAAGGTATATCCCCAATTTTTTTGGATCAGAGTTATTAGCACTTGTCTATGACGATATATAGGAAAATTGCATTTTTATCAGGTAAATATCTAACTTTTTTTTTAACGAGCAGATTGTCGAGCATCTGGACTAATTATTATTGGACTAGATACAATGCTGAAGGTTTCCTAGTACAAGGTATATCCCCAATTTTTTTTGCAGCAGAGTTATTAGCACGTGTCTTTGATGATATATGTGAAAATTGCATTTTTATCAGGTAAATCACTAACTTTTTTTTAACGAGCAGATTGTCGAGCGTCTGGACTAATTATTATTGGACTAGGTACAATGCTGAAGGTTTCCTAGTATAAGGTTTATTGCAAATTTTTTTTGGATCAGAGTTATTGGCACTTGTCTATGACGATATATAGGAAAATTGCATTTTTATCAGGTAAATATCTAACTTTTTTTTTAACGAGCAGATTGTCGAGCATCTGGACTAATTATTATTGGACTAGGTACAATGCTGAAGGATTCCTAGTATAAGGTATATCCCAAATTTTTTTTGGAGCAGAGTTATTAGCACTTGTCTATGACGATATATGTGAAAATTGCATTTTTATCAGGTAAATCACTAACTTTTTTTTAACGAGCAGATTGTCGAGCATCTGGACTAATTATTATTGGACTAGGTACAATGCTGAAAGATTCCTAGTATAAGGTATATCCCCAATTTTTTTTGGATCAGAGTTATTGGCACTTGTCTATGACGATATATAGGAAAATTGCATTTTTATCAGGTAAATCACTAACTTTTTTTTTAACGAACAGATTGTCGAGCGTCTGGACTAATTATTATTGGACTAGGTACAATGCTAAAGGTTTCCTAGTATAAGGTTTATCGCAATTTTTTTTTGGATCAGAGTTATTGGCACTTGTCTATGACGATATATAGGAAAATTGCATTTTATCAGGTAAATCACTAACTTTTTTTTTAACGAGCAGATTGTCGAGCGTCTGGACTAATTATTATTGGACTAGGTACAATGCTAAAGGTTTCCTAGTATAAGGTTTATCGCAATTTTTTTTTGGATCAGAGTTATTGGCACTTGTCTATGACGATATATAGGAAAATTGCATTTTTATCAGGTAAATATCTAACTTTTTTTTTAACGAACAGATTGTCGAGCATCCGGATTAATTATTATTGGACTAGGTACAATGCTGAAGGTTTCCTAGTATAAGGTTTATCCCAAATTTTTTTTGGATCAGAGTTATTGGCACTTGCCAATGACGATATATGTGAAAATTGCATTTTTATCAGGTAAATCACTAACTTTTTTTTAACGAGCAGATTGTCGAGCATCTGGACTAATTATTATTGAACTAGGTACAATGCTGAAGGTTTCCTAGTATAAGGTATATCCTCAATTTTTTTTGCAGCAGAGTTATTAGCACTTGTCTATGACGATATAAGTGAAAATTGCATTTTTATCAGGTAAATATCTAACTTTTTTTTAACGAGCAGATTGTCGAGCATCTGGACTAATTATTATTGGACTAGGTATAATGCTGAAGGTTGCCTAGTATAAGGTATATCCCCAATTTTTTTTGCAGCAGAGTTACTAGCACGTGTCTTTGATGATATATGTGAAAATTGCATTTTTATCAGGTAAATATCTAACTTTTTTTTAACGAGCAGATTGTCGAGCATCTGGACTAATTATTATTGAACTAGGTACAATGCTGAAGGTTTCCTAGTATAAGGTATATCCTCAATTTTTTTTGCAGCAGAGTTATTAGCACTTGTCTATGACGATATAAGTGAAAATTGCATTTTTATCAGGTAAATATCTAACTTTTTTTTAACGAGCAGATTGTCGAGCATCTGGACTAATTATTATTGGACTAGGAACAATGCTGAAGGATTCCTAGTATAAGGTATATCCCCAATTTTTTTTGCAGCAGAGTTACTAGCACGTGTCTTTGATGATATATGTGAAAATTGCATTTTTATCAGGTAAATCACTAACTTTTTTTTTAACGAGCAGATTGTCGAGCGTCTGGACTAATTATTATTGGACTAGGTACAATGCTGAAGGTTTCCTAGTATAAGGTTTATCGCAAATTTTTTTTGGATCAGAGTTATTGGCACTTGTCTATGACGATATATAGGAAAATTGCATTTTTATCAGGTAAATATCTAACTTTTTTTTTAACGAGCAGATTGTCGAGCATCTGGACTAATTATTATTGAACTAGGTACAATGCTGAAGGTTTCCTAGTATAAGGTATATCCTCAATTTTTTTTGCAGCAGAGTTATTAGCACTTGTCTATGACGATATAAGTGAAAATTGCATTTTTATCAGGTAAATATCTAACTTTTTTTTAACGAGCAGATTGTCGAGCATCTGGACTAATTATTATTGGACTAGGAACAATGCTGAAGGATTCCTAGTATAAGGTATATCCCCAATTTTTTTTGCAGCAGAGTTACTAGCACGTGTCTTTGATGATATATGTGAAAATTGCATTTTTATCAGGTAAATCACTAACTTTTTTTTTAACGAGCAGATTGTCGAGCATCTGGACTAATTATTATTGAACTAGGTACAATGCTGAAGGTTTCCTAGTATAAGGTATATCCCCAATTTTTTTTGCAGCAGAGTTATTAGCACTTGTCTATGACGATATATGTGAAAATTGCATTTTTATCAGGTAAATATCTAACTTTTTTTTAACGAGCAGATTGTCGAGCATCTGGATTAATTATTATTGAACTAGGTACAATGCTGAAGGATTCCTAGTATAAGGTATATCCCAAATTTTTTTTGGATCAGAGTTATTGGCACTTGTCTATGACGATATATAGGAAAATTGCATTTTTATCAGGTAAATATCTAACTTTTTTTTTAACGAGCAGATTGTCGAGCATCTGGACTAATTATTATTGGACTAGGTACAATGCTGAAGGATTCCTAGTATAAGGTATATCCCAAATTTTTTTTGGAGCAGAGTTATTAGCACTTGTCTATGACGATATATGTGAAAATTGCATTTTTATCAGGTAAATCACTAACTTTTTTTTTAACGAGCAGATTGTCGAGCATCTGGACTAATTATTATTGGACTAGGTACAATGCTGAAGGATTCCTAGTATAAGGTATATCCCCAATTTTTTTTGCAGCAGAGTTATTAGCACGTGTCTTTGATGATATATGTGAAAATTGCATTTTTATCAGGTAAATCACTAACTTTTTTTTTAACGAGCAGATTGTCGAGCGTCTGGACTAATTATTATTGGACTAGGTACAATGCTGAAGGTTTCCTAGTATAAGGTTTATCGCAAATTTTTTTTGGATCAGAGTTATTGGCACTTGTCTATGACGATATATAGGAAAATTGCATTTTTATCAGGTAAATATCTAACTTTTTTTTTAACGAGCAGATTGTCGAGCATCTGGACTAATTATTATTGGACTAGGTACAATGCTGAAGGTTTCCTAGTATAAGGTATATCCCCAATTTTTTTTGCAGCAGAGTTATTAGCACGTGTCTTTGGTGATATATAGGAAAATTGCATTTTTATCAGATAAATCACTAACTTTTTTTTAACGAGCAGATTGTCGAGCATCTGGACTAATTATTATTGGACTAGGTACAATGCTGAAGGTTTCCTAGTATAAGGTATATCCCAAATTTTTTTTGGAGCAGAGTTATTAGCACTTGTCTATGACGATATATGTGAAAATTGCATTTTTATCAGGTAAATATCTAACTTTTTTTTTAACGAGCAGATTGTCGAGCATCTGGACTAATTATTATTGGACTAGGTACAATGCTGAAGGTTTCCTAGTATAAGGTATATCCCCAATTTTTTTTGGAGCAGAGTTATTGGCACTTGACGATATATAGGAAAATTGCATTTTTATCAGGTAAATCACTAATTTTTTTTTTAACGTGCAGATTGTCGAGCATCTGGACTAATTATTATTGGACTAGGTGTAATGCTGAAGGTTTCCTAGTATAAGGTATATCCCCAATTTTTTTTGCAGCAGAGTTATTAGCACGTGTCTTTGATGATATATGTGAAAATTGCATTTTTATCAGGTAAATCACTAACTTTTTTTTTAACGAGCAGATTGTCGAGCGTCTGGACTAATTATTATTGGACTAGGTACAATGCTGAAGGTTTCCTAGTATAAGGTTTATCGCAAATTTTTTTTGGATCAGAGTTATTGGCACTTGTCTATGACGATATATAGGAAAATTGCATTTTTATCAGGTAAATATCTAACTTTTTTTTTAACGAGCAGATTGTCGAGCATCTGGACTAATTATTATTGGACTAGGTACAATGCTGAAGGTTTCCTAGTATAAGGTATATCCCAAATTTTTTTTGGAGCAGAGTTATTAGCACTTGTCTATGACGATATATGTGAAAATTGCATTTTTATCAGGTAAATCACTAACTTTTTTTTTAACGAGCAGATTGTCGAGCATCTGGACTAATTATTATTGAACTAGGTACAATGCTGAAGGTTTCCTATTATAAGGTATATCCCCAATTTTTTTGGATCAGAGTTATTAGCACTTGTCTATGACGATATATAGGAAAATTGCATTTTTATCAGGTAAATATCTAACTTTTTTTTTAACGAGCAGATTGTCGAGCATCTGGACTAATTATTATTGGACTAGATACAATGCTGAAGGTTTCCTAGTACAAGGTATATCCCCAATTTTTTTTGCAGCAGAGTTATTAGCACGTGTCTTTGATGATATATGTGAAAATTGCATTTTTATCAGGTAAATCACTAACTTTTTTTTAACGAGCAGATTGTCGAGCATCTGGATTAATTATTATTGGACTAGGTACAATGCTGAAGGTTTCCTAGTATAAGGTTTATCCCAAATTTTTTTTGGATCAGAGTTATTGGCACTTGTCTATGACGATATATAGGAAAATTGCATTTTTATCAGGTAAATATCTAACTTTTTTTTTAACGAGCAGATTGTCGAGCATCTGGACTAATTATTATTGGACTAGGTACAATGCTGAAGGATTCCTAGTATAAGGTATATCCCAAATTTTTTTTGGAGCAGAGTTATTAGCACTTGTCTATGACGATATATGTGAAAATTGCATTTTTATCAGGTAAATCACTAACTTTTTTTTAACGAGCAGATTGTCGAGCATCTGGACTAATTATTATTGGACTAGGTACAATGCTGAAGGATTCCTAGTATAAGGTATATCCCCAATTTTTTTTGGATCAGAGTTATTGGCACTTGTCTATGACGATATATAGGAAAATTGCATTTTTATCAGGTAAATCACTAACTTTTTTTTTAACGAACAGATTGTCGAGCATCTGGACTAATTATTATTGGACTAGGTACAATGCTGAAGGATTCCTAGTATAAGGTATATCCCAAATTTTTTTTGGAGCAGAGTTATTGGCACTTGTCTATGACGATATATAGGAAAATTGCATTTTTATCAGGTAAATCACTAATTTTTTTTTAACGTGCAGATTGTCGAGCATCTGGACTAATTATTATTGGACTAGGTGTAATGCTGAAGGTTTCCTAGTATAAGGTATATCCCCAATTTTTTTGGATCAGAGTTATTAGCACTTGTCTATGACGATATATAGGAAAATTGCATTTTTATCAGGTAAATATCTAACTTTTTTTTTAACGAGCAGATTGTCGAGCATCTGGACTAATTATTATTGGACTAGATACAATGCTGAAAGTTTCCTAGTATAAGGTATATCCCCAATTTTTTTTGCAGCAGAGTTATTAGCACGTGTCTTTGATGATATATGTGAAAATTGCATTTTTATCAGGTAAATCACTAACTTTTTTTTAACGAGCAGATTGTCGAGCGTCTGGACTAATTATTATTGGACTAGGTACAATGCTGAAGGTTTCCTAGTATAAGGTTTATCGCAAATTTTTTTTGGATCAGAGTTATTGGCACTTGTCTATGACGATATATAGGAAAATTGCATTTTTATCAGGTAAATATCTAACTTTTTTTTTAACGAGCAGATTGTCGAGCATCTGGATTAATTATTATTGGACTAGGTACAATGCTGAAGGATTCCTAGTATAAGGTATATCCCAAATTTTTTTTGGAGCAGAGTTATTAGCACTTGTCTATGACGATATATGTGAAAATTGCATTTTTATCAGGTAAATCACTAACTTTTTTTTTAACGAGCAGATTGTCGAGCATCTGGACTAATTATTATTGGACTAGGTACAATGCTGAAGGATTCCTAGTATAAGGTATATCCCCAATTTTTTTTGGATCAGAGTTATTGGCACTTGTCTATGACGATATATGTGAAAATTGCAATTTTATTAGGTAAATAACTAACTTTTTTTAACGAGCAGATTGTCGAGCATCTGGACTAATTATTATTAAACTAGGTACAATGCTGAAGGATTCCTAGTATAAGGTATATCCCCAATTTTTTTTGCAGCAGAGTTATTAGCACGTGTCTTTGATGATATATGTGAAAATTGCATTTTTATCAGGTAAATCACTAACTTTTTTTTAACGAGCAGATTGTCGAGCGTCTGGACTAATTATTATTGGACTAGGTACAATGCTGAAGGTTTCCTAGTATAAGGTTTATCGCAAATTTTTTTTGGATCAGAGTTATTGGCACTTGTCTATGACGATATATAGGAAAATTGCATTTTTATCAGGTAAATATCTAACTTTTTTTTTAACGAGCAGATTGTCGAGCATCTGGACTAATTATTATTGGACTAGGTACAATGCTGAAGGATTCCTAGTATAAGGTATATCCCAAATTTTTTTTGGAGCAGAGTTATTAGCACTTGTCTATGACGATATATGTGAAAATTGCATTTTTATCAGGTAAATCACTAACTTTTTTTTTAACGAGCAGATTGTCGAGCATCTGGACTAATTATTATTGGACTAGGTACAATGCTGAAGGATTCCTAGTATAAGGTATATCCCCAATTTTTTTTGCAGCAGAGTTATTAGCACGTGTCTTTGATGATATATAGGAAAATTGCATTTTTATCAGGTAAATCACTAACTTTTTTTTTAACGAGCAGATTGTCGAGCGTCTGGACTAATTATTATTGGACTAGGTACAATGCTGAAGGTTTCCTAGTATAAGGTATATCCCCAATTTTTTTGGATCAGAGTTATTAGCACTTGTCTATGACGATATATGTGAAAATTGCATTTATATCAGGTAAATCACTAACTTTTTTTTAACGAGCAGATTGTCGAGCATCTGGATTAATTATTATTGGACTAGGTACAATGCTGAAGGATTCCTAGTATAAGGTATATCCCAAATTTTTTTTGGAGCAGAGTTATTAGCACTTGTCTATGACGATATATGTGAAAATTGCATTTTTATCAGGTAAATCACTAACTTTTTTTTTAACGAGCAGATTGTCGAGCGTCTGGACTAATTATTATTGGACTAGGTACAATGCTGAAGGTTTCCTAGTATAAGGTATATCCCCAATTTTTTTTGCAGCAGAGTTATTAGCACGTGTCTTTGATGATATATAGGAAAATTGCATTTTTATCAGGTAAATCACTAACTTTTTTTTAACGAGCAGATTGTCGAGCATCTGGACTAATTATTATTGGACTAGGTACAATGCTGAAGGATTCCTAGTATAAGGTATATCCCAAATTTTTTTTGGATCAGAGTTATTGGCACTTGTCTATGACGATATATAGGAAAATTGCATTTTTATCAGGTAAATCACTAATTTTTTTTTTAACGTGCAGATTGTCGAGCATCTGGACTAATTATTATTGGACTAGGTACAATGCTGAAGGTTTCCTAGTATAAGGTATATCCCCAATTTTTTTGGATCAGAGTTATTAGCACTTGTCTATGACGATATATAGGAAAATTGCATTTTTATCAGGTAAATATCTAACTTTTTTTTTAACGAGCAGATTGTCGAGCATCTGGACTAATTATTATTGGACTAGATACAATGCTGAAGGTTTCCTAGTATAAGGTATATCCCCAATTTTTTTTGCAGCAGAGTTATTAGCACGAGTCTTTGATGATATATAGGAAAATTGCATTTTTATCAGGTAAATCACTAACTTTTTTTAACGAGCAGATTGTCGAGCATCTGGACTAATTATTATTGGACTAGGTACAATGCTGAAGGATTCCTAGTATAAGGTATATCCCAAATTTTTTTTGGAGCAGAGTTATTAGCACTTGTCTATGACGATATATGTGAAAATTGCATTTTTATCAGGTAAATCACTAACTTTTTTTTTAACGAGCAGATTATCGAGCATCTGGACTAATTATTATTGGACTAGGTACAATGCTGAAGGATTCCTAGTATAAGGTTTATCCCAAATTTTTTTTGGATCAGAGTTATTGGCACTTGTCTATGACGATATATAGGAAAATTGCATTTTTATCAGGTAAATCACTAACTTTTTTTTTAACGAACAGATTGTCGAGCATCTGGACTAATTATTATTGGACTAGGTACAATGCTGAAGGATTCCTAGTATAAGGTATATCCCAAATTTTTTTTGGAGCAGAGTTATTGGCACTTGTCTATGACGATATATAGGAAAATTGCATTTTTATCAGGTAAATCACTAATTTTTTTTTTAACGTGCAGATTGTCGAGCATCTGGACTAATTATTATTGAACTAGGTACAATGCTGAAGGTTTCCTATTATAAGGTATATCCCCAGTTTTTTTGGATCAGAGTTATTAGCACTTGTCTATGACGATATATAGGAAAATTGCATTTTTATCAGGTAAATATCTAACTTTTTTTTTAACGAGCAGATTGTCGAGCATCTGGACTAATTATTATTGGACTAGATACAATGCTGAAGGTTTCCTAGTATAAGGTATATCCCCAATTTTTTTTGCAGCAGAGTTATTAGCACGTGTCTTTGACGATATATAGGAAAATTGCATTTTTATCAGGTAAATATCTAACTTTTTTTTTAACGAGCAGATTGTCGAGCATCTGGACTAATTATTATTGGACTAGGTACAATGCTGAAGGTTTCCTAGTATAAGGTTTATCGCAAATTTTTTTTGGATCAGAGTTATTGGCACTTGTCTATGACGATATATAGGAAAATTGCATTTTTATCAGGTAAATATCTAACTTTTTTTTTAACGAGCAGATTGTCGAGCATCTGGACTAATTATTATTGGACTAGGTACAATGCTGAAGGATTCCTAGTATAAGGTATATTCCCAATTTTTTTTGGATCAGAGTTATTGGCACTTGTCGATGACGATATATAGGAAAATTGCATTTTTATCAGGTAAATCACTAACATTTTTTTAACGAACAGATTGTCGAGCATCTGGACTAATTATTATTGGACTAGGTACAATGCTGAAGGATTCCTAGTATAAGGTATATCCCAAATTTTTTTTGGAGCAGAGTTATTGGCACTTGTCTATGACGATATATAGGAAAATTGCATTTTTATCAGGTAAATCACTAATTTTTTTTTTAACGTGCAGATTGTCGAGCATCTGGACTAATTATTATTGGACTAGGTGTAATGCTGAAGGTTTCCTAGTATAAGGTATATCCCCAATTTTTTTGGATCAGAGTTATTAGCACTTGTCTATGACGATATATAGGAAAATTGCATTTTTATCAGGTAAATATCTAACTTTTTTTTAACGATCAGATTGTCGAGCATCTGGACTAATTATTATTGGACTAGATACAATGCTGAAGGTTTCCTAGTATAAGGTATATCCCCAATTTTTTTTGCAGCAGAGTTATTAGCACGTGTCTTTGATGATATATGTGAAAATTGCATTTTTATCAGGTAAATCACTAACTTTTTTTTTAACGAGCAGATTGTCGAGCGTCTGGACTAATTATTATTGGACTAGGTACAATGCTGAAGGTTTCCTAGTATAAGGTTTATCGCAAATTTTTTTTGGATCAGAGTTATTGGCACTTGTCTATGACGATATATAGGAAAATTGCATTTTTATCAGGTAAATCACTAATTTTTTTTTTAACGTGCAGATTGTCGAGCATCTGGACTAATTATTATTGGACTAGGTACAATGCTGAAGGATTCCTAGTATAAGGTATATCCCAAATTTTTTTTGGAGCAGAGTTATTAGCACTTGTCTATGACGATATATGTGAAAATTGCATTTTTATCAGGTAAATCACTAACTTTTTTTTAACGAGCAGATTGTCGAGCATCTGGACTAATTATTATTGGACTAGGTACAATGATAAAGGTTTCCTAGTATAAGGTATATCCCCAATTTTTTTTGGATCAGAGTTATTGGCACTTGTCTATGACGATATATGTGAAAATTGCAATTTTATTAGGTAAATAACTAACTTTTTTTAACGAGCAGATTGTCGAGCATCTGGACTAATTATTATTGGACTAGGTACAATGCTGAAGGATTCCTAGTATAAGGTATATCCCAAATTTTTTTTGGAGCAGAGTTATTAGCACTTGTCTATGACGATATATGTGAAAATTGCATTTTTATCAGATAAATCACTAACTTTTTTTTTAACGAGCAGATTGTCTAGCATCTGGACTAATTATTATTGGACTAGGTACAATGCTGAAGGATTCCTAGTATAAGGTATATCCCCAATTTTTTTTGCAGCAGAGTTATTAGCACGTGTCTTTGATGATATATGTGAAAATTGCATTTTTATCAGGTAAATCACTAACTTTTTTTTTAAGGAGCTGATTGTCGAGCGTCTGGACTAATTATTATTGGACTAGGTACAATGCTGAAGGTTTCCTAGTATAAGGTTTATCGCAAATTTTTTTTGGATCAGAGTTATTGGCACTTGTCTATGACGATATATAGGAAAATTGCATTTTTATCAGGTAAATATCTAACTTTTTTTTTAACGAGCAGATTGTCGAGCATCTGGACTAATTATTATTGGACTAGGTACAATGCTGAAGGATTCCTAGTATAAGGTATATCCCAAATTTTTTTTGGAGCAGAGTTATTAGCACTTGTCTATGACGATATATGTGAAAATTGCATTTTTATCAGGTAAATCACTAACTTTTTTTTTAACGAGCAGATTGTCGAGCATCTGGACTAATTATTATTGGACTAGGTACAATGCTGAAGGATTCCTAGTATAAGGTATATCCCAAATTTTTTTTGGATCAGAGTTATTGGCACTTGTCTATGACGATATATAGGAAAATTGCATTTTTATCAGGTAAATCACTAATTTTTTTTTTAACGTGCAGATTGTCGAGCATCTGGACTAATTATTATTGGACTAGGTACAATGCTGAAGGTTTCCTAGTATAAGGTATATCCCCAATTTTTTTGGATCAGAGTTATTGGCACTTGTCTATGACGATATATGTGAAAATTGCATTTTTATCAGGTAAATCACTAACTTTTTTTTTAACGAGCAGATTGTCGAGCATCTGGACTAATTATTATTGGACTAGGTACAATGCTGAAGGATTCCTAGTATAAGGTATATCCCAAATCTTTTTGGATCAGAGTTATTGGCACTTGTCTATGACGATATATAGGAAAATTGCATTTTTATCAGGTAAATCACTAATTTTTTTTTTAACGTGCAGATTGTCGAGCATCTGGACTAATTATTATTGGACTAGGTACAATGCTGAAGGTTTCCTAGTATAAGGTATATCCCCAATTTTTTTGGATCAGAGTTATTGGCACTTGTCTATGACGATATATAGGAAAATTGCATTTTTATCAGGTAAATCACTAATTTTTTTTTTAACGTGCAGATTGTCGAGCATCTGGACTAATTATTATTGGACTAGGTACAATGCTGAAGGTTTCCTAGTATAAGGTATATCCCAAGTTTTTTTTGGAGCAGAGCTATTGGCACTTGTCTATGACTATATATAGGAAAATTGCATTTTTATCAGGTAAATCACTAACTTTTTTTTTAACGAGCAGATGGTCGAGCATCTGGACTAATTATTATTGAACTAGGTACAATGCTGAAGGATTCCTAGTATAAGGTATATCCCAAATTTTTTTTGGATCAGAGTTATTGGCACTTGTCTATGACGATATATAGGAAAATTGCATTTTTATCAGGTAAATCACTAACTTTTTTTTTAACGAACAGATTGTCGAGCATCTGGACTAATTATTATTGGACTAGGTACAATGCTGAAGGATTCCTAGTATAAGGTATATCCCCAATTTTTTTTGCAGCAGAGTTATTAGCACGTGTCTTTGATGATATATAGGAAAATTGCATTTTTATCAGGTAAATCACTAACTTTTTTTTAACGAGCAGATTGTCGAGCATATGGATTAATTATTATTGGACTAGGTACAATGCTGAAGGTTTCCTAGTATAAGGTTTATCCCAAATTTTTTTTGGATCAGAGTTATTGGCACTTGCCAATGACGATATATGTGAAAATTGCATTTTTATCAGGTAAATCACTAACTTTTTTTTTAACGAGCAGATTGTCGAGCATCTGGACTAATTATTATTGAACTAGGTACAATGCTGAAGGTTTCCTAGTATAAGGTATATCCTCAATTTTTTTTGCAGCAGAGTTATTAGCACTTGTCTATGACGATATATGTGAAAATTGCATTTTTATCAGGTTAATATCTAACTTTTTTTTAACGAGCAGATTGTCGAGCATCTGGACTAATTATTATTGGACTAGGTACAATGCTGAAGGTTTCCTAGTATAAGGTTTATCCCAAATTTTTTTTGGATCAGAGTTATTGGCACTTGTCTATGACGATATATAGGAAAATTGCATTTTTATAAGGTAAATCACTAACTTTTTTTTTAACGAGCAGATTGTCGATCATCTGGACTAATTATTATTGGACTAGGTACAATGCTGAAGGATTCCTAGTATAAGGTATATCCCCAATTTTTTTTGCAGCAGAGTTATTAGCACGTGTCTTTGATGATATATAGGAAAATTGCATTTTTATCAGGTAAATCACTAACTTTTTTTTAACGAGCAGATTGTCGAGCATCTGGATTAATTATTATTGGACTAGGTACAATGCTGAAGGTTTCCTAGTATAAGGTTTATCCCAAATTTTTTTTGGAGCAGAGTTATTAGCACTTGTCTATGACGATATATGTGAAAATTGCATTTTTATCAGGTAAATCACTAACTTTTTTTTTAACGAGCAGATTGTCGAGCATCTGGACTAGGTACAATGCTGAAGGATTCCTAGTATAAGGTTTATCCCAAATTTTTTTTGGATCAGAGTTATTGGCACTTGTCTATGACGATATATAGGAAAATTGCATTTTTATCAGGTAAATCACTAACTTTTTTTTTAACGAACAGATTGTCGAGCATCTGGACTAATTATTATTGGACTAGGTACAATGCTGAAGGATTCCTAGTATAAGGTATATCCCAAATTTTTTTTGGAGCAGAGTTATTGGCACTTGTCTATGACGATATATAGGAAAATTGCATTTTTATCAGGTAAATCACTAATTTTTTTTTTAACGTGCAGATTGTCGAGCATCTGGACTAATTATTATTGAACTAGGTACAATGCTGAAGGTTTCCTATTATAAGGTATATCCCCAGTTTTTTTGGATCAGAGTTATTAGCACTTGTCTATGACGATATATAGGAAAATTGCATTTTTATCAGGTAAATATCTAACTTTTTTTTTAACGAGCAGATTGTCGAGCATCTGGACTAATTATTATTGGACTAGATACAATGCTGAAGGTTTCCTAGTATAAGGTATATCCCCAATTTTTTTTGCAGCAGAGTTATTAGCACGTGTCTTTGACGATATATAGGAAAATTGCATTTTTATCAGGTAAATATCTAACTTTTTTTTTAACGAGCAGATTGTCGAGCATCTGGACTAATTATTATTGGACTAGGTACAATGCTGAAGGTTTCCTAGTATAAGGTTTATCGCAAATTTTTTTTGGATCAGAGTTATTGGCACTTGTCTATGACGATATATAGGAAAATTGCATTTTTATCAGGTAAATATCTAACTTTTTTTTTAACGAGCAGATTGTCGAGCATCTGGACTAATTATTATTGGACTAGGTACAATGCTGAAGGATTCCTAGTATAAGGTATATCCCCAATTTTTTTTGGATCAGAGTTATTGGCACTTGTCGATGACGATATATAGGAAAATTGCATTTTTATCAGGTAAATCACTAACATTTTTTTAACGAACAGATTGTCGAGCATCTGGACTAATTATTATTGGACTAGGTACAATGCTGAAGGATTCCTAGTATAAGGTATATCCCAAATTTTTTTTGGAGCAGAGTTATTGGCACTTGTCTATGACGATATATAGGAAAATTGCATTTTTATCAGGTAAATCACTAATTTTTTTTTTAACGTGCAGATTGTCGAGCATCTGGACTAATTATTATTGGACTAGGTGTAATGCTGAAGGTTTCCTAGTATAAGGTATATCCCCAATTTTTTTGGATCAGAGTTATTAGCACTTGTCTATGACGATATATAGGAAAATTGCATTTTTATCAGGTAAATATCTAACTTTTTTTTAACGATCAGATTGTCGAGCTTCTGGACTAATTATTATTGGACTAGATACAATGCTGAAGGTTTCCTAGTATAAGGTATATCCCCAATTTTTTTTGCAGCAGAGTTATTAGCACGTGTCTTTGATGATATATGTGAAAATTGCATTTTTATCAGGTAAATCACTAACTTTTTTTTTAACGAGCAGATTGTCGAGCGTCTGGACTAATTATTATTGGACTAGGTACAATGCTGAAGGTTTCCTAGTATAAGGTTTATCGCAAATTTTTTTTGGATCAGAGTTATTGGCACTTGTCTATGACGATATATAGGAAAATTGCATTTTTATCAGGTAAATATCTAACCTTTTTTTTTAACGAGCAGATTGTCGAGCATCTGGACTAATTATTATTGGACTAGGTACAATGCTGAAGGATTCCTAGTATAAGGTATATCCCAAATTTTTTTGGAGCAGAGTTATTAGCACTTGTCTATGACGATATATGTGAAAATTGCATTTTTATCAGGTAAATCACTAACTTTTTTTTAACGAGCAGATTGTCGAGCATCTGGACTAATTATTATTGGACTAGGTACAATGCTGAAGGATTCCTAGTATAAGGTATATCCCCAATTTTTTTTGGATCAGAGTTATTGGCACTTGTCTATGACGATATATGTGAAAATTGCAATTTTATTAGGTAAATAACTAACTTTTTTTAACGAGCAGATTGTCGAGCATCTGGACTAATTATTATTGGACTAGGTACAATGCTGAAGGATTCCTAGTATAAGGTATATCCCAAATTTTTTTTGGAGCAGAGTTATTAGCACTTGTCTATGACGATATATGTGAAAATTGCATTTTTATCAGATAAATCACTAACTTTTTTTTTAACGAGCAGATTGTCTAGCATCTGGACTAATTATTATTGGACTAGGTACAATGCTGAAGGATTCCTAGTATAAGGTATATCCCCAATTTTTTTTGCAGCAGAGTTATTAGCACGTGTCTTTGATGATATATGTGAAAATTGCATTTTTATCAGGTAAATCACTAACTTTTTTTTTAAGGAGCTGATTGTCGATCATCTGGACTAATTATTATTGGACTAGGTACAATGCTGAAGGTTTCCTAGTATAAGGTTTATCGCAAATTTTTTTTGGATCAGAGTTATTGGCACTTGTCTATGACGATATATAGGAAAATTGCATTTTTATCAGGTAAATATCTAACTTTTTTTTTAACGAGCAGATTGTCGAGCATCTGGACTAATTATTATTGGACTAGGTACAATGCTGAAGGATTCCTAGTATAAGGTATATCCCAAATTTTTTTTGGAGCAGAGTTATTAGCACTTGTCTATGACGATATATGTGAAAATTGCATTTTTATCAGGTAAATCACTAACTTTTTTTTTAACGAGCAGATTGTCGAGCATCTGGACTAATTATTATTGGACTAGGTACAATGCTGAAGGATTCCTAGTATAAGGTATATCCCAAATTTTTTTTGGATCAGAGTTATTGGCACTTGTCTATGACGATATATAGGAAAATTGCATTTTTATCAGGTAAATCACTAATTTTTTTTTTAACGTGCAGATTGTCGAGCATCTGGACTAATTATTATTGGACTAGGTACAATGCTGAAGGTTTCCTAGTATAAGGTATATCCCCAATTTTTTTGGATCAGAGTTATTGGCACTTGTCTATGACGATATATGTGAAAATTGCATTTTTATCAGGTAAATCACTAACTTTTTTTTTAACGAGCAGATTGTCGAGCATCTGGACTAATTATTATTGGACTAGGTACAATGCTGAAGGATTCCTAGTATAAGGTATATCCCAAATCTTTTTGGATCAGAGTTATTGGCACTTGCCTATGACGATATATGTGAAAATTGCATTTTTATCAGGTAAATCAATAATTTTTTTTTTAACGAGCAGATTGTAGAGCATCTGGACTAATTATTATTGGACTAGGTACAATGCTGAAGGTTTCCTAGTATAAGGTATATCCCCAATTTTTTTGGATCAGAGTTATTGGCACTTGTCTATGACGATATATAGGAAAATTGCATTTTTATCAGGTAAATCACTAATTTTTTTTTTAACGTGCAGATTGTCGAGCATCTGGACTAATTATTATTGGACTAGGTACAATGCTGAAGGTTTCCTAGTATAAGGTATATCCCAAGTTTTTTTTGGAGCAGAGCTATTGGCACTTGTCTATGACTATATATAGGAAAATTGCATTTTTATCAGGTAAATCACTAACTTTTTTTTTAACGAGCAGATGGTCGAGCATCTGGACTAATTATTATTGAACTAGGTACAATGCTGAAGGATTCCTAGTATAAGGTATATCCCAAATTTTTTTTGGATCAGAGTTATTGGCACTTGTCTATGACGATATATAGGAAAATTGCATTTTTATCAGGTAAATCACTAACTTTTTTTTTAACGAACAGATTGTCGAGCATCTGGACTAATTATTATTGGACTAGGTACAATGCTGAAGGATTCCTAGTATAAGGTATATCCCCAATTTTTTTTGCAGCAGAGTTATTAGCACGTGTCTTTGATGATATATAGGAAAATTGCATTTTTATCAGGTAAATCACTAACTTTTTTTTAACGAGCAGATTGTCGAGCATATGGATTAATTATTATTGGACTAGGTACAATGCTGAAGGTTTCCTAGTATAAGGTTTATCCCAAATTTTTTTTGGATCAGAGTTATTGGCACTTGCCAATGACGATATATGTGAAAATTGCATTTTTATCAGGTAAATCACTAACTTTTTTTTTAACGAGCAGATTGTCGAGCATCTGGACTAATTATTATTGAACTAGGTACAATGCTGAAGGTTTCCTAGTATAAGGTATATCCTCAATTTTTTTTGCAGCAGAGTTATTAGCACTTGTCTATGACGATATATGTGAAAATTGCATTTTTATCAGGTTAATATCTAACTTTTTTTTAACGAGCAGATTGTCGAGCATCTGGACTAATTATTATTGGACTAGGTACAATGCTGAAGGTTTCCTAGTATAAGGTTTATCCCAAATTTTTTTTGGATCAGAGTTATTGGCACTTGTCTATGACGATATATAGGAAAATTGCATTTTTATCAGGTAAATCACTAACTTTTTTTTTAACGAGCAGATTGTCGATCATCTGGACTAATTATTATTGGACTAGGTACAATGCTGAAGGATTCCTAGTATAAGGTATATCCCCAATTTTTTTTGCAGCAGAGTTATTAGCACGTGTCTTTGATGATATATAGGAAAATTGCATTTTTATCAGGTAAATCACTAACTTTTTTTTTAACGAACAGATTGTCGAGCATCTGGACTAATTATTATTGGACTAGGTACAATGCTGAAGGATTCCTAGTATAAGGTATATCCCCAATTTTTTTTGCAGCAGAGTTATTAGCACGTGTCTTTGATGATATGTAGGAAAATTGCATTTTTATCAGGTAAATCACAAACTTTTTTTTAACGAGCAGATTGTCGAGCTTCTGGACTAATTATTATTGGACTAGGTGTAATGGTGAAGGTTTCCTAGGATAAGGTATATTCCCAATTTTTTTGGAGCAGAGTTATTGGCACTTGTCTATAACGATATATGTGAAAATTGCATTTTTATCAGGTAAATCACTAACTTTTTTTTAACGAGCAGATTGTCGAGCATCTGGATTAATTATTATTGGACTAGGTACAATGCTGAAGGTTTCCTAGTATAAGGTATATCCCCAATTTTTTTGGATCAGAGTTATTGGCACTTGTCTATGACGATATATAAGAAAATTGCATTTTTATCAGGTAAATATCTAACTTTTTTTTTAACGAGCAGATTTTTGAGCATCTGGACTAATTATTATTGGACTAGGTACAATGCTGAAGGATTCCTAGTATAAGGTATATCCCAAATTTTTTTTGGATCAGAGTTATTGGCACTTGTCTATGACGATATATAGGAAAATTGCATTTTTATCAGGTAAATCACTAATTTTTTTTTTAACGTGCAGATTGTCGAGCATCTGGACTAATTATTATTGGACTAGGTACAATGCTGAAGGTTTCCTAGTATAAGGTATATCCCCAATTTTTTTGGATCAGAGTTATTGGCACTTGTCTATGACGATATATAGGAAAATTGCATTTTTATCAGGTAAATCACTAATTTTTTTTTTAACGTGCAGATTGTCGAGCATCTGGACTAATTATTATTGGACTAGGTACAATGCTGAAGGTTTCCTAGTATAAGGTATATCCCAAATTTTTTTTGGAGCAGAGCTATTGGCACTTGTCTATGACTATATATAGGAAAATTGCATTTTTATCAGGTAAATCACTAACTTTTTTTTTAACGAGCAGATGGTCGAGCATCTGGACTAATTATTATTGAACTAGGTACAATGCTGAAGGATTCCTAGTATAAGGTATATCCCAAATTTTTTTTGGATCAGAGTTATTGGCACTTGTCTATGACGATATATAGGAAAATTGCATTTTTATCAGGTAAATCACTAACTTTTTTTTTAACGAACAGATTGTCGAGCATCTGGACTAATTATTATTGGACTAGGTACAATGCTGAAGGATTCCTAGTATAAGGTATATCCCCAATTTTTTTTGCAGCAGAGTTATTAGCACGTGTCTTTGATGATATATAGGAAAATTGCATTTTTATCAGGTAAATCACTAACTTTTTTTTAACGAGCAGATTGTCGAGCACATGGATTAATTATTATTGGACTAGGTACAATGCTGAAGGTTTCCTAGTATAAGGTTTATCCCAAATTTTTTTTGGATCAGAGTTATTGGCACTTGCCAATGACGATATATGTGAAAATTGCATTTTTATCAGGTAAATCACTAACTTTTTTTTTAACGAGCAGATTGTCGAGCATCTGGACTAATTATTATTGAACTAGGTACAATGCTGAAGGTTTCCTAGTATAAGGTATATCCTCAATTTTTTTTGCAGCAGAGTTATTAGCACTTGTCTATGACGATATATGTGAAAATTGCATTTTTATCAGGTAAATATCTAACTTTTTTTTAACGAGCAGATTGTCGAGCATCTGGACTAATTATTATTGGACTAGGTACAATGCTGAAGGTTTCCTAGTATAAGGTTTATCCCAAATTTTTTTTGGATCAGAGTTATTGGCACTTGTCTATGACGATATATAGGAAAATTGCATTTTTATCAGGTAAATCACTAACTTTTTTTTAACGAGCAGATTGTCGATCATCTGGACTAATTATTATTGGACTAGGTACAATGCTGAAGGATTCCTAGTATAAGGTATATCCCCAATTTTTTTTGCAGCAGATTTATTAGCACGTGTCTTTGATGATATATAGGAAAATTGCATTTTTATCAGGTAAATCACTAACTTTTTTTTAACGAGCAGATTGTCGAGCATCTGGATTAATTATTATTGGACTAGGTACAATGCTGAAGGTTTCCTAGTATAAGGTTTATCCCAAATTTTTTTTGGATCAGAGTTATTGGCACTTGCCAATGACGATATATGTGAAAATTGCATTTTTATCAGGTAAATCACTAACTTTTTTTTAACGAGCAGATTGTCGAGCATCTGGACTAATTATTATTGGACTAGGTACAATGCTGAAGGATTCCTAGTATAAGGTATATCCCATTTTTTTTTTGGATCAGAGTTATTGGCTCTTGTCTATGACGATATATAGGAAAATTGCATATTTATCAGGTAAATCACTAACTTTTTTTTTAACGAACAGATTGTCGAGCATCTGGACTAATTATTACTGGACTAGGTACAATGATGAAGGTTTCTTAGTATAAGGTATATCCCAAATTTTTTTTGGATCAGAGTTATTGGCACTTGTCTATGACGATATATAGGAAAATTGCTTATTTATCAGGTAAATCACTAACTTTTTTTTTAACGAACAGATTGTCGAGCATCTGGACTAATTATTACTGGACTAGGTACATTGCTAAAGGTTTCCTAGTATAAGGTATATCCCAATTTTTTTTTGGAGCAGAGTTATTAGCACTTGTCTATGACGATATATGTGAAAATTGCATTTATATCAGGTAAATCACTAACTTTTTTTTTAACGAACAGATTGTCGAGCATCTGGACTAATTATTATTGGACTAGGTACAATGCTGAAGGATTCCTAGTATAAGGTATATTCCCATTTTTTTTTGGATCAGAGTTATTGGCACTTGTCTATGACGATATATGTGAAAATTGCATTTTTATCAGGTAAATCACTAACTTTTTTTTTAACGAGCAGATGGTCGAGCATCTGGACTAATTATTACTGGACTAGGTACATTGCTAAAGGTTTCCTAGTATAAGGTATATCCCAAATTTTTTTTGGATCAGAGTTATTGGCACTTGCCAATGACGATATATGTGAAAATTGCATTTTTATCAACGAGCAGACTTTTTTTTAACGAGCAGATTGTCGAGCATCTGGACTAATTATTACTGGACTAGGTACAATGCTGAAGGTTTCCTAGTATAAGGTATATCCCAAATTTTTTTTGGAGCAGAGTTATTAGCACTTGTCTATGACGATATATGTGAAAATTGCATTTATATCAGGTAAATCACTAACTTTTTTTTTAACGAACAGATTGTCGAGCATCTGGACTAATTATTATTGGACTAGGTACAATGCTGAAGGATTCCTAGTATAAGGTATATTCCCATTTTTTTTTGGATCAGAGTTATTGGCACTTGTCTATGACGATATATGTGAAAATTGCATTTTTATCAGGTAAATCACTAACTTTTTTTTTAACGAGCAGATGGTCGAGCATCTGGACTAATTATTATTGAACTAGATACAATGCTGAGGGATTCCTAGTATAAGGTATATCCCAAATTTTTTTTGGAGCAGAGTTATTAGCACTTGTCTATGACGATATATGTGAAAATTGCATTTTTATCAGGTAAATCACTAACTTTTTTTTTAACGAGCAGATTGTCGAGCGTCTGGACTAATTATTATTGGACTAGGTACAATGCTGAAGGTTTCCTAGTATAAGGTATAGCCCCAATTTTTTTTGCAGCAGAGTTATTAGCACTTGTCTATGACGATATATGTGAAAATTGCATTTTTATCAGGTAAATATCTAACTTTTTTTTAACGAGCAGATTGTCGAGCATCTGGATTAATTATTATTGGACTAGGTACAATGCTAAAGGTTTCCTAGTATAAGGTTTATAGCAATTTTTTTTTGGATCAGAGTTATTGGCACTTGTCTATGACGATATATAGGAAAATTGCATTTTTATCAGGTAAATGTCTAACTTTTTTTTTAACGAGCAGATTGTCGAGCATCTGGATTAATTATTATTGGACTAGGTACAATGCTGAAGGATTCCTAGTATAAGGTATATCCCAAATTTTTTTTGGAGCAGAGTTATTAGCACTTGTCTATGACGATATATGTGAAAATTGCATTTTTATCAGGTAAATCACTAACTTTTTTTTAACGAGCAAATTGTCGAGCATCTGGATTAATTATTATTGGACTAGGTACAATGCTGAAGGTTTCCTAGTATAAGGTATATCCCCAATTTTTTTGGATCAGAGTTATTGGCACTTGTCTATGACGATATATAGGAAAATTGCATTTTTATCAGGTAAATCACTAACTTTTTTTTTAACGAGCAGATTGTCGAGCGTCTGGACTAATTATTATTGGACTAGGTACAATGCTGAAGGTTTCCTAGTATAAGGTATATCCCCAATTTTTTTTGCAGCAGAGTTATTAGCACGTGTCTTTGATGATATATAGGAAAATTGCATTTTTATCAGGTAAATCACAAACTTTTTTTTAACGAGCAGATTGTCGAGCATCTGGACTAATTATTATTGGACTAGGTGTAATGGTGAAGGTTTCCTAGTATAAGGTATATTCCCAATTTTTTTGGAGCAGAGTTATTGGCACTTGTCTATAACGATATATGTGAAAATTGCATTTTTATCAGGTAAATCATTAATTTTTTTTTTAACGCGCAGATTGTCGAGCATCTGGACTAATTATTATTGAACTAGGTACAATGCTGAAGGTTTCCTAGTATAAGGTATATCCCCAATTTTTTTTGCAGCAGAGTTATTAGCACGTGTCTTTGATGATATATAGGAAAATTGCATTTTTATCAGGTAAATCACTAACTTTTTTTTAACGAGCAGATTGTCGAGCATCTGGATTAATTATTATTGGACTAGGTACAATGCTGAAGGTTTCCTAGTATAAGGTTTATCCCAAATTTTTTTTGGATCAGAGTTATTGGCACTTGCCAATGACGATATATGTGAAAATTGCATTTTTATCAGGTAAATCACTAACTTTTTTTTTAACGAGCAGATTGTCGAGCATCTGGACTAATTATTATTGAACTAGGTACAATGCTGAAGGTTTCCTAGTATAAGGTATAGCCCCAATTTTTTTTGCAGCAGAGTTATTAGCACTTGTCTATGACGATATATGTGAAAATTGCATTTTTATCAGGTAAATATCTAACTTTTTTTTAACGAGCAGATTGTCGAGCATCTGGATTAATTATTATTGGACTAGGTACAATGCTGAAGGTTTCCTAGTATAAGGTATATCCCAAATTTTTTTTGGATCAGAGTTATTGGCACTTGTCTATGACGATATATAGGAAAATTGCATTTTTATCAGGTAAATCACTAACTTTTTTTTAACGAGCAGATTGTCGATCATCTGGACTAATTATTATTGGACTAGGTACAATGCTGAAGGATTCCTAGTATAAGGTATATCCTCAATTTTATTTGCAGCAGAGTTATTGGCACTTGTCTATGACGATATATGTGAAAATTACATTTTTATCAGGTAAATCACTAACTTTTTTTTAACGAGCAGATTGTCCAGCATCTGGACTAATTATTATTCAACTGCTAAAGGTTTCCTAATATAAGGTTTATCCCAAATTTTTTTTGGATCAGAGTTATTAGCACTTGCCTATGACGATATATGTGAAAATTGCATTTTTATCAGGTAAATCACTAACTTTTTTTTTAACGAGCAGATTGTCGAGCATCTGGACTAATTATTATTGGACTAGGTACAATGCTGAAGGATTCCTAGTATAAGGTATATCCCAAATTTTTTTTGGATCAGAGTTATTGGCACTTGTCTATGACGATATATAGGAAAATTGCATTTTTATCAGGTAAATCACTAATTTTTTTTTTAACGTGCAGATTGTCGAGCATCTGGACTAATTATTATTGGACTAGGTACAATGCTGAAGGTTTCCTAGTATAAGGTATATCCCCAATTTTTTTTGGAGCAGAGTTATTGGCACTTGTCTATGACGATATATGTGAAAATTGCATTTTTATCAGGTAAATCACTAACTTTTTTTTTAACGAGCAGATTGTCGAGCATCTGGATTAATTATTATTGAACTAGGTACAATGCTGAAGGATTCCTAGTATAAGGTATATCCCAAATTTTTTTTGGATCAGAGTTATTGGCACTTGTCTATGACGATATATAGGAAAATTGCATTTTTATCAGGTAAATCACTAATTTTTTTTTTAACGTGCAGATTGTCGAGCATCTGGACTAATTATTATTGAACTAGATACAATGCTGAGGGATTCCTAGTATAAGGTATATCCCAAATTTTTTTTGGAGCAGAGTTATTAGCACTTGTCTATGACGATATATGTGAAAATTGCATTTTTATCAGGTAAATCACTAACTTTTTTTTTAACGAGCAGATTGTCGAGCGTCTGGACTAATTATTATTGGACTAGGTACAATGCTGAAGGTTTCCTAGTATAAGGTATAGCCCCAATTTTTTTTGCAGCAGAGTTATTAGCACTTGTCTATGACGATATATGTGAAAATTGCATTTTTATCAGGTAAATATCTAACTTTTTTTTAACGAGCAGATTGTCGAGCATCTGGATTAATTATTATTGGACTAGGTACAATGCTAAAGGTTTCCTAGTATAAGGTTTATAGCAATTTTTTTTTGGATCAGAGTTATTGGCACTTGTCTATGACGATATATAGGAAAATTGCATTTTTATCAGGTAAATGTCTAACTTTTTTTTTAACGAGCAGATTGTCGAGCATCTGGACTAATTATTATTGGACTAGGTACAATGCTGAAGGATTCCTAGTATAAGGTATATCCCAAATTTTTTTTGGAGCAGAGTTATTAGCACTTGTCTATGACGATATATGTGAAAATTGCATTTTTATCAGGTAAATCACTAACTTTTTTTTAACGAGCAGATTGTCGAGCATCTGGATTAATTATTATTGGACTAGGTACAATGCTGAAGGTTTCCTAGTATAAGGTATATCCCCAATTTTTTTGGATCAGAGTTATTGGCACTTGTCTATGACGATATATAGGAAAATTGCATTTTTATCAGGTAAATCACTAACTTTTTTTTTAACGAGCAGATTGTCGAGCGTCTGGACTAATTATTATTGGACTAGGTACAATGCTGAAGGTTTCCTAGTATAAGGTATATCCCCAATTTTTTTTGCAGCAGAGTTATTAGCACGTGTCTTTGATGATATATAGGAAAATTGCATTTTTATCAGGTAAATCACAAACTTTTTTTTAACGAGCAGATTGTCGAGCATCTGGACTAATTATTATTGGACTAGGTGTAATGGTGAAGGTTTCCTAGTATAAGGTATATTCCCAATTTTTTTGGAGCAGAGTTATTGGCACTTGTCTATAACGATATATGTGAAAATTGCATTTTTATCAGGTAAATCATTAATTTTTTTTTTAACGCGCAGATTGTCGAGCATCTGGACTAATTATTATTGAACTAGGTACAATGCTGAAGGTTTCCTAGTATAAGGTATATCCCCAATTTTTTTTGCAGCAGAGTTATTAGCACGTGTCTTTGATGATATATAGGAAAATTGCATTTTTATCAGGTAAATCACTAACTTTTTTTTAACGAGCAGATTGTCGAGCATCTGGATTAATTATTATTGGACTAGGTACAATGCTGAAGGTTTCCTAGTATAAGGTTTATCCCAAATTTTTTTTGGATCAGAGTTATTGGCACTTGCCAATGACGATATATGTGAAAATTGCATTTTTATCAGGTAAATCACTAACTTTTTTTTTAACGAGCAGATTGTCGAGCATCTGGACTAATTATTATTGAACTAGGTACAATGCTGAAGGTTTCCTAGTATAAGGTATAGCCCCAATTTTTTTTGCAGCAGAGTTATTAGCACTTGTCTATGACGATATATGTGAAAATTGCATTTTTATCAGGTAAATATCTAACTTTTTTTTAACGAGCAGATTGTCGAGCATCTGGATTAATTATTATTGGACTAGGTACAATGCTGAAGGTTTCCTAGTATAAGGTTTATCCCAAATTTTTTTTGGATCAGAGTTATTGGCACTTGTCTATGACGATATATAGGAAAATTGCATTTTTATCAGGTAAATCACTAACTTTTTTTTAACGAGCAGATTGTCGATCATCTGGACTAATTATTATTGGACTAGGTACAATGCTGAAGGATTCCTAGTATAAGGTATATCCTCAATTTTATTTGCAGCAGAGTTATTGGCACTTGTCTATGACGATATATGTGAAAATTACATTTTTATCAGGTAAATCACTAACTTTTTTTTAACGAGCAGATTGTCCAGCATCTGGACTAATTATTATTCAACTGCTAAAGGTTTCCTAATATAAGGTTTATCCCAAATTTTTTTTGGATCAGAGTTATTAGCACTTGCCTATGACGATATATGTGAAAATTGCATTTTTATCAGGTAAATCACTAACTTTTTTTTTAACGAGCAGATTGTCGAGCATCTGGACTAATTATTATTGGACTAGGTACAATGCTGAAGGATTCCTAGTATAAGGTATATCCCAAATTTTTTTTGGATCAGAGTTATTGGCACTTGTCTATGACGATATATAGGAAAATTGCATTTTTATCAGGTAAATCACTAATTTTTTTTTTAACGTGCAGATTGTCGAGCATCTGGACTAATTATTATTGGACTAGGTACAATGCTGAAGGTTTCCTAGTATAAGGTATATCCCCAATTTTTTTTGGAGCAGAGTTATTGGCACTTGTCTATGACGATATATGTGAAAATTGCATTTTTATCAGGTAAATCACTAACTTTTTTTTTAACGAGCAGATTGTCGAGCATCTGGATTAATTATTATTGAACTAGGTACAATGCTGAAGGATTCCTAGTATAAGGTATATCCCAAATTTTTTTTGGATCAGAGTTATTGGCACTTGTCTATGACGATATATAGGAAAATTGCATTTTTATCAGGTAAATCACTAATTTTTTTTTTAACGTGCAGATTGTCGAGCATCTGGACTAATTATTATTGAACTAGATACAATGCTGAGGGATTCCTAGTATAAGGTATATCCCAAATTTTTTTTGGAGCAGAGTTATTAGCACTTGTCTATGACGATATATGTGAAAATTGCATTTTTATCAGGTAAATCACTAACTTTTTTTTTAACGAGCAGATTGTCGAGCGTCTGGACTAATTATTATTGGACTAGGTACAATGCTGAAGGTTTCCTAGTATAAGGTATAGCCCCAATTTTTTTTGCAGCAGAGTTATTAGCACTTGTCTATGACGATATATGTGAAAATTGCATTTTTATCAGGTAAATATCTAACTTTTTTTTAACGAGCAGATTGTCGAGCATCTGGATTAATTATTATTGGACTAGGTACAATGCTAAAGGTTTCCTAGTATAAGGTTTATAGCAATTTTTTTTTGGATCAGAGTTATTGGCACTTGTCTATGACGATATATAGGAAAATTGCATTTTTATCAGGTAAATGTCTAACTTTTTTTTTAACGAGCAGATTGTCGAGCATCTGGACTAATTATTATTGGACTAGGTACAATGCTGAAGGATTCCTAGTATAAGGTATATCCCAAATTTTTTTTGGAGCAGAGTTATTAGCACTTGTCTATGACGATATATGTGAAAATTGCATTTTTATCAGGTAAATCACTAACTTTTTTTTAACGAGCAGATTGTCGAGCATCTGGATTAATTATTATTGGACTAGGTACAATGCTGAAGGTTTCCTAGTATAAGGTATATCCCCAATTTTTTTGGATCAGAGTTATTGGCACTTGTCTATGACGATATATAGGAAAATTGCATTTTTATCAGGTAAATCACTAACTTTTTTTTTAACGAGCAGATTGTCGAGCGTCTGGACTAATTATTATTGGACTAGGTACAATGCTGAAGGTTTCCTAGTATAAGGTATATCCCCAATTTTTTTTGCAGCAGAGTTATTAGCACGTGTCTTTGATGATATATAGGAAAATTGCATTTTTATCAGGTAAATCACAAACTTTTTTTTAACGAGCAGATTGTCGAGCATCTGGACTAATTATTATTGGACTAGGTGTAATGGTGAAGGTTTCCTAGTATAAGGTATATTCCCAATTTTTTTGGAGCAGAGTTATTGGCACTTGTCTATAACGATATATGTGAAAATTGCATTTTTATCAGGTAAATCATTAATTTTTTTTTTAACGCGCAGATTGTCGAGCATCTGGACTAATTATTATTGAACTAGGTACAATGCTGAAGGTTTCCTAGTATAAGGTATATCCCCAATTTTTTTTGCAGCAGAGTTATTAGCACGTGTCTTTGATGATATATAGGAAAATTGCATTTTTATCAGGTAAATCACTAACTTTTTTTTAACGAGCAGATTGTCGAGCATCTGGATTAATTATTATTGGACTAGGTACAATGCTGAAGGTTTCCTAGTATAAGGTTTATCCCAAATTTTTTTTGGATCAGAGTTATTGGCACTTGCCAATGACGATATATGTGAAAATTGCATTTTTATCAGGTAAATCACTAACTTTTTTTTTAACGAGCAGATTGTCGAGCATCTGGACTAATTATTATTGAACTAGGTACAATGCTGAAGGTTTCCTAGTATAAGGTATAGCCCCAATTTTTTTTGCAGCAGAGTTATTAGCACTTGTCTATGACGATATATGTGAAAATTGCATTTTTATCAGGTAAATATCTAACTTTTTTTTAACGAGCAGATTGTCGAGCATCTGGATTAATTATTATTGGACTAGGTACAATGCTGAAGGTTTCCTAGTATAAGGTTTATCCCAAATTTTTTTTGGATCAGAGTTATTGGCACTTGTCTATGACGATATATAGGAAAATTGCATTTTTATCAGGTAAATCACTAACTTTTTTTTAACGAGCAGATTGTCGATCATCTGGACTAATTATTATTGGACTAGGTACAATGCTGAAGGATTCCTAGTATAAGGTATATCCTCAATTTTATTTGCAGCAGAGTTATTGGCACTTGTCTATGACGATATATGTGAAAATTACATTTTTATCAGGTAAATCACTAACTTTTTTTTAACGAGCAGATTGTCCAGCATCTGGACTAATTATTATTCAACTGCTAAAGGTTTCCTAATATAAGGTTTATCCCAAATTTTTTTTGGATCAGAGTTATTAGCACTTGCCTATGACGATATATGTGAAAATTGCATTTTTATCAGGTAAATCACTAACTTTTTTTTTAACGAGCAGATTGTCGAGCATCTGGACTAATTATTATTGGACTAGGTACAATGCTGAAGGATTCCTAGTATAAGGTATATCCCAAATTTTTTTTGGATCAGAGTTATTGGCACTTGTCTATGACGATATATAGGAAAATTGCATTTTTATCAGGTAAATCACTAATTTTTTTTTTAACGTGCAGATTGTCGAGCATCTGGACTAATTATTATTGGACTAGGTACAATGCTGAAGGTTTCCTAGTATAAGGTATATCCCCAATTTTTTTTGGAGCAGAGTTATTGGCACTTGTCTATGACGATATATGTGAAAATTGCATTTTTATCAGGTAAATCACTAACTTTTTTTTTAACGAGCAGATTGTCGAGCATCTGGATTAATTATTATTGAACTAGGTACAATGCTGAAGGATTCCTAGTATAAGGTATATCCCAAATTTTTTTTGGATCAGAGTTATTGGCACTTGTCTATGACGATATATAGGAAAATTGCATTTTTATCAGGTAAATCACTAACTTTTTTTTTAACGAGCAGATTGTCGAGCATCTGGATTAATTATTATTGAACTAGGTACAATGCTGAAGGATTCCTAGTATAAGATATATCCCAAATTTTTTTTGGATCAGAGTTATTGGCACTTGTCTATGACGATATATAGGAAAATTGCATTTTTATCAGGTAAATCACTAACTTTTTTTTTAACGAACAGATTGTCGAGCATCTGGACTAATTATTATTGGACTAGGTACAATGCTGAAGGATTCCTAGTATAAGGTATATCCCCAATTTTTTTTGCAGCAGAGTTATTAGCACGTGTCTTTGATGATATGTAGGAAAATTGCATTTTTATCAGGTAAATCACAAACTTTTTTTTAACGAGCAGATTGTCGAGCTTCTGGACTAATTATTATTGGACTAGGTGTAATGGTGAAGGTTTCCTAGGATAAGGTATATTCCCATTTTTTTTTGGAGCAGAGTTATTGGCACTTGTCTATAACGATATATGTGAAAATTGCATTTTTATCAGGTAAATCACTAACTTTTTTTTAACGAGCAGATTGTCGAGCATCTGGATTAATTATTATTGGACTAGGTACAATGCTGAAGGTTTCCTAGTATAAGGTTTATCCCAAATTTTTTTTGGATCAGAGTTATTGGCACTTGCCAATGACGATATATGTGAAAATTGCATTTTTATCAGGTAAATCACTAACTTTTTTTTTAACGAGCAGATTGTCGAGCATCTGGACTAATTATTATTGAACTAGGTACAATGCTGAAGGTTTCCTAGTATAAGGTATAGCCCCAATTTTTTTTGCAGCAGAGTTATTAGCACTTGTCTATGACGATATATGTGAAAATTGCATTTTTATCAGGTAAATATCTAACTTTTTTTTAACGAGCAGATTGTCGAGCATCTGGACTAATTATTATTGGACTAGGTACAATGCTGAAGGATTCCTAGTATAAGGTATATCCCCAATTTTTTTTGCAGCAGAGTTATTAGCACGTGTCTTTGATGATATATAGGAAAATTGCATTTTTATCAGGTAAATCACTAACTTTTTTTTTAACGAACAGATTGTCGAGCATCTGGACTAATTATTATTGAACTAGGTACAATGCTGAAGGTTTCCTAGTATAAGGTATAGCCCCAATATTTTTTGCAGCAGAGTTATTAGCACTTGTCTATGACGATATATGTGAAAATTGCATTTTTATCAGATAAATATCTAACTTTTTTTTAACGAGCAGATTGTCGAGCATCTGGACTAATTATTATTGAACTAGGTACAATGCTGAAGGTTTCCTAGTATAAGGTATATCCTCAATTTTTTTTGCAGCAGAGTTATTAGCACTTGTCTATGACGATATATGTGAAAATTGCATTTTTATCAGGTAAATATCTAACTTTTTTTTAACGAGCAGATTGTCGAGCATCTGGACTAATTATTATTGGACTAGGTACAATGCTGAAGGTTTCCTAGTATAAGGTTTATCCCAAATTTTTTTTGGATCAGAGTTATTGGCACTTGTCTATGACGATATATAGGAAAATTGCATTTTTATCAGGTAAATCACTAACTTTTTTTTTAACGAGCAGATTGTCGAGCATCTGGACTAATTATTATTGAACTAGGTACAATGCTGAAGGTTTCCTAGTATAAGGTATATCCCCAATTTTTTTTGCAGCAGAGTTATTAGCACTTGTCTATGACGATATATGTGAAAATTGCATTTTTATCAGGTAAATATCTAACTTTTTTTTAACGAGCAGATTGTCGAGCATCTGGACTAATTATTATTGAACTAGGTACAATGCTGAAGGTTTCCTAGTATAAGGTATATCCTCAATTTTTTTTTGCAGCAGAGTTATTAGCACTTGTCTATGACGATATATGTGAAAATTGCATTTTTATCAGGTAAATATCTAACTTTTTTTTAACGAGCAGATTGTCGATCATCTGGACTAATTATTATTGGACTAGGTACAATGCTGAAGGATTCCTAGTATAAGGTATATCCCCAATTTTTTTTGCAGCAGAGTTATTAGCACGTGTCTTTGATGATATATAGGAAAATTGCATTTTTATCAGGTAAATCACTAACTTTTTTTTTAACGAACAGATTGTCGAGCATCTGGACTAATTATTACTGGACTAGGTACATTGCTAAAGGTTTCCTAGTATAAGGTATATCCCAAATTTTTTTTGGAGCAGAGTTATTGGCACTTGTCTATGACGATATATGTGAAAATTGCATTTTTATCAGGTAAATCACTAACTTTTTTTTTAACGAGCAGATTGTCGAGCATCTGGACTAATTATTATTGGAGTAGGTACAATGCTGAAGGTTGCCTAGTATGAGGTATATCCCCAATTTTTTTGCAGCAGAGTTATTGGCACTTGTCTATGACGATATATAGGAAAATTGCATTTTTATCAGGTAAATCACTAACTTTTTTTTTAACGAACAGATTGTCGAGCATCTAGACTAATTATTATTGGACTAGGTACAATGCTGAAGGATTCCTAGTATAAGGTATATCCCCAATTTTTTTTGCAGCAGAGTTATTAGCACGTGTCTTTGATGATATATAGGAAAATTGCATTTTTATCAGGTAAATCACTAACTTTTTTTTTAACGAGCAGATTGTCGAGCGTCTGGACTAATTATTATTGGACTAGGTACAATGCTGAAGGTTTCCTAGTATAAGGTATATCCCCAATTTTTTTGGATCAGAGTTATTGGCACTTGTCTATGACGATATATAGGAAAATTGCATTTTTATCAGGTAAATCACTAACTTTTTTTTTAACGAGCAGATTGTCGAGCATCTGGACTAATTATTATTGAACTAGGTACAATGCTGAAGGTTTCCTAGTATAAGGTATATCCTCAATTTTTTTTTGCAGCAGAGTTATTAGCACTTGTCTATGACGATATATGTGAAAATTGCATTTTTATCAGGTAAATATCTAACTTTTTTTTAACGAGCAGATTGTCGATCATCTGGACTAATTATTATTGGACTAGGTACAATGCTGAAGGATTCCTAGTATAAGGTATATCCCCAATTTTTTTTGCAGCAGAGTTATTAGCACGTGTCTTTGATGATATATAGGAAAATTGCATTTTTATCAGGTAAATCACTAACTTTTTTTTTAACGAGCAGATTGTCGAGCGTCTGGACTAATTATTATTGGACTAGGTACAATGCTGAAGGTTTCCTAGTATAAGGTATATCCCCAATTTTTTTGGATCAGAGTTATTGGCACTTGTCTATGACGATATATAGGAAAATTGCATTTTTATCAGGTAAATCACTAACTTTTTTTTTAACGAGCAGATAGTACAGCATCTGAACTAATTATTATTGGACTAGGTACAATGCTGAAGGTTTCCTAGTATAAGGTATATCCCAAATTTTTTTTGGATCAGAGTTATTGGCACTTGTCTATGACGATATATAGGAAAATTGCATTTTTATCAGGTAAATCACTAACTTTTTTTTTAACGAACAGATTGTCGAGCATCTAGACTAATTATTATTGGACTAGGTACAATGCTGAAGGATTCCTAGTATAAGGTATATCCCCAATTTTTTTTGCAGCAGAGTTATTAGCACGTGTCTTTGATGATATATAGGAAAATTGCATTTTTATCAGGTAAATCACTAACTTTTTTTTTAACGAGCAGATTGTCGAGCGTCTGGACTAATTATTATTGGACTAGGTACAATGCTGAAGGATTCCTAGTATAAGGTATATCCCCAATTTTTTTTGCAGCAGAGTTATTAGCACGTGTCTTTGATGATATATAGGAAAATTGCATTTTTATCAGGTAAATCACTAACTTTTTTTTTAACGAACAGATTGTCGAGCATCTGGACTAATTATTACTGGACTAGGTACATTGCTAAAGGTTTCCTAGTATAAGGTATATCCCAAATTTTTTTTGGAGCAGAGTTATTGGCACTTGTCTATGACGATATATGTGAAAATTGCATTTTTATCAGGTAAATCACTAACTTTTTTTTTAACGAGCAGATTGTCGAGCATCTGGACTAATTATTATTGGAGTAGGTACAATGCTGAAGGTTGCCTAGTATGAGGTATATCCCCAATTTTTTTGCAGCAGAGTTATTGGCACTTGTCTATGACGATATATAGGAAAATTGCATTTTTATCAGGTAAATCACTAACTTTTTTTTTAACGAACAGATTGTCGAGCATCTAGACTAATTATTATTGGACTAGGTACAATGCTGAAGGATTCCTAGTATAAGGTATATCCCCAATTTTTTTTGCAGCAGAGTTATTAGCACGTGTCTTTGATGATATATAGGAAAATTGCATTTTTATCAGGTAAATCACTAACTTTTTTTTTAACGAGCAGATTGTCGAGCGTCTGGACTAATTATTATTGGACTAGGTACAATGCTGAAGGTTTCCTAGTATAAGGTATATCCCCAATTTTTTTGGATCAGAGTTATTGGCACTTGTCTATGACGATATATAGGAAAATTGCATTTTTATCAGGTAAATCACTAACTTTTTTTTTAACGAGCAGATAGTACAGCATCTGAACTAATTATTATTGGACTAGGTACAATGCTGAAGGTTTCCTAGTATAAGGTATATCCCAAATTTTTTTTGGATCAGAGTTATTGGCACTTGTCTATGACGATATATAGGAAAATTGCATTTTTATCAGGTAAATCACTAACTTTTTTTTTAACGAACAGATTGTCGAGCATCTAGACTAATTATTATTGGACTAGGTACAATGCTGAAGGATTCCTAGTATAAGGTATATCCCCAATTTTTTTTGCAGCAGAGTTATTAGCACGTGTCTTTGATGATATATAGGAAAATTGCATTTTTATCAGGTAAATCACAAACTTTTTTTTAACGAGCAGATTGTCGAGCTTCTGGACTAATTATTATTGGACTAGGTGTAATGGTGAAGGTTTCCTAGGATAAGGTATATTCCCAATTTTTTTGGAGCAGAGTTATTGGCACTTGTCTATAACGATATATGTGAAAATTGCATTTTTATCAGGTAAATCACAAACTTTTTTTTAACGAGCAGATTGTCGAGCTTCTGGACTAATTATTATTGGACTAGGTACAATGCTGAAGGATTCCTAGTATAAGGTATATCCCAATTTTTTTTTGGATCAGAGTTATTGGCACTTGTCTATGACGATATATAGGAAAATTGCATTTTTATCAGGTAAATCACTAACTTTTTTTTTAACGAGCAGATTGTCGAGCATCTGGATTAATTATTATTGAACTAGGTACAATGCTGAAGGATTCCTAGTATAAGGTATATCCCAAATTTTTTTTGGATCAGAGTTATTGGCACTTGTCTATGACGATATATAGGAAAATTGCATTTTTATCAGGTAAATCACTAACTTTTTTTTTAACGAACAGATTGTCGAGCATCTAGACTAATTATTATTGGACTAGGTACAATGCTGAAGGATTCCTAGTATAAGGTATATCCCCAATTTTTTTTGCAGCAGAGTTATTAGCACGTGTCTTTGATGATATATAGGAAAATTGCATTTTTATCAGGTAAATCACAAACTTTTTTTTAACGAGCAGATTGTCGAGCTTCTGGACTAATTATTATTGGACTAGGTGTAATGGTGAAGGTTTCCTAGGATAAGGTATATTCCCAATTTTTTTGGAGCAGAGTTATTGGCACTTGTCTATAACGATATATGTGAAAATTGCATTTTTATCAGGTAAATCACTAACTTTTTTTTAACGAGCAGATTGTCGAGCATCTGGATTAATTATTATTGGACTAGGTACAATGCTGAAGGTTTCCTAGTATAAGGTTTATCCCAAATTTTTTTTGCAGCAGAGTTATTAGCACTTGTCTATGACGATATATGTGAAAATTGCATTTTTATCAGGTAAATATCTAACTTTTTTTTAACGAGCAGATTGTCGAGCATCTGGATTAATTATTATTGAACTAGGTACAATGCTGAAGGATTCCTAGTATAAGGTATATCCCAAATTTTTTTTGGATCAGAGTTATTGGCACTTGTCTATGACGATATATGTGAAAATTGCATTTTTATCAGGTAAATCACTAACTTTTTTTTTAACGAGCAGATTGTCGAGCATCTGGACTAATTATTATTGAACTAGGTACAATGCTGAAGGTTTCCTAGTATAAGGTATAGCCCCAATTTTTTTTGCAGCAGAGTTATTAGCACTTGTCTATGACGATATATGTGAAAATTGCATTTTTATCAGGTAAATATCTAACTTTTTTTTAACGAGCAGATTGTCGAGCATCTGGACTAATTATTATTGGACTAGGTACAATGCTGAAGGATTCCTAGTATAAGGTATATCCCCAATTTTTTTTGCAGCAGAGTTATTAGCACGTGTCTTTGATGATATATAGGAAAATTGCATTTTTATCAGGTAAATCACAAACTTTTTTTTTAACGAACAGATTGTCGAGCATCTGGACTAATTATTATTGAACTAGGTACAATGCTGAAGGTTTCCTAGTATAAGGTATAGCCCCAATTTTTTTTGCAGCAGAGTTATTAGCACTTGTCTATGACGATATATGTGAAAATTGCATTTTTATCAGGTAAATATCTAACTTTTTTTTAACGAGCAGATTGTCGAGCATCTGGACTAATTATTATTGAACTAGGTACAATGCTGAAGGTTTCCTAGTATAAGGTATATCCTCAATTTTTTTTGCAGCAGAGTTATTAGCACTTGTCTATGACGATATATGTGAAAATTGCATTTTTATCAGGTAAATATCTAACTTTTTTTTAACGAGCAGATTGTCGAGCATCTGGACTAATTATTATTGGACTAGGTACAATGCTGAAGGTTTCCTAGTATAAGGTATATCCTCAATTTTTTTTGCAGCAGAGTTATTAGCACTTGTCTATGACGATATATGTGAAAATTGCATTTTTATCAGGTAAATATCTAACTTTTTTTTAACGAGCAGATTGTCGAGCATCTGGACTAATTATTATTGGACTAGGTACAATGCTGAAGGATTCCTAGTATAAGGTATATCCCCAATTTTTTTTGCAGCAGAGTTATTAGCACTTGTCTATGACGATATATGTGAAAATTGCATTTTTATCAGGTAAATATCTAACTTTTTTTAACGAGCAGATTGTCGAGCATCTGGACTAATTATTATTGAACTAGGTACAATGCTGAAGGTTTCCTAGTATAAGGTATATCCTCAATTTTTTTTGCAGCAGAGTTATTAGCACTTGTCTATGACGATATATGTGAAAATTGCATTTTTATCAGGTAAATATCTAACTTTTTTTTAACGAGCAGATTGTCGAGCATCTGGACTAATTATTATTGGACTAGGTACAATGCTGAAGGTTTCCTAGTATAAGGTTTATCCCAAATTTTTTTTGGATCAGAGTTATTGGCACTTGTCTATGACGATATATAGGAAAATTGCATTTTTATCAGGTAAATCACTAACTTTTTTTTAACGAGCAGATTGTCGATCATCTGGACTAATTATTATTGGACTAGGTACAATGCTGAAGGATTCCTAGTATAAGGTATATCCCCAATTTTTTTTGCAGCAGAGTTATTAGCACGTGTCTTTGATGATATATAGGAAAATTGCATTTTTATCAGGTAAATCACTAACTTTTTTTTTAACGAACAGATTGTCGAGCATCTGGACTAATTATTACTGGACTAGGTACATTGCTAAAGGTTTCCTAGTATAAGGTATATCCCAAATTTTTTTTGGAGCAGAGTTATTGGCACTTGTCTATGACGATATATGTGAAAATTGCATTTTTATCAGGTAAATCACTAACTTTTTTTTTAACGAGCAGATTGTCGAGCATCTGGATTAATTATTATTGAACTAGGTACAATGCTGAAGGATTCCTAGTATAAGGTATATCCCAAATTTTTTTTGGATCAGAGTTATTGGCACTTGTCTATGACGATATATAGGAAAATTGCATTTTTATCAGGTAAATCACTAACTTTTTTTTTAACGAGCAGATTGTCGAGCATCTGGATTAATTATTATTGAACTAGGTACAATGCTGAAGGATTCCTAGTATAAGGTATATCCCAAATTTTTTTTGGATCAGAGTTATTGGCACTTGTCTATGACGATATATAGGAAAATTGCATTTTTATCAGGTAAATCACTAACTTTTTTTTTAACGAACAGATTGTCGAGCATCTGGACTAATTATTATTGGACTAGGTACAATGCTGAAGGATTCCTAGTATAAGGTATATCCCCAATTTTTTTTGCAGCAGAGTTATTAGCACGTGTCTTTGATGATATATAGGAAAATTGCATTTTTATCAGGTAAATCACAAACTTTTTTTTAACGAGCAGATTGTCGAGCTTCTGGACTAATTATTATTGGACTAGGTGTAATGGTGAAGGTTTCCTAGGATAAGGTATATTCCCAATTTTTTTGGAGCAGAGTTATTGGCACTTGTCTTTGACGATATATGTGAAAATTGCATTTTTATCAGGTAAATCATTAACTTTTTTTTTAACGAACAGATTGTCGAGCATCTGGACTAATTATTATTGGACTAGATACAATGCTGAAGGATTCCTAGTATAAGGTATATCCCCAATTTTTTTTGGAGCAGAGTTATTAGCACTTGTCTTTGACGATATATGTGAAAATTGCATTTTTATCAGGTAAATCATTAACTTTTTTTTTAACGAACAGATTGTCGAGCATCTGGACTAATTATTATTGGACTAGGTACAATGCTGAAGGATTCCTAGTATAAGGTATATCCCCAATTTTTTTTGCAGCAGAGTTATTAGCACGTGTCTTTGATGATATATAGGAAAATTGCATTTTTATCAGGTAAATCACAAACTTTTTTTTAACGAGCAGATTGTCGAGCTTCTGGACTAATTATTATTGGACTAGGTGTAATGGTGAAGGTTTCCTAGGATAAGGTATATTCCCAATTTTTTTGGAGCAGAGTTATTGGCACTTGTCTATGACGATATATGTGAAAATTGCATTTTTATCAGGTAAATCACTAACTTTTTTTTTAACGAGCAGATTGTCGAGCATCTGGATTAATTATTATTGAACTAGGTACAATGCTGAAGGATTCCTAGTATAAGGTATATCCCAAATTTTTTTTGGATCAGAGTTATTGGCACTTGTCTATGACGATATATGTGAAAATTGCATTTATATTAGGTAAATCACTAACTTTTTTTTTAACGAGCAGATTGTCGAGCATCTGGATTAATTATTATTGGACTAGGTACAATGCTGAAGGATTCCTAGTATAAGGTATATCCCAAATTTTTTTTGGATCAGAGTTATTGGCACTTGCCAATGACGATATATGTGAAAATTGCATTTTTATCAGGTAAATCACTAACTTTTTTTTAACGAGCAGATTGTCGAGCATCTGGACTAATTATTACTGGACTAGGTACATTGCTAAAGGTTTCCTAGTATAAGGTATATCCCAAATTTTTTTTGGATCAGAGTTATTGGCACTTGTCTATGACGATATATGTGAAAATTGCATTTATATTAGGTAAATCACTAACTTTTTTTTTAACGAGCAGATTGTCGAGCATCTGGATTAATTATTATTGGACTAGGTACAATGCTGAAGGATTCCTAGTATAAGGTATATCCCCAATTTTTTTTGCAGCAGAGTTATTAGCACGTGTCTTTGATGATATATAGGAAAATTGCATTTTTATCAGGTAAATCACAAACTTTTTTTTAACGAGCAGATTGTCGAGCTTCTGGACTAATTATTATTGGACTAGGTACAATGCTGAAGGTTTTCTAGTATAAGGTTTATCCCAAATTTTTTTTGGATCAGAGTTATTGGCACTTGTCTATGACGATATATAGGAAAATTGCATTTTTATCAGGTAAATCACTAACTTTTTTTTTAACGAGCAGATTGTCGATCATCTGGACTAATTATTATTGGACTAGGTACAATGCTGAAGGATTCCTAGTATAAGGTATATCCCCAATTTTTTTTGCAGCAGAGTTATTAGCACGTGTCTTTGATGATATATAGGAAAATTGCATTTTTATCAGGTAAATCACTAACTTTTTTTTAACGAGCAGATTGTCGAGCATCTGGATTAATTATTATTGGACTAGGTACAATGCTGAAGGATTCCTAGTATAAGGTATATCCCAAATTTTTTTTGGATCAGAGTTATTGGCACTTGCCAATGACGATATATGTGAAAATTGCATTTTTATCAGGTAAATCACTAACTTTTTTTTAACGAGCAGATTGTCGAGCATCTGGACTAATTATTACTGGACTAGGTACATTGCTAAAGGTTTCCTAGTATAAGGTATATCCCAAATTTTTTTTGGAGCAGAGTTATTAGCACTTGTCTATGACGATATATGTGAAAATTGCATTTATATCAGGTAAATCACTAACTTTTTTTTTAACGAGCAGATTGTCGAGCATCTCGACTAATTATTATTGGACTAGGTACAATGCTGAAGGTTTCCTAGTATAAGGTACATCCCAAATTTTTTTTGGATCAGAGTTATTGGCACTTGTCTATGACGATATATGTGAAAATTGCATTTTTATCAGGTAAATCACTAACTTTTTTTTTAACGAGCAGATGGTCGAGCATCTGGACTAATTATTATTGAACTAGATACAATGCTGAGGGATTCCTAGTATAAGGTATATCCCAAATTTTTTTTGGATCAGAGTTATTGGCACTTGTCTATGACGATATATAGGAAAATTGCATTTTTATCAGGTAAATCACTAACTTTTTTTTTAACGAACAGATTGTCGAGCATCTGGACTAATTATTATTGGACTAGGTACAATGCTGAAGGATTCCTAGTATAAGGTATATCCCCAATTTTTTTTGCAGCAGAGTTATTAGCACGTGTCTTTGATGATATATAGGAAAATTGCATTTTTATCAGGTAAATCACAAACTTTTTTTTAACGAGCAGATTGTCGAGCTTCTGCACTAATTATTATTGGACTAGGTGTAATGGTGAAGGTTTCCTAGGATAAGGTATATTCCCAATTTTTTTGGAGCAGAGTTATTGGCACTTGTCTATAACGATATATGTGAAAATTGCATTTTTATCAGGTAAATCACTAACTTTTTTTTAACGAGCAGATTGTCGAGCATCTGGACTAATTATTATTGGACTAGGTACAATGCTGAAGGATTCCTAGTATAAGGTATATCCCAAATTTTTTTTGGATCAGAGTTATTGGCACTTGTCTATGACGATATATAGGAAAATTGCATTTTTATCAGGTAAATCACTAATTTTTTTTTTAACGTGCAGATTGTCGAGCATCTGGACTAATTATTATTGGACTAGGTACAATGCTGAAGGTTTCCTAGTATAAGGTATATCCCCAATTTTTTTGGATCAGAGTTATTGGCACTTGTCTATGACGATATATAAGAAAATTGCATTTTTATCAGGTAAATCACTAACTTTTTTTTTAACGAGCAGATTGTCGAGCATCTGGACTAATTATTATTGGACTAGATACAATGCTGAAGGATTCCTAGTATAAGGTATATCCCAAATTTTTTTTGGATCAGAGTTATTGGCACTTGTCTATGACGATATATAGGAAAATTGCATTTTTATCAGGTAAATCACTAATTTTTTTTTTAACGTGCAGATTGTCGAGCATCTGGACTAATTATTATTGGACTAGGTACAATGCTGAAGGTTTCCTAGTATAAGGTTTATCCCAAATTTTTTTTGGATCAGAGTTATTGGCACTTGTCTATGACGATATATAGGAAAATTGCATTTTTATCAGGTAAATCACTAATTTTTTTTTTAACGTGCAGATTGTCGAGCATCTGGACTAATTATTATTGGACTAGGTACAATGCTGAAGGTTTCCTAGTATAAGGTATATCCCAAATTTTTTTTTGGAGCAGAGCTATTGGCACTTGTCTATGACTATATATAGGAAAATTGCATTTTTATCAGGTAAATCACTAACTTTTTTTTTAACGAGCAGATGGTCGAGCATCTGGACTAATTATTATTGAACTAGGTACAATGCTGAAGGATTCCTAGTATAAGGTATATCCCAAATTTTTTTTGGATCAGAGTTATTAGCACTTGTCTATGACGATATATAGGAAAATTGCATTTTTATCAGGTAAATCACTAACTTTTTTTTTAACGAACAGATTGTCGAGCATCTGGACTAATTATTATTGGACTAGGTACAATGCTGAAGGATTCCTAGTATAAGGTATATCCCCAATTTTTTTTGCAGCAGAGTTATTAGCACGTGTCTTTGATGATATATAGGAAAATTGCATTTTTATCAGGTAAATCACTATCTTTTTTTTAACGAGCAGATTGTCGAGCATATGGATTAATTATTATTGGACTAGGTACAATGCTGAAGGTTTCCTAGTATAAGGTTTATCCCAAATTTTTTTTGGATCAGAGTTATTGGCACTTGCCAATGACGATATATGTGAAAATTGCATTTTTATCAGGTAAATCACTAACTTTTTTTTTAACGAGCAGATTGTCGAGCATCTGGACTAATTATTATTGAACTAGGTACAATGCTGAAGGTTTCCTAGTATAAGGTATATCCTCAATTTTTTTTGCAGCAGAGTTATTAGCACTTGTCTATGACGATATATGTGAAAATTGCATTTTTATCAGGTAAATATCTAACTTTTTTTTAACGAGCAGATTGTCGAGCATCTGGACTAATTATTATTGGACTAGGTACAATGCTGAAGGTTTTCTAGTATAAGGTTTATCCCAAATTTTTTTTGGATCAGAGTTATTGGCACTTGTCTATGACGATATATAGGAAAATTGCATTTTTATCAGGTAAATCACTAACTTTTTTTTTAACGAGCAGATTGTCGAGCTTCTGCACTAATTATTATTGGACTAGGTGTAATGGTGAAGGTTTCCTAGGATAAGGTATATTCCCAATTTTTTTGGAGCAGAGTTATTGGCACTTGTCTATAACGATATATGTGAAAATTGCATTTTTATCAGGTAAATATCTAACTTTTTTTTAACGAGCAGATTGTCGAGCATCTGGACTAATTATTATTGGACTAGGTACAATGCTGAAGGATTCCTAGTATAAGGTATATCCCAAATTTTTTTTGGATCAGAGTTATTAGCACGTGTCTTTGATGATATATAGGAAAATTGCATTTTTATCAGGTAAATCACAAACTTTTTTTTAACGAGCAGATTGTCGAGCTTCTGCACTAATTATTATTGGACTAGGTGTAATGGTGAAGGTTTCCTAGGATAAGGTATATTCCCAATTTTTTTGGAGCAGAGTTATTGGCACTTGTCTATAACGATATATGTGAAAATTGCATTTTTATCAGGTAAATCACTAACTTTTTTTTAACGAGCAGATTGTCGAGCATCTGGACTAATTATTATTGGACTAGGTACAATGCTGAAGGATTCCTAGTATAAGGTATATCCCAAATTTTTTTTGGATCAGAGTTATTGGCACTTGTCTATGACGATATATAGGAAAATTGCATTTTTATCAGGTAAATCACTAATTTTTTTTTTAACGTGCAGATTGTCGAGCATCTGGACTAATTATTATTGGACTAGGTACAATGCTGAAGGTTTCCTAGTATAAGGTATATCCCCAATTTTTTTGGATCAGAGTTATTGGCACTTGTCTATGACGATATATAAGAAAATTGCATTTTTATCAGGTAAATCACTAACTTTTTTTTTAACGAGCAGATTGTCGAGCATCTGGACTAATTATTATTGGACTAGATACAATGCTGAAGGATTCCTAGTATAAGGTATATCCCAAATTTTTTTTGGATCAGAGTTATTGGCACTTGTCTATGACGATATATAGGAAAATTGCATTTTTATCAGGTAAATCACTAATTTTTTTTTTAACGTGCAGATTGTCGAGCATCTGGACTAATTATTATTGGACTAGGTACAATGCTGAAGGTTTCCTAGTATAAGGTTTATCCCAAATTTTTTTTGGATCAGAGTTATTGGCACTTGTCTATGACGATATATAGGAAAATTGCATTTTTATCAGGTAAATCACTAATTTTTTTTTTAACGTGCAGATTGTCGAGCATCTGGACTAATTATTATTGGACTAGGTACAATGCTGAAGGTTTCCTAGTATAAGGTATATCCCAAATTTTTTTTTGGAGCAGAGCTATTGGCACTTGTCTATGACTATATATAGGAAAATTGCATTTTTATCAGGTAAATCACTAACTTTTTTTTTAACGAGCAGATGGTCGAGCATCTGGACTAATTATTATTGAACTAGGTACAATGCTGAAGGATTCCTAGTATAAGGTATATCCCAAATTTTTTTTGGATCAGAGTTATTAGCACTTGTCTATGACGATATATAGGAAAATTGCATTTTTATCAGGTAAATCACTAACTTTTTTTTTAACGAACAGATTGTCGAGCATCTGGACTAATTATTATTGGACTAGGTACAATGCTGAAGGATTCCTAGTATAAGGTATATCCCCAATTTTTTTTGCAGCAGAGTTATTAGCACGTGTCTTTGATGATATATAGGAAAATTGCATTTTTATCAGGTAAATCACTAACTTTTTTTTAACGAGCAGATTGTCGAGCATATGGATTAATTATTATTGGACTAGGTACAATGCTGAAGGTTTCCTAGTATAAGGTTTATCCCAAATTTTTTTTGGATCAGAGTTATTGGCACTTGCCAATGACGATATATGTGAAAATTGCATTTTTATCAGGTAAATCACTAACTTTTTTTTTAACGAGCAGATTGTCGAGCATCTGGACTAATTATTATTGAACTAGGTACAATGCTGAAGGTTTCCTAGTATAAGGTATATCCTCAATTTTTTTTGCAGCAGAGTTATTAGCACTTGTCTATGACGATATATGTGAAAATTGCATTTTTATCAGGTAAATATCTAACTTTTTTTTAACGAGCAGATTGTCGAGCATCTGGACTAATTATTATTGGACTAGGTACAATGCTGAAGGTTTTCTAGTATAAGGTTTATCCCAAATTTTTTTTGGATCAGAGTTATTGGCACTTGTCTATGACGATATATAGGAAAATTGCATTTTTATCAGGTAAATCACTAACTTTTTTTTTAACGAGCAGATTGTCGATCATCTGGACTAATTATTATTGGACTAGGTACAATGCTGAAGGATTCCTAGTATAAGGTATATCCCCAATTTTTTTTGCAGCAGAGTTATTAGCACGTGTCTTTGATGATATATAGGAAAATTGCATTTTTATCAGGTAAATCACTAACTTTTTTTTAACGAGCAGATTGTCGAGCATCTGGATTAATTATTATTGGACTAGGTACAATGCTGAAGGTTTCCTAGTATAAGGTTTATCCCAAATTTTTTTTGGATCAGAGTTATTGGCACTTGCCAATGACGATATATGTGAAAATTGCATTTTTATCAGGTAAATCACTAACTTTTTTTTAACGAGCAGATTGTCGAGCATCTGGACTAATTATTATTGGACTAGGTACAATGCTGAAGGATTCCTAGTATAAGGTATATCCCATTTTTTTTTTGGATCAGAGTTATTGGCTCTTGTCTATGACGATATATAGGAAAATTGCATATTTATCAGGTAAATCACTAACTTTTTTTTTAACGAACAGATTGTCGAGCATCTGGACTAATTATTACTGGACTAGGTACAATGCTGAAGGTTTCTTAGTATAAGGTATATCCCAAATTTTTTTTGGATCAGAGTTATTGGCACTTGTCTATGACGATATATAGGAAAATTGCTTATTTATCAGGTAAATCACTAACTTTTTTTTTAACGAACAGATTGTCGAGCATCTGGACTAATTATTACTGGACTAGGTACATTGCTAAAGGTTTCCTAGTATAAGGTATATCCCAAATTTTTTTTGGAGCAGAGTTATTAGCACTTGTCTATGACGATATATGTGAAAATTGCATTTATATCAGGTAAATCACTAACTTTTTTTTTAACGAGCAGATTGTCGAGCATCTCGACTAATTATTATTGGACTAGGTACAATGCTGAAGGTTTCCTAGTATAAGGTACATCCCAAATTTTTTTTGGATCAGAGTTATTGGCACTTGTCTATGACGATATATGTGAAAATTGCATTTTTATCAGGTAAATCACTAACTTTTTTTTTAACGAGCAGATGGTCGAGCATCTGGACTAATTATTATTGAACTAGATACAATGCTGAGGGATTCCTAGTATAAGGTATATCCCAAATTTTTTTTGGAGCAGAGTTATTGGCGCTTGTCTATGACGATATATGTGAAAATTGCATTTTTATCAGGTAAATCACTAACTTTTTTTTTAACGAGCAGATTGTCGAGCGTCTGGACTAATTATTATTGGACTAGGTACAATGCTGAAGGTTTTCTAGTATAAGGTTTATCCCAAATTTTTTTTGGATCAGAGTTATTGGCACTTGTCTATGACGATATATAGGAAAATTGCATTTTTATCAGGTAAATCACTAACTTTTTTTTTAACGAGCAGATTGTCGATCATCTGGACTAATTATTATTGGACTAGGTACAATGCTGAAGGATTCCTAGTATAAGGTATATCCCCAATTTTTTTTGCAGCAGAGTTATTAGCACGTGTCTTTGATGATATATAGGAAAATTGCATTTTTATCAGGTAAATCACTAACTTTTTTTTAACGAGCAGATTGTCGAGCATCTGGATTAATTATTATTGGACTAGGTACAATGCTGAAGGTTTCCTAGTATAAGGTTTATCCCAAATTTTTTTTGGATCAGAGTTATTGGCACTTGCCAATGACGATATATGTGAAAATTGCATTTTTATCAGGTAAATCACTAACTTTTTTTTAACGAGCAGATTGTCGAGCATCTGGACTAATTATTATTGGACTAGGTACAATGCTGAAGGATTCCTAGTATAAGGTATATCCCATTTTTTTTTTGGATCAGAGTTATTGGCTCTTGTCTATGACGATATATAGGAAAATTGCATATTTATCAGGTAAATCACTAACTTTTTTTTTAACGAACAGATTGTCGAGCATCTGGACTAATTATTACTGGACTAGGTACAATGCTGAAGGTTTCTTAGTATAAGGTATATCCCAAATTTTTTTTGGATCAGAGTTATTGGCACTTGTCTATGACGATATATAGGAAAATTGCTTATTTATCAGGTAAATCACTAACTTTTTTTTTAACGAACAGATTGTCGAGCATCTGGACTAATTATTACTGGACTAGGTACATTGCTAAAGGTTTCCTAGTATAAGGTATATCCCAAATTTTTTTTGGAGCAGAGTTATTAGCACTTGTCTATGACGATATATGTGAAAATTGCATTTATATCAGGTAAATCACTAACTTTTTTTTTAACGAGCAGATTGTCGAGCATCTCGACTAATTATTATTGGACTAGGTACAATGCTGAAGGTTTCCTAGTATAAGGTACATCCCAAATTTTTTTTGGATCAGAGTTATTGGCACTTGTCTATGACGATATATGTGAAAATTGCATTTTTATCAGGTAAATCACTAACTTTTTTTTTAACGAGCAGATGGTCGAGCATCTGGACTAATTATTATTGAACTAGATACAATGCTGAGGGATTCCTAGTATAAGGTATATCCCAAATTTTTTTTGGAGCAGAGTTATTGGCACTTGTCTATGACGATATATGTGAAAATTGCATTTTTATCAGGTAAATCACTAACTTTTTTTTTAACGAGCAGATTGTCGAGCGTCTGGACTAATTATTATTGGACTAGGTACAATGCTGAAGGTTTCCTAGTATAAGGTATATCCCCAATTTTTTTTGGAGCAGAGTTATTGGCACTTGTCTATGACGATATATGTGAAAATTGCATTTTTATCAGGTAAATCACAAACTTTTTTTTAACGAGCAGATTGTCGAGCTTCTGGACTAATTATTATTGGACTAGGTGTAATGGTGAAGGTTTCCTAGGATAAGGTATATTCCCAATTTTTTTGGAGCAGAGTTATTGGCACTTGTCTATAACGATATATGTGAAAATTGCATTTTTATCAGGTAAATCACTAACTTTTTTTTAACGAGCAGATTGTCGAGCATCTGGACTAATTATTATTGGACTAGGTACAATGCTGAAGGATTCCTAGTATAAGGTATATCCCAAATTTTTTTTGGAGCAGAGTTATTAGCACTTGTCTATGACGATATATGTGAAAATTGCATTTTTATCAGGTAAATCACTAACTTTTTTTTAACGAGCAGATTGTCGAGCGTCTGGACTAATTATTATTGGACTAGGTACAATGCTGAAGGTTTCCTAGTATAAGGTATATCCCCAATTTTTTTGGATCAGAGTTATTGGCACTTGTCTATGACGATATATAGGAAAATTGCATTTTTATCAGGTAAATCACTAACTTTTTTTTTAACGAGCAGATTGTCGAGCGTCTGGACTAATTATTATTGGACTAGGTACAATGCTGAAGGTTTCCTAGTATAAGGTATATCCCCAATTTTTTTTGCAGCAGAGTTATTAGCACGTGTCTTTGATGATATATAGGAAAATTGCATTTTTATCAGGTAAATCACAAACTTTTTTTTAACGAGCAGATTGTCGAGCATCTGGACTAATTATTATTGGACTAGGTGTAATGGTGAAGGTTTCCTAGTATAAGGTATATTCCCAATTTTTTTGGAGCAGAGTTATTGGCACTTGTCTATAACGATATATGTGAAAATTGCATTTTTATCAGGTAAATCATTAATTTTTTTTTTAACGCGCAGATTGTCGAGCATCTGGACTAATTATTATTGGACTAGGTACAATGCTGAAGGTTTCCTAGTATAAGGTATATCCCCAATTTTTTTTGCAGCAGAGTTATTAGCACGTGTCTTTGATGATATATAGGAAAATTGCATTTTTATCAGGTAAATCACTAACTTTTTTTAACGAGCAGATTGTCGAGCATCTGGATTAATTATTATTGGACTAGGTACAATGCTGAAGGTTTCCTAGTATAAGGTTTATCCCAAATTTTTTTTGGATCAGAGTTATTGGCACTTGCCAATGACGATATATGTGAAAATTGCATTTTTATCAGGTAAATCACTAACTTTTTTTTTAACGAGCAGATTGTCGAGCATCTGGACTAATTATTATTGAACTAGGTACAATGCTGAAGGATTCCTAGTATAAGGTATAGCCCCAATTTTTTTTGCAGCAGAGTTATTAGCACTTGTCTATGACGATATATGTGAAAATTGCATTTTTATCAGGTAAATATCTAACTTTTTTTTAACGAGCAGATTGTCGAGCATCTGGATTAATTATTATTGGACTAGGTACAATGCTGAAGGTTTCCTAGTATAAGGTTTATCCCAAATTTTTTTTGGATCAGAGTTATTGGCACTTGTCTATGACGATATATAGGAAAATTGCATTTTTATCAGGTAAATCACTAACTTTTTTTTAACGAGCAGATTGTCGATCATCTGGACTAATTATTATTGGACTAGGTACAATGCTGAAGGATTCCTAGTATAAGGTATATCCTCAATTTTATTTGCAGCAGAGTTATTGGCACTTGTCTATGACGATATATGTGAAAATTGCATTTTTATCAGGTAAATCACTAACTTTTTTTTTAACGAGCAGATTGTCCAGCATCTAGACTAATTATTATTCAACTGCTAAAGGTTTCCTAATATAAGGTTTATCCCAAATTTTTTTTGGATCAGAGTTATAAGCACTTGCCTATGACGATATATGTGAAAATTGCATTTTTATCAGGTAAATCACTAACTTTTTTTTTAACGAGCAGATTGTCGAGCATCTGGACTAATTATTATTGGACTAGGTACAATGCTGAAGGATTCCTAGTATAAGGTATATCCCAAATTTTTTTTGGATCAGAGTTATTGGCACTTGTCTATGACGATATATAGGAAAATTGCATTTTTATCAGGTAAATCACTAATTTTTTTTTTAACGTGCAGATTGTCGAGCATCTGGACTAATTATTATTGGACTAGGTACAATGCTGAAGGTTTCCTAGTATAAGGTATATCCCAAATTTTTTTTGGAGCAGAGTTATTGGCACTTGTCTATGACGATATATGTGAAAATTGCATTTTTATCAGGTAAATCACTAACTTTTTTTTTAACGAGCAGATTGTCGAGCATCTGGATTAATTATTATTGAACTAGGTACAATGCTGAAGGATTCCTAGTATAAGGTATATCCTAAATTTTTTTTGGATCAGAGTTATTGGCACTTGTCTATGACGATATATAGGAAAATTGCATTTTTATCAGGTAAATCACTAACTTTTTTTTTAACGAGCAGATTGTCGAGCATCTGGATTAATTATTATTGAACTAGGTACAATGCTGAAGGATTCCTAGTATAAGGTATATCCCAAATTTTTTTTGGATCAGAGTTATTGGCACTTGTCTATGACGATATATATGAAAATTGCATTTTTATCAGGTAAATCACTAACTTTTTTTTTAACGAACAGATTGTCGAGCATCTGGACTAATTATTATTGGACTAGGTACAATGCTGAAGGATTCCTAGTATAAGGTATATCCCCAATTTTTTTTGCAGCAGAGTTATTAGCACGTGTCTTTGATGATATATAGGAAAATTGCATTTTTATCAGGTAAATCACAAACTTTTTTTTAACGAGCAGATTGTCGAGCTTCTGGACTAATTATTATTGGACTAGGTGTAATGGTGAAGGTTTCCTAGGATAAGGTATATTCCCAATTTTTTTGGAGCAGAGTTATTGGCACTTGTCTATAACGATATATGTGAAAATTGCATTTTTATCAGGTAAATCACTAACTTTTTTTTAACGAGCAGATTGTCGAGCATCTGGATTAATTATTATTGGACTAGGTACAATGCTGAAGGTTTCCTAGTATAAGGTTTATCCCAAATTTTTTTTGGATCAGAGTTATTGGCACTTGCCAATGACGATATATGTGAAAATTGCATTTTTATCAGGTAAATCACTAACTTTTTTTTTAACGAGCAGATTGTCGAGCATCTGGACTAATTATTATTGAACTAGGTACAATGCTGAAGGTTTCCTAGTATAAGGTATAGCCCCAATTTTTTTTGCAGCAGAGTTATTAGCACTTGTCTATGACGATATATGTGAAAATTGCATTTTTATCAGGTAAATATCTAACTTTTTTTTAACGAGCAGATTGTCGAGCATCTGGATTAATTATTATTGGACTAGGTACAATGCTGAAGGTTTCCTAGTATAAGGTATATCCCCAATTTTTTTGGATCAGAGTTATTGGCACTTGTCTATGACGATATATAGGAAAATTGCATTTTTATCAGGTAAATCACTAACTTTTTTTTTAACGAGCAGATTGTCGAGCGTCTGGACTAATTATTATTGGACTAGGTACAATGCTGAAGGTTTCCTAGTATAAGGTATATCCCCAATTTTTTTTGCAGCAGAGTTATTAGCACGTGTCTTTGATGATATATAGGAAAATTGCATTTTTATCAGGTAAATCACAAACTTTTTTTTAACGAGCAGATTGTCGAGCATCTGGACTAATTATTATTGAACTAGGTACAATGCTGAAGGTTTCCTATTATAAGGTATATCCCCAATTTTTTTGGATCAGAGTTATTAGCACTTGTCTATGACGATATATAGGAAAATTGCATTTTTATCAGGTAAATATCTAACTTTTTTTTTAACGAGCAGATTGTCGAGCATCTGGACTAATTATTATTGGACTAGATACAATGCTGAAGGTTTCCTAGTACAAGGTATATCCCCAATTTTTTTTGCAGCAGAGTTATTAGCACGTGTCTTTGATGATATATAGGAAAATTGCATTTTTATCAGGTAAATCACTAACTTTTTTTTAACGAGCAGATTGTCGAGCATCTGGATTAATTATTATTGGACTAGGTACAATGCTGAAGGTTTCCTAGTATAAGGTTTATCCCAAATTTTTTTTGGATCAGAGTTATTGGCACTTGCCAATGACGATATATGTGAAAATTGCATTTTTATCAGGTAAATCACTAACTTTTTTTTTAACGAGCAGATTGTCGAGCATCTGGACTAATTATTATTGAACTAGGTACAATGCTGAAGGTTTCCTAGTATAAGGTTTATCCCAAATTTTTTTTGGATCAGAGTTATTGGCACTTGCCAATGACGATATATGTGAAAATTGCATTTTTATCAGGTAAATCACTAACTTTTTTTTAACGAGCAGATTGTCGAGCATCTGGACTAATTATTATTGGACTAGGTACAATGCTGAAGGTTTCCTAGTATAAGGTTTATCCCAAATTTTTTTTGGATCAGAGTTATTGGCACTTGTCTATGACGATATATAGGAAAATTGCATTTTTATCAGGTAAATCACTAACTTTTTTTTAACGAGCAGATTGTCGATCATCTGGACTAATTATTATTGGACTAGGTACAATGCTGAAGGATTCCTAGTATAAGGTATATCCTCAATTTTATTTGCAGCAGAGTTATTGGCACTTGTCTATGACGATATATGTGAAAATTGCATTTTTATCAGGTAAATCACTAACTTTTTTTTTAACGAGCAGATTGTCCAGCATCTAGACTAATTATTATTCAACTGCTAAAGGTTTCCTAATATAAGGTTTATCCCAAATTTTTTTTGGATCAGAGTTATTAGCACTTGCCTATGACGATATATGTGAAAATTGCATTTTTATCAGGTAAATCACTAACTTTTTTTTTAACGAGCAGATTGTCGAGCATCTGGACTAATTATTATTGGACTAGGTACAATGCTGAAGGATTCCTAGTATAAGGTATATCCCAAATTTTTTTTGGATCAGAGTTATTGGCACTTGTCTATGACGATATATAGGAAAATTGCATTTTTATCAGGTAAATCACTAATTTTTTTTTTAACGTGCAGATTGTCGAGCATCTGGACTAATTATTATTGGACTAGGTACAATGCTGAAGGTTTCCTAGTATAAGGTATATCCCAAATTTTTTTTGGAGCAGAGTTATTGGCACTTGTCTATGACGATATATGTGAAAATTGCATTTTTATCAGGTAAATCACTAACTTTTTTTTTAACGAGCAGATTGTCGAGCATCTGGATTAATTATTATTGAACTAGGTACAATGCTGAAGGATTCCTAGTATAAGGTATATCCTAAATTTTTTTTGGATCAGAGTTATTGGCACTTGTCTATGACGATATATAGGAAAATTGCATTTTTATCAGGTAAATCACTAACTTTTTTTTTAACGAGCAGATTGTCGAGCATCTGGATTAATTATTATTGAACTAGGTACAATGCTGAAGGATTCCTAGTATAAGGTATATCCCAAATTTTTTTTGGATCAGAGTTATTGGCACTTGTCTATGACGATATATATGAAAATTGCATTTTTATCAGGTAAATCACTAACTTTTTTTTTAACGAACAGATTGTCGAGCATCTGGACTAATTATTATTGGACTAGGTACAATGCTGAAGGATTCCTAGTATAAGGTATATCCCCAATTTTTTTTGCAGCAGAGTTATTAGCACGTGTCTTTGATGATATATAGGAAAATTGCATTTTTATCAGGTAAATCACAAACTTTTTTTTAACGAGCAGATTGTCGAGCTTCTGGACTAATTATTATTGGACTAGGTGTAATGGTGAAGGTTTCCTAGGATAAGGTATATTCCCAATTTTTTTGGAGCAGAGTTATTGGCACTTGTCTATAACGATATATGTGAAAATTGCATTTTTATCAGGTAAATCACTAACTTTTTTTTAACGAGCAGATTGTCGAGCATCTGGATTAATTATTATTGGACTAGGTACAATGCTGAAGGTTTCCTAGTATAAGGTTTATCCCAAATTTTTTTTGGATCAGAGTTATTGGCACTTGCCAATGACGATATATGTGAAAATTGCATTTTTATCAGGTAAATCACTAACTTTTTTTTTAACGAGCAGATTGTCGAGCATCTGGACTAATTATTATTGAACTAGGTACAATGCTGAAGGTTTCCTAGTATAAGGTATAGCCCCAATTTTTTTTGCAGCAGAGTTATTAGCACTTGTCTATGACGATATATGTGAAAATTGCATTTTTATCAGGTAAATATCTAACTTTTTTTTAACGAGCAGATTGTCGAGCATCTGGATTAATTATTATTGGACTAGGTACAATGCTGAAGGTTTCCTAGTATAAGGTATATCCCCAATTTTTTTTGCAGCAGAGTTATTAGCACGTGTCTTTGATGATATATGTGAAAATTGCATTTTTATCAGGTAAATCACTAACTTTTTTTTTAACGAGCAGATTGTCGAGCATCTGGACTAATTATTATTGAACTAGGTACAATGCTGAAGGTTTCCTAGTATAAGGTATATCCCCAATTTTTTTTGCAGCAGAGTTATTAGCACTTGTCTATGACGATATATGTGAAAATTGCATTTTTATCAGGTAAATATCTAACTTTTTTTTAACGAGCAGATTGTCGAGCATCTGGATTAATTATTATTGGACTAGGTACAATGCTGAAGGTTTCCTAGTATAAGGTATATCCCCAATTTTTTTTGCAGCAGAGTTATTAGCACGTGTCTTTGATGATATATGTGAAAATTGCATTTTTATCAGGTAAATCACTAACTTTTTTTTTAACGAGCAGATTGTCGAGCATCTGGACTAATTATTATTGGACTAGGTACAATGCTGAAGGATTCCTAGTATAAGGTATATCCCCAATTTTTTTTGCAGTAGAGTTATTAACACGTGTCTTTGATGATATATAGGAAAATTGCTTTTTTATCAGGTAAATCACAAACTTTTTTTTAACGAGCAGATTGTCGAGCATCTGGATTAATTATTATTGAACTAGGTACAATGCTGAAGGATTCCTAGTATAAGGTATATCCCAAATTTTTTTTGGATCAGAGTTATTGGCACTTGTCTATGACGATATATAGGAAAATTGCATTTTTATCAGGTAAATCACTAACTTTTTTTTTAACGAACAGATTGTCGAGCATCTGGACTAATTATTATTGGACTAGGTACAATGCTGAAGGATTCCTAGTATAAGGTATATCCCCAATTTTTTTTGCAGCAGAGTTATTAACACGTGTCTTTGATGATATATAGGAAAATTGCTTTTTTATCAGGTAAATCACTAACTTTTTTTTTAACGAGCAGATTGTCGAGCATCTGGACTAATTATTATTGGACTAGGTACAATGCTGAAGGATTCCTAGTATAAGGTATATCCCAAATTTTTTTTGGATCAGAGTTATTGGCACTTGTCTATGACGATATATAGGAAAATTGCATTTTTATCAGGTAAATCACTAACTTTTTTTTTAACGAACAGATTGTCGAGCATCTGGACTAATTATTATTGGACTAGGTACAATGCTGAAGGATTCCTAGTATAAGGTATATCCCCAATTTTTTTTGGATCAGAGTTATTGGCACTTGCCTATGACGATATATGTGAAAATTGCATTTTTATCAGGTAAATCACTAACTTTTTTTTTAACGAGCAGATTGTCGAGCATCTGGACTAATTATTATTGGACTAGGTACAATGCTGAAGGATTCCTAGTATAAGGTATATCCCAAATTTTTTTTGGATCAGAGTTATTGGCACTTGTCTATGACGATATATAGGAAAATTGCATTTTTATCAGGTAAATCACTAATTTTTTTTTTAACGTGCAGATTGTCGAGCATCTGGATTAATTATTATTGAACTAGGTACAATGCTGAAGGTTTCCTAGTATAAGGTATATCCCCAATTTTTTTTGGAGCAGAGTTATTGGCACTTGTCTATGACGATATATGTGAAAATTGCATTTTTATCAGGTAAATCACTAACTTTTTTTTTAACGAGCAGATTGTCGAGCATCTGGATTAATTATTATTGGACTAGGTACAATGCTGAAGGATTCCTAGTATAAGGTATATCCCCAATTTTTTTTGGATCAGAGTTATTGGCACTTGCCTATGACGATATATGTGAAAATTGCATTTTTATCAGGTAAATCACTAACTTTTTTTTTAACGAGCAGATTGTCGAGCATCTGGACTAATTATTATTGGACTAGGTACAATGCTGAAGGATTCCTAGTATAAGGTATATCCCAAATTTTTTTTGGATCAGAGTTATTGGCACTTGTCTATGACGATATATAGGAAAATTGCATTTTTATCAGGTAAATCACTAACTTTTTTTTTAACGAGCAGATTGTCGAGCATCTGGATTAATTATTATTGAACTAGGTACAATGCTGAAGGTTTCCTAGTATAAGGTATATCCCAAATTTTTTTTGGAGCAGAGTTATTGGCACTTGTCTATGACGATATATGTGAAAATTGCATTTTTATCAGGTAAATCACTAACTTTTTTTTTAACGAGCAGATTGTCGAGCATCTGGACTAATTATTATTGGACTAGGTACAATGCTGAAGGATTCCTAGTATAAGGTATATCCCAAATTTTTTTTGGATCAGAGTTATTGGCACTTGTCTATGACGATATATAGGAAAATTGCATTTTTATCAGGTAAATCACTAACTTTTTTTTTAACGAACAGATTGTCGAGCATCTGGACTAATTATTATTGGACTAGGTACAATGCTGAAGGATTCCTAGTATAAGGTATATCCCCAATTTTTTTTGGATCAGAGTTATTGGCACTTGCCTATGACGATATATGTGAAAATTGCATTTTTATCAGGTAAATCACTAACTTTTTTTTTAACGAGCAGATTGTCGAGCATCTGGACTAATTATTATTGGACTAGGTACAATGCTGAAGGATTCCTAGTATAAGGTATATCCCAAATTTTTTTTGGATCAGAGTTATTGGCACTTGTCTATGACGATATATAGGAAAATTGCATTTTTATCAGGTAAATCACTAATTTTTTTTTTAACGTGCAGATTGTCGAGCATCTGGATTAATTATTATTGAACTAGGTACAATGCTGAAGGTTTCCTAGTATAAGGTATATCCCCAATTTTTTTTGGAGCAGAGTTATTGGCACTTGTCTATGACGATATATGTGAAAATTGCATTTTTATCAGGTAAATCACTAACTTTTTTTTTAACGAGCAGATTGTCGAGCATCTGGATTAATTATTATTGGACTAGGTACAATGCTGAAGGATTCCTAGTATAAGGTATATCCCCAATTTTTTTTGGATCAGAGTTATTGGCACTTGCCTATGACGATATATGTGAAAATTGCATTTTTATCAGGTAAATCACTAACTTTTTTTTTAACGAGCAGATTGTCGAGCATCTGGACTAATTATTATTGGACTAGGTACAATGCTGAAGGATTCCTAGTATAAGGTATATCCCAAATTTTTTTTGGATCAGAGTTATTGGCACTTGTCTATGACGATATATAGGAAAATTGCATTTTTATCAGGTAAATCACTAACTTTTTTTTTAACGAGCAGATTGTCGAGCATCTGGATTAATTATTATTGAACTAGGTACAATGCTGAAGGATTCCTAGTATAAGGTATATCCCAAATTTTTTTTGGATCAGAGTTATTGGCACTTGTCTATGACGATATATAGGAAAATTGCATTTTTATCAGGTAAATCACTAACTTTTTTTTTAACGAGCAGATTGTCGAGCATCTGGATTAATTATTATTGAACTAGGTACAATGCTGAAGGATTCCTAGTATAAGGTATATCCCAAATTTTTTTTGGATCAGAGTTATTGGCACTTGTATATGACGATATATAGGAAAATTGCATTTTTATCAGGTAAATCACTAACTTTTTTTTTAACGAGCAGATTGTCGAGCATCTGGACTAATTATTATTGGACTAGGTACAATGCTGAAGGTTTCCTAGTATAAGGTATATCCCCAATTTTTTTGGATCAGAGTTATTAGCACTTGTCTATGACCATATATGTGAAAATTGCATTTTTATCAGGTAAATATCTAACTTTTTTTTTAACGAGCAGATTGTCGAGCATCTGGACTAATTATTATTGGACTAGGTACAATGCTGAAGGTTTCCTAGTATAAGGTATATCCCCAATTTTTTTTGCAGCAGAGTTATTAGCACGTGTCTTTGATGATATATAGGAAAATTGCATTTTTATCAGGTAAATCACTAATTTTTTTTTAACGAGCAGATTGTCGAGCATCTGGATTAATTATTATTGAACTAGGTACAATGCTGAAGGATTCCTAGTATAAGGTATATCCCAAATTTTTTTTGGATCAGAGTTATTGGCACTTGTATATGACGATATATAGGAAAATTGCATTTTTATCAGGTAAATCACTAACTTTTTTTTTAACGAGCAGATTGTCGAGCATCTGGACTAATTATTATTGGACTAGGTACAATGCTGAAGGTTTCCTAGTATAAGGTTTATCCCAAATTTTTTTTGGATCAGAGTTATTGGCACTTGCCAATGACGATATATGTGAAAATTGCATTTTTATCAGGTAAATCACTAACTTTTTTTTTAACGAGCAGATTGTCGAGCATCTGGACTAATTATTATTGAACTAGGTACAATGCTGAAGGTTTCCTAGTATAAGGTATAGCCCCAATTTTTTTTGCAGCAGAGTTATTAGCACTTGTCTATGACGATATATGTGAAAATTGCATTTTTATCAGGTAAATATCTAACTTTTTTTTAACGAGCAGATTGTCGAGCATCTGGATTAATTATTATTGGACTAGGTACAATGCTGAAGGTTTCCTAGTATAAGGTATATCCCCAATTTTTTTTGCAGCAGAGTTATTAGCTCGTGTCTTTGATGATATATGTGAAAATTGCATTTTTATCAGGTAAATCACTAACTTTTTTTTTAACGAGCAGATTGTCGAGCATCTGGACTAATTATTATTGAACTAGGTACAATGCTGAAGGTTTCCTAGTATAAGGTATATCCCCAATTTTTTTTGCAGCAGAGTTATTAGCACTTGTCTATGACGATATATGTGAAAATTGCATTTTTATCAGGTAAATATCTAACTTTTTTTTAACGAGCAGATTGTCGAGCATCTGGATTAATTATTATTGAACTAGGTACAATGCTGAAGGATTCCTAGTATAAGGTATATCCCAAATTTTTTTTGGATCAGAGTTATTGGCACTTGTCTATGACGATATATAGGAAAATTGCATTTTTATCAGGTAAATCACTAACTTTTTTTTTAACGAACAGATTGTCGAGCATCTGGACTAATTATTATTGGACTAGGTACAATGCTGAAGGATTCCTAGTATAAGGTATATCCCCAATTTTTTTTGCAGCAGAGTTATTAACACGTGTCTTTGATGATATATGTGAAAATTGCATTTTTATCAGGTAAATCACAAACTTTTTTTTAACGAGCAGATTGTCGAGCATCTGGACTAATTATTATTGGACTAGGTGTAATGGTGAAGGTTTCCTAGTATAAGGTATATTCCCAATTTTTTTGGAGCAGAGTTATTGGCACTTGTCTATGACGATATATGTGAAAATTGCATTTTTATCAGGTAAATCACTAACTTTTTTTTTAACGAGCAGATTGTCGAGCATCTGGACTAATTATTATTGGACTAGGTACAATGCTGAAGGATTCCTAGTATAAGGTATATCCCCAATTTTTTTTGCAGCAGAGTTATTAGCACGTGTCTTTGATGATATATAGGAAAATTGCATTTTTATCAGGTAAATCACTAACTTTTTTTTAACGAGCAGATTGTCGAGCATCTGGATTAATTATTATTTGACTAGGTACAATGCTGAAGGTTTTCTAGTATAAGGTTTATCCCAAATTTTTTTTGGATCAGAGTTATTGGCACTTGCCAATGACGATATATGTGAAAATTGCATTTTTATCAGGTAAATCACTAACTTTTTTTTAACGAGCAGATTGTCGAGCATCTGGACTAATTATTATTGAACTAGATACAATGCTGAGGGATTCCTAGTATAAGGTATATCCCAAATTTTTTTTGGAGCAGAGTTATTAGCACTTGTCTATGACGATATATGTGAAAATTGCATTTTTATCAGGTAAATCACTAACTTTTTTTTTAACGAGCAGATTGTCGAGCGTCTGGACTAATTATTATTGGACTAGGTACAATGCTGAAGGTTTCCTAGTATAAGGTATATCCCCAATTTTTTTGGATCAGAGTTATTGGCACTTGTCTATGACGATATATAGGAAAATTGCATTTTTATCAGGTAAATCACTAACTTTTTTTTTAACGAGCAGATTGTCGAGCGTCTGGACTAATTATTATTGGACTAGGTACAATGCTGAAGGATTCCTAGTATAAGGTATATCCTCAATTTTTTTTGCAGCAGTTATTAGAACTTGTCTATGACGATATATAGGAAAATTGCATTTTTATCAGGTAAATCACTAACTTTTTTTTAACGAGCAGATTGTCGAGCGTCTGGACTAATTATTATTGGACTAGGTACAATGCTGAAGGTTTCCTAGTATAAGGTATATCCCCAATTTTTTTGGATCAGAGTTATTGGCACTTGTCTATGACGATATATAGGAAAATTGCATTTTTATCAGGTAAATCACTAACTTTTTTTTTAACGAGCAGATTGTCGAGCGTCTGGACTAATTATTATTGGACTAGGTACAATGCTGAAGGTTTCCTAGTATAAGGTATATCCCCAATTTTTTTGGATCAGAGTTATTGGCACTTGTCTATGACGATATATAGGAAAATTGCATTTTTATCAGGTAAATATCTAACTTTTTTTTTAACGAGCAGATTGTCGAGCATCTGGACTAATTATTATTGGACTAGGTACAATGCTGAAGGTTTCCTAGTATAAGGTATATCCCCAATTTTTTTGGATCAGAGTTATTGGCACTTGTCTATGACGATATATAGGAAAATTGCATTTTTATCAGGTAAATCACTAACTTTTTTTTTAACGAGCAGATTGTCGAGCGTCTGGACTAATTATTATTGGACTAGGTACAATGCTGAAGGTTTCCTAGTATAAGGTATATCCCCAATTTTTTTGGATCAGAGTTATTGGCACTTGTCTATGACGATATATAGGAAAATTGCATTTTTATCAGGTAAATCACTAACTTTTTTTTTAACGAGCAGATTGTCGAGCGTCTGGACTAATTATTATTGGACTAGGTACAATGCTAAAGGTTTCCTAGTATAAGGTTTATCGCAATTTTTTTTTGGATCAGAGTTATTGGCACTTGTCTATGACGATATATAGGAAAATTGCATTTTTATCAGGTAAATATCTAACTTTTTTTTTAACGAGCAGATTGTCGAGCATCTGGACTAATTATTATTGGACTAGGTACAATGCTGAAGGATTCCTAGTATAAGGTATATCCCAAATTTTTTTTGGAGCAGAGTTATTAGCACTTGTCTATGACGATATATGTGAAAATTGCATTTTTATCAGGTAAATCACTAACTTTTTTTTTAACGAGCAGATTGTCGAGCGTCTGGACTAATTATTATTGGACTAGGTACAATGCTGAAGGTTTCCTAGTATAAGGTATATCCCCAATTTTTTTGGATCAGAGTTATTGGCACTTGTCTATGACGATATATAGGAAAATTGCATTTTTATCAGGTAAATCACTAACTTTTTTTTTAACGAACAGATTGTCGAGCATCTGGACTAATTATTATTGGACTAGGTACAATGCTGAAGGATTCCTAGTATAAGGTATATCCCCAATTTTTTTTGCAGCAGAGTTATTAGCACGTGTCTTTGATGATAGATAGGAAAATTGCATTTTTATCAGGTAAATCACAAACTTTTTTTAACGAGCAGATTGTCGAGCATCTGGACTAATTATTATTGGACTAGGTGTAATGGTGAAGGTTTCCTAGTATAAGGTATATTCCCAATTTTTTTGGAGCAGAGTTATTGGCACTTGTCTATAACGATATATGTGAAAATTGCATTTTTATCAGGTAAATCATTAATTTTTTTTTTAACGAGCAGATTGTCGAGCATCTGGACTAATTATTATTGGACTAGGTACAATGCTGAAGGTTTCCTAGTATAAGGTATATCCCCAATTTTTTTGGATCAGAGTTATTGGCACTTGTCTATGACGATATATAGGAAAATTGCATTTTTATCAGGTAAATCACTAACTTTTTTTTTAACGAGCAGATTGTCGAGCGTCTGGACTAATTATTATTGGACTAGGTACAATGCTGAAGGTTTCCTAGTATAAGGTATATCCCCAATTTTTTTGGATCAGAGTTATTGGCACTTGCCAATGACGATATATGTGAAAATTGCATTTTTATCAGGTAAATCACTAACTTTTTTTTAACGAGCAGATTGTCGAGCATCTGGACTAATTATTATTGGACTAGGTACAATGCTGAAGGATTCCTAGTATAAGGTATATCCCATTTTTTTTTTGTATCAGAGTTATTGGCTCTTGTCTATGACGATATATAGGAAAATTGCATATTTATCAGGTAAATCACTAACTTTTTTTTTAACGAACAGATTGTCGAGCATCTGGACTAATTATTACTGGACTAGGTACAATGCTGAAGGTTTCTTAGTATAAGGTATATCCCAAATTTTTTTTGGAGCAGAGTTATTGGCACTTGTCTATGACGATATATGTGAAAATTGCATTTTTATCAGGTAAATCACTAACTTTTTTTTTAACGAGCAGATTGTCGAGCATCTGGATTAATTATTATTGAACTAGGTACAATGCTGAAGGATTCCTAGTATAAGGTATATCCCAAATTTTTTTTGGATCAGAGTTATTGGCACTTGTCTATGACGATATATAGGAAAATTGCATTTTTATCAGGTAAATCACTAACTTTTTTTTTAACGAGCAGATTGTCGAGCATCTGGATTAATTATTATTGAACTAGGTACAATGCTGAAGGATTCCTAGTATAAGGTATATCCCAAATTTTTTTTGGATCAGAGTTATTGGCACTTGTCTATGACGATATATAGGAAAATTGCATTTTTATCAGGTAAATCACTAACTTTTTTTTTAACGAACAGATTGTCGAGCATCTGGACTAATTATTATTGGACTAGGTACAATGCTGAAGGATTCCTAGTATAAGGTATATCCCCAATTTTTTTTGGATCAGAGTTATTGGCACTTGCCTATGACGATATATGTGAAAATTGCATTTTTATCAGGTAAATCACTAACTTTTTTTTTAACGAGCAGATTGTCGAGCATCTGGACTAATTATTATTGGACTAGGTACAATGCTGAAGGATTCCTAGTATAAGGTATATCCCAAATTTTTTTTGGATCAGAGTTATTGGCACTTGTCTATGACGATATATAGGAAAATTGCATTTTTATCAGGTAAATCACTAATTTTTTTTTTAACGTGCAGATTGTCGAGCATCTGGACTAATTATTATTGGACTAGGTACAATGCTGAAGGTTTCCTAGTATAAGGTATATCCCAAATTTTTTTTGGAGCAGAGTTATTGGCACTTGTCTATGACGATATATGTGAAAATTGCATTTTTATCAGGTAAATCACTAACTTTTTTTTTAACGAGCAGATTGTCGAGCATCTGGATTAATTATTATTGAACTAGGTACAATGCTGAAGGATTCCTAGTATAAGGTATATCCCAAATTTTTTTTGGAGCAGAGTTATTGGCACTTGTCTATGACGATATATGTGAAAATTGCATTTTTATCAGGTAAATCACTAACTTTTTTTTAACGAGCAGATTGTCGAGCATCTGGACTAATTATTATTGGACTAGGTACAATGCTGAAGGATTCCTAGTATAAGGTATATCCCATTTTTTTTTTGGATCAGAGTTATTGGCTCTTGTCTATGACGATATATAGGAAAATTGCATATTTATCAGGTAAATCACTAACTTTTTTTTTAACGAACAGATTGTCGAGCATCTGGACTAATTATTATTGGACTAGGTACAATGCTGAAGGTTTCTTAGTATAAGGTATATCCCAAATTTTTTTTGGATCAGAGTTATTGGCACTTGTCTATGACGATATATGTGAAAATTGCATTTTTATCAGGTAAATCACTAACTTTTTTTTAACGAGCAGATTGTCGAGCATCTGGATTAATTATTATTGAACTAGGTACAATGCTGAAGGATTCCTAGTATAAGGTATATCCCAAATTTTTTTTGGATCAGAGTTATTGGCACTTGTCTATGACGATATATAGGAAAATTGCATTTTTATCAGGTAAATCACTAACTTTTTTTTTAACGAACAGATTGTCGAGCATCTGGATTAATTATTATTGGACTAGGTACAATGCTGAAGGTTTCCTAGTATAAGGTTTATCCCAAATTTTTTTTGGATCAGAGTTATTGGCACTTGCCAATGACGATATATGTGAAAATTGCATTTTTATCAGGTAAATCACTAACTTTTTTTTAACGAGCAGATTGTCGAGCATCTGGACTAATTATTATTGGACTAGGTACAATGCTGAAGGATTCCTAGTATAAGGTATATCCCAAATTTTTTTTGGATCAGAGTTATTGGCACTTGTCTATGACGATATATAGGAAAATTGCATTTTTATCAGGTAAATCACTAATTTTTTTTTTAACGTGCAGATTGTCGAGCATCTGGACTAATTATTATTGGACTAGGTACAATGCTGAAGGTTTCCTAGTATAAGGTATATCCCAAATTTTTTTTGGAGCAGAGTTATTGGCACTTGTCTATGACGATATATGTGAAAATTGCATTTTTATCAGGTAAATCACTAACTTTTTTTTAACGAGCAGATTGTCGAGCATCTGGACTAATTATTATTGGACTAGGTACAATGCTGAAGGATTCCTAGTATAAGGTATATCCCATTTTTTTTTTGGATCAGAGTTATTGGCTCTTGTCTATGACGATATATAGGAAAATTGCATATTTATCAGGTAAATCACTAACTTTTTTTTTAACGAACAGATTGTCGAGCATCTGGACTAATTATTACTGGACTAGGTACAATGTTGAAGGTTTCTTAGTATAAGGTATATCCCAAATTTTTTTTGGATCAGAGTTATTGGCACTTGTCTATGACGATATATGTGAAAATTGCATTTTTATCAGGTAAATCACTAACTTTTTTTTTAACGAGCAGATTGTCGAGCATCTGGATTAATTATTATTGAACTAGGTACAATGCTGAAGGATTCCTAGTATAAGGTATATCCCAAATTTTTTTTGGATCAGAGTTATTGGCACTTGTCTATGACGATATATAGGAAAATTGCATTTTTATCAGGTAAATCACTAACTTTTTTTTTAACGAACAGATTGTCGAGCATCTGGACTAATTATTATTGGACTAGGTACAATGCTGAAGGATTCCTAGTATAAGGTATATCCCCAATTTTTTTTGGATCAGAGTTATTGGCACTTGCCTATGACGATATATGTGAAAATTGCATTTTTATCAGGTAAATCACTAACTTTTTTTTTAACGAGCAGATTGTCGAGCATCTGGACTAATTATTATTGGACTAGGTACAATGCTGAAGGATTCCTAGTATAAGGTATATCCCAAATTTTTTTTGGATCAGAGTTATTGGCACTTGTCTATGACGATATATGTGAAAATTGCATTTTTATCAGGTAAATATCTAACTTTTTTTTAACGAGCAGATTGTCGAGCATCTGGATTAATTATTATTGGACTAGGTACAATGCTGAAGGTTTCCTAGTATAAGGTATATCCCAAATTTTTTTTGGAGCAGAGTTATTGGCACTTGTCTATGACGATATATGTGAAAATTGCATTTTTATCAGGTAAATCACTAACTTTTTTTTTAACGAGCAGATTGTCGAGCATCTGGATTAATTATTATTGAACTAGGTACAATGCTGAAGGATTCCTAGTATAAGGTATATCCCAAATTTTTTTTGGATCAGAGTTATTGGCACTTGTCTATGACGATATATAGGAAAATTGCATTTTTATCAGGTAAATCACTAACTTTTTTTTTAACGAGCAGATTGTCGAGCATCTGGATTAATTATTATTGAACTAGGTACAATGCTGAAGGATTCCTAGTATAAGGTATATCCCAAATTTTTTTTGGATCAGAGTTATTGGCACTTGTATATGACGATATATAGGAAAATTGCATTTTTATCAGGTAAATCACTAACTTTTTTTTTAACGAACAGATTGTCGAGCATCTGGACTAATTATTATTGGACTAGGTACAATGCTGAAGGATTCCTAGTATAAGGTATATCCCCAATTTTTTTTGCAGCAGAGTTATTAGCACGTGTCTTTGATGATATATAGGAAAATTGCATTTTTATCAGGTAAATCACAAACTTTTTTTTAACGAGCAGATTGTCGAGCTTCTGGACTAATTATTATTGGACTAGGTGTAATGGTGAAGGTTTCCTAGGATAAGGTATATTCCCAATTTTTTTGGAGCAGAGTTATTGGCACTTGTCTATAACGATATATGTGAAAATTGCATTTTTATCAGGTAAATCACTAACTTTTTTTTAACGAGCAGATTGTCGAGCATCTGGATTAATTATTATTGGACTAGGTACAATGCTGAAGGTTTCCTAGTATAAGGTTTATCCCAAATTTTTTTTGGATCAGAGTTATTGGCACTTGCCAATGACGATATATGTGAAAATTGCATTTTTATCAGGTAAATCACTAACTTTTTTTTTAACGAGCAGATTGTCGAGCATCTGGACTAATTATTATTGAACTAGGTACAATGCTGAAGGTTTCCTAGTATAAGGTATAGCCCCAATTTTTTTTGCAGCAGAGTTATTAGCACTTGTCTATGACGATATATGTGAAAATTGCATTTTTATCAGGTAAATATCTAACTTTTTTTTAACGAGCAGATTGTCGAGCATCTGGATTAATTATTATTGGACTAGGTACAATGCTGAAGGTTTCCTAGTATAAGGTATATCCCCAATTTTTTTTGCAGCAGAGTTATTAGCACTTGTCTATGACGATATATGTGAAAATTGCATTTTTATCAGGTAAATCACTAACTTTTTTTTTAACGAGCAGATTGTCGAGCATCTGGACTAATTATTATTGAACTAGGTACAATGCTGAAGGTTTCCTAGTATAAGGTATATCCCCAATTTTTTTTGCAGCAGAGTTATTAGCACTTGTCTATGACGATATATGTGAAAATTGCATTTTTATCAGGTAAATATCTAACTTTTTTTTAACGAGCAGATTGTCGAGCATCTGGATTAATTATTATTGAACTAGGTACAATGCTGAAGGATTCCTAGTATAAGGTATATCCCAAATTTTTTTTGGATCAGAGTTATTGGCACTTGTCTATGACGATATATAGGAAAATTGCATTTTTATCAGGTAAATCACTAACTTTTTTTTTAACGAACAGATTGTCGAGCATCTGGACTAATTATTATTGGACTAGGTACAATGCTGAAGGATTCCTAGTATAAGGTATATCCCCAATTTTTTTTGCAGCAGAGTTATTAGCACTTGTCTATGACGATATATGTGAAAATTGCATTTTTATCAGGTAAATATCTAACTTTTTTTTAACGAGCAGATTGTCGAGCATCTGGATTAATTATTATTGAACTAGGTACAATGCTGAAGGATTCCTAGTATAAGGTATATCCCAAATTTTTTTTGGATCAGAGTTATTGGCACTTGTATATGACGATATATAGGAAAATTGCATTTTTATCAGGTAAATCACTAACTTTTTTTTTAACGAGCAGATTGTCGAGCATCTGGACTAATTATTATTGGACTAGGTACAATGCTGAAGGATTCCTAGTATAAGGTATATCCCCAATTTTTTTTGCAGCAGAGTTATTAACACGTGTCTTTGATGATATATAGGAAAATTGCTTTTTTATCAGGTAAATCACAAACTTTTTTTTAACGAGCAGATTGTCGAGCATCTGGACTAATTATTATTGGACTAGGTGTAATGGTGAAGGTTTCCTAGTATAAGGTATATTCCCAATTTTTTTGGAGCAGAGTTATTGGCACTTGTCTATGACGATATATGTGAAAATTGCATTTTTATCAGGTAAATCACTAACTTTTTTTTTAACGAGCAGATTGTCGAGCATCTGGACTAATTATTATTGGACTAGGTACAATGCTGAAGGATTCCTAGTATAAGGTATATCCCAAATTTTTTTTGGATCAGAGTTATTGGCACTTGTCTATGACGATATATAGGAAAATTGCATTTTTATCAGGTAAATCACTAACTTTTTTTTTAACGAACAGATTGTCGAGCATCTGGACTAATTATTATTGGACTAGGTACAATGCTGAAGGATTCCTAGTATAAGGTATATCCCCAATTTTTTTTGGATCAGAGTTATTGGCACTTGCCTATGACGATATATGTGAAAATTGCATTTTTATCAGGTAAATCACTAACTTTTTTTTTAACGACCAGATTGTCGAGCATCTGGACTAATTATTATTGGACTAGGTACAATGCTGAAGGATTCCTAGTATAAGGTATATCCCAAATTTTTTTTGGATCAGAGTTATTGGCACTTGTCTATGACGATATATAGGAAAATTGCATTTTTATCAGGTAAATCACTAATTTTTTTTTTAACGTGCAGATTGTCGAGCATCTGGACTAATTATTATTGGACTAGGTACAATGCTGAAGGTTTCCTAGTATAAGGTATATCCCAAATTTTTTTTGGAGCAGAGTTATTGGCACTTGTCTATGACGATATATGTGAAAATTGCATTTTTATCAGGTAAATCACTAACTTTTTTTTTAACGAGCAGATTGTCGAGCATCTGGATTAATTATTATTGAACTAGGTACAATGCTGAAGGATTCCTAGTATAAGGTATATCCCAAATTTTTTTTGGATCAGAGTTATTGGCACTTGTCTATGACGATATATAGGAAAATTGCATTTTTATCAGGTAAATCACTAACTTTTTTTTTAACGAGCAGATTGTCGAGCATCTGGATTAATTATTATTGAACTAGGTACAATGCTGAAGGATTCCTAGTATAAGGTATATCCCAAATTTTTTTTGGATCAGAGTTATTGGCACTTGTATATGACGATATATAGGAAAATTGCATTTTTATCAGGTAAATCACTAACTTTTTTTTTAACGAGCAGATTGTCGAGCATCTGGACTAATTATTATTGGACTAGGTACAATGCTGAAGGTTTCCTAGTATAAGGTATATCCCCAATTTTTTTGGATCAGAGTTATTAGCACTTGTCTATGACGATATATGTGAAAATTGCATTTTTATCAGGTAAATCACTAACTTTTTTTTTAACGAGCAGATTGTCGAGCATCTGGACTAATTATTATTGAACTAGGTACAATGCTGAAGGTTTCCTAGTATAAGGTATAGCCCCAATTTTTTTTGCAGCAGAGTTATTAGCACTTGTCTATGACGATATATGTGAAAATTGCATTTTTATCAGGTAAATATCTAACTTTTTTTTTAACGAGCAGATTGTCGAGCGTCTGGACTAATTATTATTGGACTAGGTACAATGCTGAAGGTTTCCTAGTATAAGGTATATCCCCAATTTTTTTTGATCAGACTTATTGGCACTTGTCTATGACGATATATAGGAAAATTGCATTTTTATCAGGTAAATATCTAACTTTTTTTTTAACGAGCAGATTGTCGAGCATCTGGACTAATTATTATTGGACTAGGTACAATGCTGAAGGATTCCTAGTATAAGGTATATCCCCAATTTTTTTTGCAGCAGAGTTATTAACACGTGTCTTTGATGATATATAGGAAAATTGCTTTTTTATCAGGTAAATCACAAACTTTTTTTTAACGAGCAGATTGTCGAGCATCTGGACTAATTATTATTGGACTAGGTGTAATGGTGAAGGTTTCCTAGTATAAGGTATATTCCCAATTTTTTTGGAGCAGAGTTATTGGCACTTGTCTATGACGATATATGTGAAAATTGCATTTTTATCAGGTAAATCACTAACTTTTTTTTTAACGAGCAGATTGTCGAGCATCTGGACTAATTATTATTGGACTAGGTACAATGCTGAAGGATTCCTAGTATAAGGTATATCCCAAATTTTTTTTGGATCAGAGTTATTGGCACTTGTCTATGACGATATATAGGAAAATTGCATTTTTATCAGGTAAATCACTAACTTTTTTTTTAACGAACAGATTGTCGAGCATCTGGACTAATTATTATTGGACTAGGTACAATGCTGAAGGATTCCTAGTATAAGGTATATCCCCAATTTTTTTTGGATCAGAGTTATTGGCACTTGCCTATGACGATATATGTGAAAATTGCATTTTTATCAGGTAAATCACTAACTTTTTTTTTAACGACCAGATTGTCGAGCATCTGGACTAATTATTATTGGACTAGGTACAATGCTGAAGGATTCCTAGTATAAGGTATATCCCAAATTTTTTTTGGATCAGAGTTATTGGCACTTGTCTATGACGATATATAGGAAAATTGCATTTTTATCAGGTAAATCACTAATTTTTTTTTTAACGTGCAGATTGTCGAGCATCTGGACTAATTATTATTGGACTAGGTACAATGCTGAAGGTTTCCTAGTATAAGGTATATCCCAAATTTTTTTTGGAGCAGAGTTATTGGCACTTGTCTATGACGATATATGTGAAAATTGCATTTTTATCAGGTAAATCACTAACTTTTTTTTTAACGAGCAGATTGTCGAGCATCTGGATTAATTATTATTGAACTAGGTACAATGCTGAAGGATTCCTAGTATAAGGTATATCCCAAATTTTTTTTGGATCAGAGTTATTGGCACTTGTCTATGACGATATATAGGAAAATTGCATTTTTATCAGGTAAATCACTAACTTTTTTTTTAACGAGCAGATTGTCGAGCATCTGGATTAATTATTATTGAACTAGGTACAATGCTGAAGGATTCCTAGTATAAGGTATATCCCAAATTTTTTTTGGATCAGAGTTATTGGCACTTGTATATGACGATATATAGGAAAATTGCATTTTTATCAGGTAAATCACTAACTTTTTTTTTAACGAGCAGATTGTCGAGCATCTGGACTAATTATTATTGGACTAGGTACAATGCTGAAGGTTTCCTAGTATAAGGTATATCCCCAATTTTTTTGGATCAGAGTTATTAGCACTTGTCTATGACGATATATGTGAAAATTGCATTTTTATCAGGTAAATCACTAACTTTTTTTTTAACGAGCAGATTGTCGAGCATCTGGACTAATTATTATTGAACTAGGTACAATGCTGAAGGTTTCCTAGTATAAGGTATAGCCCCAATTTTTTTTGCAGCAGAGTTATTAGCACTTGTCTATGACGATATATGTGAAAATTGCATTTTTATCAGGTAAATATCTAACTTTTTTTTTAACGAGCAGATTGTCGAGCATCTGGACTAATTATTATTGGACTAGGTACAATGCTGAAGGTTTCCTAGTATAAGGTATATCCCCAATTTTTTTTGCAGCAGAGTTATTAGCACGTGTCTTTGATGATATATAGGAAAATTGCATTTTTATCAGGTAAATCACTAATTTTTTTTTAACGAGCAGATTGTCGAGCATCTGGATTAATTATTATTGAACTAGGTACAATGCTGAAGGATTCCTAGTATAAGGTATATCCCAAATTTTTTTTGGATCAGAGTTATTGGCACTTGTATATGACGATATATAGGAAAATTGCATTTTTATCAGGTAAATCACTAACTTTTTTTTAACGAGCAGATTGTCGAGCATCTGGACTAATTATTATTGGACTAGGTACAATGCTGAAGGTTTCCTAGTATAAGGTTTATCCCAAATTTTTTTTGGATCAGAGTTATTGGCACTTGCCAATGACGATATATGTGAAAATTGCATTTTTATCAGGTAAATCACTAACTTTTTTTTTAACGAGCAGATTGTCGAGCATCTGGACTAATTATTATTGAACTAGGTACAATGCTGAAGGTTTCCTAGTATAAGGTATAGCCCCAATTTTTTTTGCAGCAGAGTTATTAGCACTTGTCTATGACGATATATGTGAAAATTGCATTTTTATCAGGTAAATATCTAACTTTTTTTTAACGAGCAGATTGTCGAGCATCTGGATTAATTATTATTGGACTAGGTACAATGCTGAAGGTTTCCTAGTATAAGGTATATCCCCAATTTTTTTTGCAGCAGAGTTATTAGCTCGTGTCTTTGATGATATATGTGAAAATTGCATTTTTATCAGGTAAATCACTAACTTTTTTTTTAACGAGCAGATTGTCGAGCATCTGGACTAATTATTATTGAACTAGGTACAATGCTGAAGGTTTCCTAGTATAAGGTATATCCCCAATTTTTTTTGCAGCAGAGTTATTAGCACTTGTCTATGACGATATATGTGAAAATTGCATTTTTATCAGGTAAATATCTAACTTTTTTTTAACGAGCAGATTGTCGAGCATCTGGATTAATTATTATTGAACTAGGTACAATGCTGAAGGATTCCTAGTATAAGGTATATCCCAAATTTTTTTTGGATCAGAGTTATTGGCACTTGTCTATGACGATATATAGGAAAATTGCATTTTTATCAGGTAAATCACTAACTTTTTTTTTAACGAACAGATTGTCGAGCATCTGGACTAATTATTATTGGACTAGGTACAATGCTGAAGGATTCCTAGTATAAGGTATATCCCCAATTTTTTTTGCAGCAGAGTTATTAACACGTGTCTTTGATGATATATGTGAAAATTGCATTTTTATCAGGTAAATCACAAACTTTTTTTTAACGAGCAGATTGTCGAGCATCTGGACTAATTATTATTGGACTAGGTGTAATGGTGAAGGTTTCCTAGTATAAGGTATATTCCCAATTTTTTTGGAGCAGAGTTATTGGCACTTGTCTATGACGATATATGTGAAAATTGTAATTGTAATTTTTATCAGGTAAATCACTAACTTTTTTTTTAACGAGCAGATTGTCGAGCATCTGGACTAATTATTATTGGACTAGGTACAATGCTGAAGGATTCCTAGTATAAGGTATATCCCAAATTTTTTTTGGATCAGAGTTATTGGCACTTGTCTATGACGATATATAGGAAAATTGCATTTTTATCAGGTAAATCACTAACTTTTTTTTTAACGAACAGATTGTCGAGCATCTGGACTAATTATTATTGGACTAGATACAATGCTGAAGGATTCCTAGTATAAGGTATATCCCCAATTTTTTTTGGATCAGAGTTATTGGCACTTGCCTATGACGATATATGTGAAAATTGCATTTTTATCAGGTAAATCACTAACTTTTTTTTTAACGAGCAGATTGTCGAGCATCTGGACTAATTATTATTGGACTAGGTACAATGCTGAAGGATTCCTAGTATAAGGTATATCCCAAATTTTTTTTGGATCAGAGTTATTGGCACTTGTCTATGACGATATATAGGAAAATTGCATTTTTATCAGGTAAATCACTAATTTTTTTTTAACGTGCAGATTGTCGAGCATCTGGACTAATTATTATTGGACTAGGTACAATGCTGAAGGTTTCCTAGTATAAGGTATATCCCAAATTTTTTTTGGAGCAGAGTTATTGGCACTTGTCTATGACGATATATGTGAAAATTGCATTTTTATCAGGTAAATCACTAACTTTTTTTTTAACGAACAGATTGTCGAGCATGTGGACTAATTATTATTGGACTAGGTACAATGCTGAAGGATTCCTAGTATAAGGTATATCCCCAATTTTTTTTGGATCAGAGTTATTGGCACTTGCCTATGACGATATATGTGAAAATTGCATTTTTATCAGGTAAATCACTAACTTTTTTTTTAACGAGCAGATTGTCGAGCATCTGGATTAATTATTATTGAACTAGGTACAATGCTGAAGGATTCCTAGTATAAGGTATATCCCAAATTTTTTTTGGATCAGAGTTATTGGCACTTGTCTATGACGATATATAGGAAAATTGCATTTTTATCAGGTAAATCACTAACTTTTTTTTTAACGAACAGATTGTCGAGCATCTGGACTAATTATTATTGGACTAGGTACAATGCTGAAGGATTCCTAGTATAAGGTATATCCCCAATTTTTTTTGCAGCAGAGTTATTAGCACGTGTCTTTGATGATATATAGGAAAATTGCATTTTTATCAGGTAAATCACAAACTTTTTTTTAACGAGCAGATTGTCGAGCTTCTGGACTAATTATTATTGGACTAGGTGTAATGGTGAAGGTTTCCTAGGATAAGGTATATTCCCAATTTTTTTGGAGCAGAGTTATTGGCACTTGTCTATAACGATATATGTGAAAATTGCATTTTTATCAGGTAAATCACTAACTTTTTTTTTAACGAGCAGATTGTCGAGCATCTGGACTAATTATTATTGGACTAGGTACAATGCTGAAGGTTTCCTAGTATAAGGTATATCCCCAATTTTTTTTGCAGCAGAGTTATTAGCACGTGTCTTTGATGATATATGTGAAAATTGCATTTTTATCAGGTAAATCACTAACTTTTTTTTTAACGAGCAGATTGTCGAGCATCTGGACTAATTATTATTGAACTAGGTACAATGCTGAAGGTTTCCTAGTATAAGGTATATCCTCAATTTTTTTTGCAGCAGAGTTATTAGCACTTGTCTATGACGATATATGTGAAAATTGCATTTTTATCAGGTAAATATCTAACTTTTTTTTAACGAGCAGATTGTCGAGCATCTGGATTAATTATTATTGAACTAGGTACAATGCTGAAGGATTCCTAGTATATCCCCAATTTTTTTTGCAGCAGAGTTATTAGCACGTGTCTTTGATGATATATAGGAAAATTGCATTTTTATCAGGTAAATCACTAACTTTTTTTTATCGAGCAGATTGTCGAGCATCTCGACTAATTATTATTGGACTAGGTACAATGCTGAAGGTTTCCTAGTATAAGGTATATCCTCAATTTTTTTTGCAGCAGAGTTATTAGCACTTGTCTATGACGATATATGTGAAAATTGCATTTTTATCAGGTAAATATCTAACTTTTTTTTAACGAGCAGATTGTCGAGCATCTGGATTAATTATTATTGGACTAGGTACAATGCTGAAGGTTTCCTAGTATAAGGTTTATCCCAAATTTTTTTTGGATCAGAGTTATTGGCACTTGTCTATGACGATATATAGGAAAATTGCATTTTTATCAGGTAAATCACTAACTTTTTTTTTAACGAGCAGATTGTCGATCATCTGGACTAATTATTATTGGACTAGGTACAATGCTGAAGGATTCCTAGTATAAGGTATATCCCCAATTTTTTTTGCAGCAGAGTTATTAGCACGTGTCTTTGATGATATATAGGAAAATTGCATTTTTATCAGGTAAATCACTAACTTTTTTTTAACGAACAGATTGTCGAGCATCTGGACTAATTATTATTGGACTAGGTACAATGCTGAAGGTTTCCTAGTATAAGGTATATCCCAAATTTTTTTTGGAGCAGAGTTATTAGCACTTGTCTATGACGATATATGTGAAAATTGCATTTATATCAGGTAAATCACTAACTTTTTTTTTAACGAGCAGATTGTCGAGCATCTGGACTAATTATTATTGGACTAGGTACAATGCTGAAGGTTTCCTAGTATAAGGTGTATCCCAAATTTTTTTTGGATCAGAGTTATTAGCACTTGCTTATGACGATATATGTGAAAATTGCATTTTTATCAGGTAAATCACTAACTTTTTTTTTAACGAACAGATTGTCGAGCATCTGGACTAATTATTATTGGACTAGGTACAATGCTGAAGGATTCCTAGTATAAGGTATATCCCCAATTTTTTTTGGAACAGAGTTATTGGCACTTGCCTATGACGATATATGTGAAAATTGCATTTTTATCAGGTAAATCACTAACTTTTTTTTTAACGAGCAGATTGTCGAGCATCTGGATTAATTATTATTGGACTAGGTACAATGCTGAAGGTTTCCTAGAATAAGGTATATTCCAAATTTTTTTTGGTTTAGAAATATTAGTTCTTATCTATGACGATATATGTGAAAATTGCATTTTTATCAGGTAAATCACTAAGTTTTTTTTTAACGAACAGATTGTCGAGCATCTGGACTAATTATTATTGGACTAGGTACAATGCTGAAGGTTTCCTAGTATAAGGTATATTCCCAATTTTTTTGGATCAGAGTTATTGGCACTTGCCTATGACGATATATGTGAAAATTGCATTTTTATCAGGTAAATCACTAACTTTTTTTTTAACGAGCAGATTGTCGAGCATCTGGATTAATTATTATTGAACTAGGTACAATGCTGAAGGATTCCTAGTATAAGGTATATCCCAAATTTTTTTGGAGCAGAGTTATTGGCACTTGTCTATAACGATATATGTGAAAATTGCATTTTTATCAGGTAAATCACTAACTTTTTTTTTAACGAGCAGATTGTCGAGCATCTGGACTAATTATTATTGGACTAGGTACAATGCTGAAGGTTTCCTAGTATATCCCCAATTTTTTTTGCAGCAGAGTTATTAGCACGTGTCTTTGATGATATATAGGAAAATTGCATTTTTATCAGGTAAATCACAAACTTTTTTTTAACGAGCAGATTGTCGAGCATCTGGACTAATTATTATTGGACTAGGTGTAATGGTGAAGGTTTCCTAGTATAAGGTATATTCCCAATTTTTTTGGAGCAGAGTTATTGGCACTTGTCTATAACGATATATGTGAAAATTGCATTTATATCAGGTAAATCACTAACTTTTTTTTTAACGAGCAGATTGTCGAGCATCTGGACTAATTATTATTGGACTAGGTACAATGCTGAAGGTTTCCTAGTATAAGGTGTATCCCAAATTTTTTTTGGATCAGAGTTATTAGCACTTGCTTATGACGATATATGTGAAAATTGCATTTTTATCAGGTAAATCACTAACTTTTTTTTTAACGAGCAGATTGTCGAGCATCTGGACTAATTATTATTGAACTAGGTACAATGCTGAAGGTTTCCTAGTATAAGGTATATCCTCAATTTTTTTTGCAGCAGAGTTATTGGCACTTGTCTATGACGATATATGTGAAAATTGCATTTTTATTAGGTAAATATCTAATTTTTTTTAACGAGCAGATTGTCGAGCATATCGACTAATTATTATTGGACTAGGTACAATGCTGAAGGTTTCCTAGTATAAGGTATATCCTCAATTTTTTTTGCAGCAGAGTTATTAGCACTTGTCTATGACGATATATGTGAAAATTGCATTTTTATCAGGTAAATATCTAACTTTTTTTTAACGAGCAGATTGTCGAGCATCTGGATTAATTATTATTGGACTAGGTACAATGCTGAAGGTTTCCTAGTATAAGGTATATCCCAAATTTTTTTTGGAGCAGAGTTATTAGCACTTGTCTATGACGATATATGTGAAAATTGCATTTATATCAGGTAAATCACTAACTTTTTTTTTAACGAACAGATTGTCGAGCATCTGGACTAATTGTTATTGGACTAGGTACAATGCTGAAGGTTTCCTAGTATAAGGTATATCCCAAATTTTTTTTGGAGCAGAGTTATTAGCACTTGTCTATGACGATATATGTGAAAATTGCATTTATATTAGGTAAATCACTAACTTTTTTTTAACGAACAGATTGTCGAGCATCTGGACTAATTATTATTGGACTAGGTACAATGCTGAAGGTTTCCTAGTATAAGGTATATCCCAAATTTTTTTTGGAGCAGAGTTATTAGCACTTGTCTATGACGATATATGTGAAAATTGCATTTATATCAGGTAAATCACTAACTTTTTTTTTAACGAGCAGATTGTCGAGCATCTCGACTAATTATTATTGGACTAGGTACAATGCTGAAGGTTTCCTAGTATAAGGTTTATCCCAAATTTTTTTGGATCAGAGTTATTGGCACTTGTCTATGACGATATATAGGAAAATTGCATTTTTATCAGGTAAATCACTAACTTTTTTTTTAACGAACAGATTGTCGAGCATCTGGACTAATTATTATTAGACTAGGTACAATGCTGAAGGTTTCCTAGTATAAGGTATATTCCCAATTTTTTTGGAGCAGAGTTATTGGCACTTGTCTATAACGATATATGTGAAAATTGCATTTTTATCAGGTAAATCACTAACTTTTTTTTTAACGAGCAGATTGTCGAGCATCTGGACTAATTATTATTGGACTAGGTACAATGCTGAAGGTTTCCTAGTATAAGGTATATCCCCAATTTTTTTTGCAGCAGAGTTATTAGCACGTGTCTTTGATGATATATAGGAAAATTGCATTTTTATCAGATAAATCACTAACTTTTTTTTAACGAGCAGATTGTCGAGCATCTGGACTAATTATTATTGGACTAGGTACAATGCTGAAGGTTTCCTAGTATAAGGTATATCCCAAATTTTTTTTGGATCAGAGTTATTGGCACTTGCCAATGACGATATATGTGAAAATTGCTTTTTTATCAGGTAAATCACTAACTTTTTTTTTAACGAGCAGATTGTCGAGCATCTGGACTAATTATTATTGGACTAGGTACAATGCTGAAGGTTTCCTAGTATAAGGTGTATCCCAAATTTTTTTTGGATCAGAGTTATTAGCACTTGCTTATGACGATATATGTGAAAATTGCATTTTTATCAGGTAAATCACTAACTTTTTTTTTAACGAACAGATTGTCGAGCATGTGGACTAATTATTATTGGACTAGGTACAATGCTGAAGGATTCCTAGTATAAGGTATATCCCCAATTTTTTTTGGATCAGAGTTATTGGCACTTGCCTATGACGATATATGTGAAAATTGCATTTTTATCAGGTAAATCACTAACTTTTTTTTTAACGAGCAGATTGTCGAGCATCTGGACTAATTATTATTGGACTAGGTACAATGCTGAAGGTTTCCTAGTATAAGGTATATCCCCAATTTTTTTGGATCAGAGTTATTAGCACTTGTCTATGACGATATATGTGAAAATTGCATTTTTATCAGGTAAATCACTAACTTTTTTTTTAACGAGCAGATTGTCGAGCATCTGGACTAATTATTATTGAACTAGGTACAATGCTGAAGGTTTCCTAGTATAAGGTATAGCCCCAATTTTTTTTGCAGCAGAGTTATTAGCACTTGTCTATGACGATATATGTGAAAATTGCATTTTTATCAGGTAAATATCTAACTTTTTTTTTAACGAGCAGATTGTCGAGCATCTGGACTAATTATTATTGGACTAGGTACAATGCTGAAGGTTTCCTAGTATAAGGTATATCCCCAATTTTTTTTGCAGCAGAGTTATTAGCACGTGTCTTTGATGATATATAGGAAAATTGCATTTTTATCAGGTAAATCACTAATTTTTTTTTAACGAGCAGATTGTCGAGCATCTGGATTAATTATTATTGAACTAGGTACAATGCTGAAGGATTCCTAGTATAAGGTATATCCCAAATTTTTTTTGGATCAGAGTTATTGGCACTTGTCTATGACGATATATAGGAAAATTGCATTTTTATCAGGTAAATCACTAACTTTTTTTTTAACGAACAGATTGTCGAGCATCTGGACTAATTATTATTGGACTAGGTACAATGCTGAAGGATTCCTAGTATAAGGTATATCCCCAATTTTTTTTGCAGCAGAGTTATTAGCACGTGTCTTTGATGATATATAGGAAAATTGCATTTTTATCAGGTAAATCACAAACTTTTTTTTAACGAGCAGATTGTCGAGCATCTGGACTAATTATTATTGGACTAGGTGTAATGGTGAAGGTTTTCTAGTATAAGGTATATTCCCAATTTTTTTGGAGCAGAGTTATTGGCACTTGTCTATAACGATATATGTGAAAATTGCATTTTTATCAGGTAAATCACTAACTTTTTTTTTAACGAGCAGATTGTCGAGCATCTGGACTAATTATTATTGGACTAGGTACAATGCTGAAGGTTTCCTAGTATAAGGTATATCCCCAATTTTTTTTGCAGCAGAGTTATTAGCACGTGTCTTTGGTGATATATAGGAAAATTGCATTTTTATCAGGTAAATCACTAACTTTTTTTTAACGAGCAGATTGTCGAGCATCTGGATTAATTATTATTGGACTAGGTACAATGCTGAAGGTTTCCTAGTATAAGGTGTATCCCAAATTTTTTTTGGATCAGAGTTATTAGCACTTGCTTATGACGATATATGTGAAAATTGCATTTTTATCAGGTAAATCACTAACTTTTTTTTTAACGAACAGATTGTCGAGCATGTGGACTAATTATTATTGGACTAGGTACAATGCTGAAGGATTCCTAGTATAAGGTATATCCCCAATTTTTTTTGGATCAGAGTTATTGGCACTTGCCTATGACGATATATGTGAAAATTGCATTTTTATCAGGTAAATCACTAACTTTTTTTTTAACGAGCAGATTGTCGAGCATCTGGATTAATTATTATTGAACTAGGTACAATGCTGAAGGATTCCTAGTATAAGGTATATCCCAAATTTTTTTTGGATCAGAGTTATTGGCACTTGTCTATGACGATATATAGGAAAATTGCATTTTTATCAGGTAAATATCTAACTTTTTTTTTAACGAACAGATTGTCGAGCATCTGGACTAATTATTATTGGACTAGGTACAATGCTGAAGGATTCCTAGTATAAGGTATATCCCCAATTTTTTTTGCAGCAGAGTTATTAGCACGTGTCTTTGATGATATATAGGAAAATTGCATTTTTATCAGGTAAATCACAAACTTTTTTTTAACGAGCAGATTGTCGAGCATCTGGACTAATTATTATTGGACTAGGTGTAATGGTGAAGGTTTTCTAGTATAAGGTATATTCCCAATTTTTTTGGAGCAGAGTTATTGGCACTTGTCTATAACGATATATGTGAAAATTGCATTTTTATCAGGTAAATCACTAACTTTTTTTTTAACGAGCAGATTGTCGAGCATCTGGACTAATTATTATTGGACTAGGTACAATGCTGAAGGTTTCCTAGTATAAGGTATATCCCCAATTTTTTTTGCAGCAGAGTTATTAGCACGTGTCTTTGGTGATATATAGGAAAATTGCATTTTTATCAGATAAATCACTAACTTTTTTTTAACGAGCAGATTGTCGAGCATCTGGATTAATTATTATTGGACTAGGTACAATGCTGAAGGTTTCCTAGTATAAGGTTTATCCCAAATTTTTTTTGGATCAGAGTTATTGGCACTTGCCAATGACGATATATGTGAAAATTGCTTTTTTATCAGGTAAATCACTAACTTTTTTTTAACGAGCAGATTGTCGAGCATCTGGACTAATTATTATTGGACTAGGTACAATGCTGAAGGTTTCCTAGTATAATGTATATCCCAGATTTTTTTTGGATCAGAGTTATTAGCACTTGTCTATGACGATATATGTAAAAATTGCATTTTTATCAGGTACATCACTAACTTTTTTTTAACGAGCAGATTGTCGAGCATCTGGGCTAATTATTATTGGACTAGGTACAATGCTAAAGGTTGCCTAGTATAAGGTATATCCCCAATTTTTTTTAAATCAGAGTTATTGGCACTTGCCTATGACGATATATGTGAAAATTGCATTTTTATCAGGTAAATCACTAACTTTTTTTTTAACGAGCAGATTGTCGAGCATCTGGATTAATTATTATTGAACTAGGTACAATGCTGAAGGATTCCTAGTATAAGGTATATCCCAAATTTTTTTTGGATCAGAGTTATTGGCACTTGTCTATGACGATATATAGGAAAATTGCATTTTTATCAGGTAAATCACTAACTTTTTTTTTAACGAACAGATTGTCGAGCATCTGGACTAATTATTATTGGACTAGGTACAATGCTGAAGGATTCCTAGTATAAGGTATATCCCCAATTTTTTTTGCAGCAGAGTTATTAGCACGTGTCTTTGATGATATATAGGAAAATTGCATTTTTATCAGGTAAATCACAAACTTTTTTTTAACGAGCAGATTGTCGAGCATCTGGACTAATTATTATTGGACTAGGTGTAATGGTGAAGGTTTTCTAGTATAAGGTATATTCCCAATTTTTTTGGAGCAGAGTTATTGGCACTTGTCTATAACGATATATGTGAAAATTGCATTTTTATCAGGTAAATCACTAACTTTTTTTTTAACGAGCAGATTGTCGAGCATCTGGACTAATTATTATTGGACTAGGTACAATGCTGAAGGTTTCCTAGTATAAGGTATATCCCCAATTTTTTTTGCAGCAGAGTTATTAGCACGTGTCTTTGGTGATATATAGGAAAATTGCATTTTTATCAGATAAATCACTAACTTTTTTTTAACGAGCAGATTGTCGAGCATCTGGATTAATTATTATTGGACTAGGTACAATGCTGAAGGATTCCTAGTATAAGGTATATCCCAAATTTTTTTTGGATCAGAGTTATTGGCACTTGCCAATGACGATATATGTGAAAATTGCATTTATATTAGGTAAATCACTAACTTTTTTTTAACGAACAGATTGTCGAGCATCTGGACTAATTATTATTGGACTAGGTACAATGCTGAAGGTTTCCTAGTATAAGGTATATCCCAAATTTTTTTTGGAGCAGAGTTATTAGCACTTGTCTATGACGATATATGTGAAAATTGCATTTATATCAGGTAAATCACTAACTTTTTTTTTAACGAGCAGATTGTCGAGCATCTCGACTAATTATTATTGGACTAGGTACAATGCTGAAGGTTTCCTAGTATAAGGTTTATCCCAAATTTTTTTGGATCAGAGTTATTGGCACTTGTCTATGACGATATATAGGAAAATTGCATTTTTATCAGGTAAATCACTAACTTTTTTTTTAACGAACAGATTGTCGAGCATCTGGACTAATTATTATTAGACTAGGTACAATGCTGAAGGTTTCCTAGTATAAGGTATATTCCCAATTTTTTTGGAGCAGAGTTATTGGCACTTGTCTATAACGATATATGTGAAAATTGCATTTTTATCAGGTAAATCACTAACTTTTTTTTTAACGAGCAGATTGTCGAGCATCTGGACTAATTATTATTGGACTAGGTACAATGCTGAAGGTTTCCTAGTATAAGGTATATCCCCAATTTTTTTTGCAGCAGAGTTATTAGCACGTGTCTTTGATGATATATAGGAAAATTGCATTTTTATCAGATAAATCACTAACTTTTTTTTAACGAGCAGATTGTCGAGCATCTGGACTAATTATTATTGGACTAGGTACAATGCTGAAGGTTTCCTAGTATAAGGTATATCCCAAATTTTTTTTGGATCAGAGTTATTGGCACTTGCCAATGACGATATATGTGAAAATTGCTTTTTTATCAGGTAAATCACTAACTTTTTTTTTAACGAGCAGATTGTCGAGCATCTGGACTAATTATTATTGGACTAGGTACAATGCTGAAGGTTTCCTAGTATAAGGTGTATCCCAAATTTTTTTTGGATCAGAGTTATTAGCACTTGCTTATGACGATATATGTGAAAATTGCATTTTTATCAGGTAAATCACTAACTTTTTTTTTAACGAACAGATTGTCGAGCATGTGGACTAATTATTATTGGACTAGGTACAATGCTGAAGGATTCCTAGTATAAGGTATATCCCCAATTTTTTTTGGATCAGAGTTATTGGCACTTGCCTATGACGATATATGTGAAAATTGCATTTTTATCAGGTAAATCACTAACTTTTTTTTTAACGAGCAGATTGTCGAGCATCTGGATTAATTATTATTGAACTAGGTACAATGCTGAAGGATTCCTAGTATAAGGTATATCCCAAATTTTTTTTGGATCAGAGTTATTGGCACTTGTCTATGACGATATATAGGAAAATTGCATTTTTATCAGGTAAATCACTAACTTTTTTTTTAACGAACAGATTGTCGAGCATCTGGACTAATTATTATTGGACTAGGTACAATGCTGAAGGATTCCTAGTATAAGGTATATCCCCAATTTTTTTTGCAGCAGAGTTATTAGCACGTGTCTTTGATGATATATAGGAAAATTGCATTTTTATCAGGTAAATCACAAACTTTTTTTTAACGAGCAGATTGTCGAGCATCTGGACTAATTATTATTGGACTAGGTGTAATGGTGAAGGTTTTCTAGTATAAGGTATATTCCCAATTTTTTTGGAGCAGAGTTATTGGCACTTGTCTATAACGATATATGTGAAAATTGCATTTTTATCAGGTAAATCACTAACTTTTTTTTTAACGAGCAGATTGTCGAGCATCTGGACTAATTATTATTGGACTAGGTACAATGCTGAAGGTTTCCTAGTATAAGGTATATCCCCAATTTTTTTTGCAGCAGAGTTATTAGCACGTGTCTTTGGTGATATATAGGAAAATTGCATTTTTATCAGATAAATCACTAACTTTTTTTTAACGAGCAGATTGTCGAGCATCTGGATTAATTATTATTGGACTAGGTACAATGCTGAAGGTTTCCTAGTATAAGGTTTATCCCAAATTTTTTTTGGATCAGAGTTATTGGCACTTGCCAATGACGATATATGTGAAAATTGCATTTATATCAGGTAAATCACTAACTTTTTTTTTAACGAGCAGATTGTCGAGCATCTGGACTAATTATTATTGGACTAGGTACAATGCTGAAGGTTTCCTAGTATAAGGTATATCCCCAATTTTTTTTGCAGCAGAGTTATTAGCACGTGTCTTTGGTGATATATAGGAAAATTGCATTTTTATCAGATAAATCACTAACTTTTTTTTAACGAGCAGATTGTCGAGCATCTGGATTAATTATTATTGGACTAGGTACAATGCTGAAGGTTTCCTAGTATAAGGTATATCCCCAATTTTTTTTGCAGCAGAGTTATTAGCACGTGTCTTTGATGATATATAGGAAAATTGCATTTTTATCAGGTAAATCACTAACTTTTTTTTTAACGAGCAGATTGTCGATCATCTGGACTAATTATTATTGGACTAGGTACAATGCTGAAGGATTCCTAGTATAAGGTATATCCCCAATTTTTTTTGCAGCAGAGTTATTAGCACGTGTCTTTGATGATATATAGGAAAATTGCATTTTTATCAGGTAAATCACTAACTTTTTTTTAACGAACAGATTGTCGAGCATCTGGACTAATTATTATTGGACTAGGTACAATGCTGAAGGTTTCCTAGTATAAGGTATATCCCAAATTTTTTTTGGAGCAGAGTTATTAGCACTTGTCTATGACGATATATGTGAAAATTGCATTTATATCAGGTAAATCACTAACTTTTTTTTTAACGAGCAGATTGTCGAGCATCTCGACTAATTATTATTGGACTAGGTACAATGCTGAAGGTTTCCTAGTATAAGGTATATCCCAAATTTTTTTTGGATCAGAGTTATTGGCACTTGTCTATGACGATATATAGGAAAATTGCATTTTTATCAGGTAAATCACTAACTTTTTTTTTAACGAACAGATTGTCGAGCATCTGGACTAATTATTATTAGACTAGGTACAATGCTGAAGGTTTCCTAGTATAAGGTATATTCCCAATTTTTTTGGAGCAGAGTTATTGGCACTTGTCTATAACGATATATGTGAAAATTGCATTTTTATCAGGTAAATCACTAACTTTTTTTTTAACGAGCAGTTTGTCGAGCATCTGGACTAATTATTATTGGACTAGGTACAATGCTGAAGGTTTCCTAGTATAAGGTATATCCCCAATTTTTTTTGCAGCAGAGTTATTAGCACGTGTCTTTGATGATATATAGGAAAATTGCATTTTTATCAGATAAATCACTAACTTTTTTTTAACGAGCAGATTGTCGAGCATCTGGACTAATTATTATTGGACTAGGTACAATGCTGAAGGTTTCCTAGTATAAGGTATATCCCAAATTTTTTTTGGATCAGAGTTATTGGCACTTGCCAATGACGATATATGTGAAAATTGCTTTTTTATCAGGTAAATCACTAACTTTTTTTTTAACGAGCAGATTGTCGAGCATCTGGACTAATTATTATTGGACTAGGTACAATGCTGAAGGTTTCCTAGTATAAGGTGTATCCCAAATTTTTTTTGGATCAGAGTTATTAGCACTTGCTTATGACGATATATGTGAAAATTGCATTTTTATCAGGTAAATCACTAACTTTTTTTTTAACGAACAGATTGTCGAGCATCTGGACTAATTATTATTGGACTAGGTACAATGCTGAAGGATTCCTAGTATAAGGTATATCCCCAATTTTTTTTGGAACAGAGTTATTGGCACTTGCCTATGACGATATATGTGAAAATTGCATTTTTATCAGGTAAATCACTAACTTTTTTTTTAACGAGCAGATTGTCGAGCATCTGGATTAATTATTATTGAACTAGATACAATGCTGAAGGATTCCTAGTATAAGGTATATCCCAAATTTTTTTTGGATCAGAGTTATTGGCACTTGTCTATGACGATATATAGGAAAATTGCATTTTTATCAGGTAAATCACTAACTTTTTTTTTAACGAGCAGATTGTCGAGCATCTGGACTAATTATTATTGAACTAGGTACAATGCTGAAGGTTTCCTAGTATAAGGTTTATCCCAAATTTTTTTTGGATCAGAGTTATTGGCACTTGTCTATGACGATATATAGGAAAATTGCATTTTTATCAGGTAAATCACTAACTTTTTTTTTAACGAGCAGATTGTCGATCATCTGGACTAATTATTATTGGACTAGGTACAATGCTGAAGGTTTCCTAGTATAAGGTATATCCCCAATTTTTTTTGCAGCAGAGTTATTAGCACGTGTCTTTGATGATATATAGGAAAATTGCATTTTTATCAGATAAATCACTAACTTTTTTTTAACGAGCAGATTGTCGAGCATCTGGACTAATTATTATTGGACTAGGTACAATGCTGAAGGTTTCCTAGTATAAGGTTTATCCCAAATTTTTTTTGGATCAGAGTTATTGGCACTTGCCAATGACGATATATGTGAAAATTGCATTTATATCAGGTAAATCACTAACTTTTTTTTTAACGAGCAGATTGTCGAGCATCTGGACTAATTATTATTGGACTAGGTACAATGCTGAAGGTTTCCTAGTATAAGGTGTATCCCAAATTTTTTTTGGATCAGAGTTATTAGCACTTGCTTATGACGATATATGTGAAAATTGCATTTTTATCAGGTAAATCACTAACTTTTTTTTTAACGAACAGATTGTCGAGCATCTGGACTAATTATTATTGGACTAGGTACAATGCTGAAGGATTCCTAGTATAAGGTATATCCCCAATTTTTTTTGGAACAGAGTTATTGGCACTTGCCTATGACGATATATGTGAAAATTGCATTTTTATCAGGTAAATCACTAACTTTTTTTTTAACGAGCAGATTGTCGAGCATCTGGATTAATTATTATTGAACTAGATACAATGCTGAAGGATTCCTAGTATAAGGTATATCCTCAATTTTTTTTGCAGCAGAGTTATTGGCACTTGTCTATGACGATATATGTGAAAATTGCATTTTTATTAGGTAAATATCTAATTTTTTTTAACGAGCAGATTGTCGAGCATCTGGACTAATTATTATTGGACTAGGTACAATGCTGAAGGTTTCCTAGTATAAGGTATATCCTCAATTTTTTTTTGCAGCAGAGTTATTAGCACTTGTCTATGACGATATATGTGAAAATTGCATTTTTATCAGGTAAATATCTAACTTTTTTTTAACGAGCAGATTGTCGAGCATCTGGACTAATTATTATTGGACTAGGTACAATGCTGAAGGATTCCTAGTATAAGGTTTATCCCAAATTTATTTTGGATCAGAGTTATTGGCACTTGTCTATGACGATATATAGGAAAATTGCATTTTTATCAGGTAAATCACTAACTTTTTTTTTAACGAGCAGATTGTCGATCATCTGGACTAATTATTATTGGACTAGGTACAATGCTGAAGGATTCCTAGTATAAGGTATATCCCCAATTTTTTTTGCAGCAGAGTTATTAGCACGTGTCTTTGATGATATATAGGAAAATTGCATTTTTATCAGGTAAATCACTAACTTTTTTTTAACGAACAGATTGTCGAGCATCTGGACTAATTATTATTGGACTAGGTACAATGCTGAAGGTTTCCTAGTATAAGGTTTATCCCAAATTTTTTTTGGAGCAGAGTTATTAGCACTTGTCTATGACGATATATGTGAAAATTGCATTTATATCAGGTAAATCACTAACTTTTTTTTTAACGAGCAGATTGTCGAGCATCTCGACTAATTATTATTGGACTAGGTACAATGCTGAAGGTTTCCTAGTATAAGGTTTATCCCATATTTTTTTTGGATCAGAGTTATTGGCACTTGTCTATGACGATATATAGGAAAATTGCATTTTTATCAGGTAAATCACTAACTTTTTTTTTAACGAACAGATTGTCGAGCATCTGGACTAATTATTATTAGACTAGGTACAATGCTGAAGGTTTCCTAGTATAAGGTATATTCCCAATTTTTTTGGAGCAGAGTTATTGGCACTTGTCTATAACGATATATGTGAAAATTGCACTTTTATCAGGTAAATCACTAACTTTTTTTTTAACGAGCAGATTGTCGAGCATCTGGACTAATTATTATTGGACTAGGTACAATGCTGAAGGTTTCCTAGTATAAGGTATATCCCCAATTTTTTTTGCAGCAGAGTTATTAGCACGTGTCTTTGATGATATATAGGAAAATTGCATTTTTATCAGATAAATCACTAACTTTTTTTTAACGAGCAGATTGTCGAGCATCTGGACTAATTATTATTGGACTAGGTACAATGCTGAAGGTTTCCTAGTATAAGGTATATCCCAAATTTTTTTTGGATCAGAGTTATTGGCACTTGCCAATGACGATATATGTGAAAATTGCTTTTTTATCAGGTAAATCACTAACTTTTTTTTTAACGAGCAGATTGTCGAGCATCTGGACTAATTATTATTGGACTAGGTACAATGCTGAAGGTTTCCTAGTATAAGGTGTATCCCAAATTTTTTTTGGATCAGAGTTATTAGCACTTGCTTATGACGATATATGTGAAAATTGCATTTTTATCAGGTAAATCACTAACTTTTTTTTTAACGAGCAGATTGTCGAGCATCTGGATTAATTATTATTGAACTAGGTACAATGCTGAAGGATTCCTAGTATAAGGTATATCCCCAATTTTTTTTGGATCAGAGTTATTGGCACTTGCCTATGACGATATATGTGAAAATTGCATTTTTATCAGGTAAATCACTAACTTTTTTTTTAACGAGCAGATTGTCGAGCATCTGGATTAATTATTATTGAACTAGGTACAATGCTGAAGGATTCCTAGTATAAGGTATATCCCAAATTTTTTTTGGATCAGAGTTATTGGCACTTGTATATGACGATATATAGGAAAATTGCATTTTTATCAGGTAAATCACTAACTTTTTTTTTAACGAACAGATTGTCGAGCATCTGGACTAATTATTATTGGACTAGGTACAATGCTGAAGGATTCCTAGTATAAGGTATATCCCCAATTTTTTTTGCAGCAGAGTTATTAGCACGTGTCTTTGATGATATATAGGAAAATTGCATTTTTATCAGGTAAATCACAAACTTTTTTTTTCCGAGCAGATTGTCGAGCATCTGGACTAATTATTATTGGACTAGGTGTAATGGTGAAGGTTTTCTAGTATAAGGTATATTCCCAATTTTTTTGGAGCAGAGTTATTGGCACTTGTCTATAACGATATATGTGAAAATTGCATTTTTATCAGGTAAATCACTAACTTTTTTTTTAACGAGCAGATTGTCGAGCATCTGGACTAATTATTATTGGACTAGGTACAATGCTGAAGGTTTCCTAGTATAAGGTATATCCCCAATTTTTTTTGCAGCAGAGTTATTAGCACGTGTCTTTGATGATATATAGGAAAATTGCATTTTTATCAGGTAAATCACTAACTTTTTTTTAACGAGAAGATTGTCGAGCATCTGGATTAATTATTATTGGACTAGGTACAATGCTGAAGGTTTCCTAGTATAAGGTTTATCCCAAATTTTTTTTGGATCAGAGTTATTGGCACTTGCCAATGACGATATATGTGAAAATTGCATTTATATCAGGTAAATCACTAACTTTTTTTTTAACGAGCAGATTGTCGAGCATCTGGACTAATTATTATTGAACTAGGTACAATGCTGAAGGTTTCCTAGTATAAGGTATATCCTCAATTTTTTTTGCAGCAGAGTTATTAGCACTTGTCTATGACGATATATGTGAAAATTGCATTTTTATTAGGTAAATATCTAATTTTTTTTTAACGAGCAGATTGTCGAGCATCTCGACTAATTATTATTGGACTAGGTACAATGCTGAAGGTTTCCTAGTATAAGGTATATCCTCAATTTTTTTTGCAGCAGAGTTATTAGCACTTGTCTATGACGATATATGTGAAAATTGCATTTTTATCAGGTAAATATCTAACTTTTTTTTAACGAGCAGATTGTCGAGCATCTGGATTAATTATTATTGGACTAGGTACAATGCTGAAGGTTTCCTAGTATAAGGTTTATCCCAAATTTTTTTTGGATCAGAGTTATTGGCACTTGTCTATGACGATATATAGGAAAATTGCATTTTTATCAGGTAAATCACTAACTTTTTTTTTAACGAACAGATTGTCGAGCATCTGGACTAATTATTATTAGACTAGGTACAATGCTGAAGGTTTCCTAGTATAAGGTATATTCCCAATTTTTTTGGAGCAGATTTATTGGCACTTGTCTATAACGATATATGTGAAAATTGCATTTTTATCAGGTAAATCACTAACTTTTTTTTTAACGAGCAGATTGTCGAGCATCTGGACTAATTATTATTGGACTAGGTACAATGCTGAAGGTTTCCTAGTATAAGGTATATCCCCAATTTTTTTTGCAGCAGAGTTATTAGCACGTGTCTTTGGTGATATATAGGAAAAATGCATTTTTATCAGATAAATCACTAACTTTTTTTTTAACGAGCAGATTGTCGAGCATCTGGATTAATTATTATTGGACTAGGTACAATGCTGAAGGTTTCCTAGTATAAGGTTTATCCCAAATTTTTTTTGGATCAGAGTTATTGGCACTTGCCAATGACGATATATGTGAAAATTGCATTTATATCAGGTAAATCACTAACTTTTTTTTTAACGAGCAGATTGTCGAGCATCTGGACTAATTATTATTGGACTAGGTACAATGCTGAAGGTTTCCTAGTATAAGGTATATCCCCAATTTTTTTTGCAGCAGAGTTATTAGCACGTGTCTTTGGTGATATATAGGAAAATTGCATTTTTATCAGATAAATCACTAACTTTTTTTTAACGAGCAGATTGTCGAGCATCTGGATTAATTATTATTGGACTAGGTACAATGCTGAAGGTTTCCTAGTATAAGGTATATCCCCAATTTTTTTTGCAGCAGAGTTATTAGCACGTGTCTTTGATGATATATAGGAAAATTGCATTTTTATCAGGTAAATCACTAACTTTTTTTTTAACGAGCAGATTGTCGAGCATCTGGACTAATTATTATTGAACTAGGTACAATGCTGAAGGTTTCCTAGTATAAGGTATATCCTCAATTTTTTTTGCAGCAGAGTTATTGGCACTTGTCTATGACGATATATGTGAAAATTGCATTTTTATTAGGTAAATATCTAATTTTTTTTTAACGAGCAGATTGTCGAGCATCTCGACTAATTATTATTGGACTAGGTACAATGCTGAAGGTTTCCTAGTATAAGGTATATCCTCAATTTTTTTTGCAGCAGAGTTATTAGCACTAGTCTATGACGATATATGTGAAAATTGCATTTTTATCAGGTAAATATCTAACTTTTTTTTAACGAGCAGATTGTCGAGCATCTGGATTAATTATTATTGGACTAGGTACAATGCTGAAGGTTTCCTAGTATAAGGTTTATCCCAAATTTTTTTTGGATCAGAGTTATTGGCACTTGTCTATGACGATATATAGGAAAATTGCATTTTTATCAGGTAAATCACTAACTTTTTTTTTAACGAGCAGATTGTCGATCATCTGGACTAATTATTATTGGACTAGGTACAATGCTGAAGGATTCCTAGTATAAGGTATATCCCAAATTTTTTTTGCAGCAGAGTTATTAGCACGTGTCTTTGATGATATATAGGAAAATTGCATTTTTATCAGGTAAATCACTAACTTTTTTTTAACGAGCAGATTGTCGAGCATCTGGATTAATTATTATTGGACTAGGTACAATGCTGAAGGTTTCCTAGTATAAGGTTTATCCCAAATTTTTTTTGGATCAGAGTTATTGGCACTTGCCAATGACGATATATGTGAAAATTGCATTTTTATCAGGTAAATCACTAACTTTTTTTTAACGAGCAGATTGTCGAGCATCTGGACTAATTATTATTGAACTAGATACAATGCTGAGGGATTCCTAGTATAAGGTATATCCCAAATTTTTTTTGGAGCAGAGTTATTAGCACTTGTCTATGACGATATATGTGAAAATTGCATTTTTATCAGGTAAATCACTAACTTTTTTTTTAACGAGCAGATTGTCGAGCGTCTGGACTAATTATTATTGGACTAGGTACAATGCTGAAGGTTTCCTAGTATAAGGTATATCCCCAATTTTTTTGGATCAGAGTTATTGGCACTTGTCTATGACGATATATAGGAAAATTGCATTTTATCAGGTAAATCACTAACTTTTTTTTTAACGAGCAGATTGTCGAGCGTCTGGACTAATTATTATTGGACTAGGTACAATGCTAAAGGTTTCCTAGTATAAGGTTTATCGCAATTTTTTTTTGGATCAGAGTTATTGGCACTTGTCTATGACGATATGTAGGAAAATTGCATTTTTATCAGGTAAATATCTAACTTTTTTTTTAACGAGCAGATTGTCGAGCATCTGGACTAATTATTATTGGACTAGGTACAATGCTGAAGGTTTCCTAGTATAAGGTATATCCCCAATTTTTTTGGATCAGAGTTATTAGCACTTGTCTATGACGATATATGTGAAAATTGCATTTTTATCAGGTAAATATCTAACTTTTTTTTAACGAGCAGATTGTCGAGCATTTGGATTAATTATTATTGGACTAGGTACAATGCTGAAGGTTTCCTAGTATAAGGTTTATCCCAAATTTTTTTTGGATCAGAGTTATTGGCACTTGTCTATGACGATATATAGGAAAATTGTATTTTTATCAGGTAAATCACTAACTTTTTTTTTAACGAGCAGATTGTCGATCATCTGGACTAATTATTATTGGACTAGGTACAATGCTGAAGGATTCCTAGTATAAGGTATATCCCCAATTATTTTTGCAGCAGAGTTATTAGCACGTGTCTTTGATGATATATAGGAAAATTGCATTTTTATCAGGTAAATATCTAACTTTTTTTTAACGAGCAGATTGTCGAGCATCTGGATTAATTATTATTGGACTAGGTACAATGCTGAAGGTTTCCTAGTATAAGGTTTATCCCAAATTTTTTTTGGATCAGAGTTATTGGCACTTGCCAATGACGATATATGTGAAAATTGCATTTTTATCAGGTAAATCACTAACTTTTTTTTAACGAGCAGATTGTCGAGCATCTGGACTAATTATTATTGAACTAGATACAATGCTAAGGGATTCCTAGTATAAGGTATATCCCAAATTTTTTTTGGAGCAGAGTTATTAGCACTTGTCTATGACGATATATGTGAAAATTGCATTTTTATCAGGTAAATCACTAACTTTTTTTTTAACGAGCAGATTGTCGAGCGTCTGGACTAATTATTATTGGACTAGGTACAATGCTGAAGGTTTCCTAGTATAAGGTATATCCCCAATTTTTTTGGATCAGAGTTATTGGCACTTGTCTATGACGATATATAGGAAAATTGAATTTTTATCAGGTAAATTACTAACATTTTTTTAACGAGCAGACTGTTGAGCATCTGGACTAATTATTATTGGACTACGTACAATGCTAAAGGTTTCCTAGTATAAGGTTTATCGCAATTTTTTTTTGGATCAGAGTTATTGGCACTTGTCTATGACGATATATAGGAAAATTGCATTTTTATCAGGTAAATCACTAACTTTTTTTTTAACGAACAGATTGTCGAGCATCTGGACTAATTATTATTGGACTAGGTACAATGCTGAAGGATTCCTAGTATAAGGTATATCCTCAATTTTTTTTGCAGCAGAGTTATTAGCACTAGTCTATGACGATATATGTGAAAATTGCATTTTTATCAGGTAAATCACTAACTTTTTTTTTAACGAACAGATTGTCGAGCATCTGGACTAATTATTATTGGACTAGGTACAATGCTGAAGGATTCCTAGTATAAGGTATATCCCCAATTTTTTTTGGAACAGAGTTATTGGCACTTGCCTATGACGATATATGTGAAAATTGCATTTTTATCAGGTAAATCACTAACTTTTTTTTTAACGAGCAGATTGTCGAGCATCTGGATTAATTATTATTGAACTAGATACAATGCTGAAGGATTCCTAGTATAAGGTATATCCTCAATTTTTTTTGCAGCAGAGTTATTGGCACTTGTCTATGACGATATATGTGAAAATTGCATTTTTATTAGGTAAATATCTAATTTTTTTTAACGAGCAGATTGTCGAGCATCTCGACTAATTATTATTGGACTAGGTACAATGCTGAAGGTTTCCTAGTATAAGGTATATCCTCAATTTTTTTTTGCAGCAGAGTTATTAGCACTTGTCTATGACGATATATGTGAAAATTGCATTTTTATCAGATAAATCACTAACTTTTTTTTAACGAGCAGATTGTCGAGCATCTGGATTAATTATTATTGGACTAGGTACAATGCTGAAGGTTTCCTAGTATAAGGTTTATCCCAAATTTTTTTTGGATCAGAGTTATTGGCACTTGTCTATGACGATATATAGGAAAATTGCATTTTTATCAGGTAAATCACTAACTTTTTTTTTAACGAGCAGATTGTCGATCATCTGGACTAATTATTATTGGACTAGGTACAATGCTGAAGGATTCCTAGTATAAGGTATATCCCCAATTTTTTTTGCAGCAGAGTTATTAGCACGTGTCTTTGATGATATATAGGAAAATTGCATTTTTATCAGGTAAATCACTAACTTTTTTTTAACGAACAGATTGTCGAGCATCTGGACTAATTATTATTGGACTAGGTACAATGCTGAAGGTTTCCTAGTATAAGGTATATCCCAAATTTTTTTTGGAGCAGAGTTATTAGCACTTGTCTATGACGATATATGTGAAAATTGCATTTATATCAGGTAAATCACTAACTTTTTTTTTAACGAGCAGATTGTCGAGCATCTCGACTAATTATTATTGGACTAGGTACAATGCTGAAGGTTTCCTAGTATAAGGTTTATCCCATATTTTTTTTGGATCAGAGTTATTGGCACTTGTCTATGACGATATATAGGAAAATTGCATTTTTATCAGGTAAATCACTAACTTTTTTTTTAACGAACAGATTGTCGAGCATCTGGACTAATTATTATTAGACTAGGTACAATGCTGAAGGTTTCCTAGTATAAGGTATATTCCCAATTTTTTTGGAGCAGAGTTATTGGCACTTGTCTATAACGATATATGTGAAAATTGCATTTTTATTAGGTAAATCACTAACTTTTTTTTAACGAACAGATTGTCGAGCATCTGGACTAATTATTATTGGACTAGGTACAATGCTGAAGGTTTCCTAGTATAAGGTATATCCCCAATTTTTTTTGCAGCAGAGTTATTAGCACGTGTCTTTGATGATATATAGGAAAATTGCATTTTTATCAGATAAATCACTAACTTTTTTTTAACGAGCAGATTGTCGAGCATCTGGACTAATTATTATTGGACTAGGTACAATGCTGAAGGTTTCCTAGTATAAGGTATATCCCAAATTTTTTTTGGATCAGAGTTATTGGCACTTGCCAATGACGATATATGTGAAAATTGCTTTTTTATCAGGTAAATCACTAACTTTTTTTTTAACGAGCAGATTGTCGAGCATCTGGACTAATTATTATTGGACTAGGTACAATGCTGAAGGTTTCCTAGTATAAGGTGTATCCCAAATTTTTTTTGGATCAGAGTTATTAGCACTTGCTTATGACGATATATGTGAAAATTGCATTTTTATCAGGTAAATCACTAACTTTTTTTTAACGAACAGATTGTCGAGCATCTGGACTAATTATTATTGGACTAGGTACAATGCTGAAGGATTCCTAGTATAAGGTATATCCCCAATTTTTTTTGGATCAGAGTTATTGGCACTTGCCTATGACGATATATGTGAAAATTGCATTTTTATCAGGTAAATCACTAACTTTTTTTTTAACGAGCAGATTGTCGAGCATCTGGATTAATTATTATTGAACTAGGTACAATGCTGAAGGATTCCTAGTATAAGGTATATCCCAAATTTTTTTTGGATCAGAGTTATTGGCACTTGTCTATGACGATATATAGGAAAATTGCATTTTTATCAGGTAAATCACTAACTTTTTTTTTAACGAACAGATTGTCGAGCATCTGGACTAATTATTATTGGACTAGGTACAATGCTGAAGGATTCCTAGTATAAGGTATATCCCCAATTTTTTTTGCAGCAGAGTTATTAGCACGTGTCTTTGATGATATATAGGAAAATTGCATTTTTATCAGGTAAATCACAAACTTTTTTTTAACGAGCAGATTGTCGAGCATCTGGACTAATTATTATTGGACTAGGTGTAATGGTGAAGGTTTTCTAGTATAAGGTATATTCCCAATTTTTTTGGAGCAGAGTTATTGGCACTTGTCTATAACGATATATGTGAAAATTGCATTTTTATCAGGTAAATCACTAACTTTTTTTTAACGAGCAGATTGTCGAGCATCTGGACTAATTATTATTGGACTAGGTACAATGCTGAAGGTTTCCTAGTATAAGGTATATCCCCAATTTTTTTTGCAGCAGAGTTATTAGCACGTGTCTTTGATGATATATAGGAAAATTGCATTTTTATCAGGTAAATCACTAACTTTTTTTTAACGAACAGATTGTCGAGCATCTGGATTAATTATTATTGGACTAGGTACAATGCTGAAGGTTTCCTAGTATAAGGTTTATCCTCAATTTTTTTTGCAGCAGAGTTATTGGCACTTGCCAATGACGATATATGTGAAAATTGCATTTATATCAGGTAAATCACTAACTTTTTTTTTAACGAGCAGATTGTCGAGCATCTGGACTAATTATTATTGGACTAGGTACAATGCTGAAGGTTTCCTAGTATAAGGTGTATCCCAAATTTTTTTTGGATCAGAGTTATTAGCACTTGCTTATGACGATATATGTGAAAATTGCATTTTTATCAGGTAAATCACTAACTTTTTTTTTAACGAGCAGATTGTCGAGCATCTGGACTAATTATTATTGAACTAGGTACAATGCTGAAGGTTTCCTAGTATAAGGTATATCCTCAATTTTTTTTGCAGCAGAGTTATTAGCACTTGTCTATGACGATATATGTGAAAATTGCATTTATATCAGGTAAATCACTAACTTTTTTTTTAACGAGCAGATTGTCGAGCATCTCGACTAATTATTATTGGACTAGGTACAATGCTGAAGGTTTCCTAGTATAAGGTATATCCTCAATTTTTTTTGCAGCAGAGTTATTAGCACTTGTCTATGACGATATATGTGAAAATTGCATTTTTATCAGGTAAATATCTAACTTTTTTTTAACGAGCAGATTGTCGAGCATCTGGATTAATTATTATTGGACTAGGTACAATGCTGAAGGTTTCCTAGTATAAGGTTTATCCCAAATTTTTTTTGGATCAGAGTTATTGGCACTTGTCTATGACGATATATAGGAAAATTGCATTTTTATCAGGTAAATCACTAACTTTTTTTTTAACGAACAGATTGTCGAGCATCTGGACTAATTATTATTAGACTAGGTACAATGCTGAAGGTTTCCTAGTATAAGGTATATTCCCAATTTTTTTGGAGCAGATTTATTGGCACTTGTCTATAACGATATATGTGAAAATTGCATTTTTATCAGGTAAATCACTAACTTTTTTTTTAACGAGCAGATTGTCGAGCATCTGGACTAATTATTATTGGACTAGGTACAATGCTGAAGGTTTCCTAGTATAAGGTATATCCCCAATTTTTTTTGCAGCAGAGTTATTAGCACGTGTCTTTGGTGATATATAGGAAAATTGCATTTTTATCAGATAAATCACTAACTTTTTTTTAACGAGCAGATTGTCGAGCATCTGGATTAATTATTATTGGACTAGGTACAATGCTGAAGGTTTCCTAGTATAAGGTTTATCCCAAATTTTTTTTGGATCAGAGTTATTGGCACTTGCCAATGACGATATATGTGAAAATTGCATTTATATCAGGTAAATCACTAACTTTTTTTTAACGAGCAGATTGTCGAGCATCTGGACTAATTATTATTGGACTAGGTACAATGCTGAAGGTTTCCTAGTATAAGGTATATCCCCAATTTTTTTTGCAGCAGAGTTATTAGCACGTGTCTTTGGTGATATATAGGAAAATTGCATTTTTATCAGATAAATCACTAACTTTTTTTTAACGAGCAGATTGTCGAGCATCTGGATTAATTATTATTGGACTAGGTACAATGCTGAAGGTTTCCTAGTATAAGGTATATCCCCAATTTTTTTTGCAGCAGAGTTATTAGCACGTGTCTTTGATGATATATAGGAAAATTGCATTTTTATCAGGTAAATCACTAACTTTTTTTTTAACGAGCAGATTGTCGAGCATCTGGACTAATTATTATTGAACTAGGTACAATGCTGAAGGTTTCCTAGTATAAGGTATATCCTCAATTTTTTTTGCAGCAGAGTTATTGGCACTTGTCTATGACGATATATGTGAAAATTGCATTTTTATTAGGTAAATATCTAATTTTTTTTTAACGAGCAGATTGTCGAGCATCTCGACTAATTATTATTGGACTAGGTACAATGCTGAAGGATTCCTAGTATAAGGTATATCCTCAATTTTTTTTGCAGCAGAGTTATTAGCACTAGTCTATGACGATATATGTGAAAATTGCATTTTTATCAGGTAAATATCTAACTTTTTTTTAACGAGCAGATTGTCGAGCATCTGGATTAATTATTATTGGACTAGGTACAATGCTGAAGGTTTCCTAGTATAAGGTTTATCCCAAATTTTTTTTGGATCAGAGTTATTGGCACTTGTCTATGACGATATATAGGAAAATTGCATTTTTATCAGGTAAATCACTAACTTTTTTTTTAACGAACAGATTGTCGAGCATCTGGACTAATTATTATTAGACTAGGTACAATGCTGAAGGTTTCCTAGTATAAGGTATATTCCCAATTTTTTTGGAGCAGATTTATTGGCACTTGTCTATAACGATATATGTGAAAATTGCATTTTTATCAGGTAAATCACAAACTTTTTTTTTAACGAGCAGATTGTCGAGCATCTGGACTAATTATTATTGGACTAGGTACAATGCTGAAGGTTTCCTAGTATAAGGTATATCCCCAATTTTTTTTGCAGCAGAGTTATTAGCACGTGTCTTTGGTGATATATAGGAAAATTGCATTTTTATCAGATAAATCACTAACTTTTTTTTAACGAGCAGATTGTCGAGCATCTGGATTAATTATTATTGGACTAGGTACAATGCTGAAGGTTTCCTAGTATAAGGTTTATCCCAAATTTTTTTTGGATCAGAGTTATTGGCACTTGCCAATGACGATATATGTGAAAATTGCATTTATATCAGGTAAATCACTAACTTTTTTTTTAACGAGCAGATTGTCGAGCATCTGGACTAATTATTATTGGACTAGGTACAATGCTGAAGGTTTCCTAGTATAAGGTATATCCCCAATTTTTTTTGCAGCAGAGTTATTAGCACGTGTCTTTGGTGATATATAGGAAAATTGCATTTTTATCAGATAAATCACTAACTTTTTTTTAACGAGCAGATTATCGAGCATCTGGATTAATTATTATTGGACTAGGTACAATGCTGAAGGTTTCCTAGTATAAGGTATATCCCCAATTTTTTTTGCAGCAGAGTTATTAGCACGTGTCTTTGATGATATATAGGAAAATTGCATTTTTATCAGGTAAATCACTAACTTTTTTTTTAACGAGCAGATTGTCGAGCGTCTGGACTAATTATTATTGAACTAGGTACAATGCTGAAGGTTTCCTAGTATAAGGTATATCCTCAATTTTTTTTGCAGCAGAGTTATTGGCACTTGTCTATGACGATATATGTGAAAATTGCATTTTTATTAGGTAAATATCTAATTTTTTTTTAACGAGCAGATTGTCGAGCATCTCGACTAATTATTATTGGACTAGGTACAATGCTGAAGGTTTCCTAGTATAAGGTATATCCTCAATTTTTTTTGCAGCAGAGTTATTAGCACTAGTCTATGACGATATATGTGAAAATTGCATTTTTATCAGGTAAATATCTAACTTTTTTTTAACGAGCAGATTGTCGAGCATCTGGATTAATTATTATTGGACTAGGTACAATGCTGAAGGTTTCCTAGTATAAGGTTTATCCCAAATTTTTTTTGGATCAGAGTTATTGGCACTTGTCTATGACGATATATAGGAAAATTGCATTTTTATCAGGTAAATCACTAACTTTTTTTTTAACGAGCAGATTGTCGATCATCTGGACTAATTATTATTGGACTAGGTACAATACTGAAGGATTCCTAGTATAAGGTATATCCCAAATTTTTTTTGCAGCAGAGTTATTAGCACGTGTCTTTGATGATATATAGGAAAATTGCATTTTTATCAGGTAAATCACTAACTTTTTTTTAACGAGCAGATTGTCGAGCATCTGGATTAATTATTATTGGACTAGGTACAATGCTGAAGGTTTCCTAGTATAAGGTTTATCCCAAATTTTTTTTGGATCAGAGTTATTGGCACTTGCCAATGACGATATATGTGAAAATTGCATTTTTATCAGGTAAATCACTAACTTTTTTTTAACGAGCAGATTGTCGAGCATCTGGACTAATTATTATTGAACTAGATACAATGCTGAGGGATTCCTAGTATAAGGTATATCCCAAATTTTTTTTGGAGCAGAGTTATTAGCACTTGTCTATGACGATATATGTGAAAATTGCATTTTTATCAGGTAAATCACTAACTTTTTTTTTAACGAGCAGATTGTCGAGCGTCTGGACTAATTATTATTGGACTAGGTACAATGCTGAAGGTTTCCTAGTATAAGGTATATCCCCAATTTTTTTGGATCAGAGTTATTGGCACTTGTCTATGACGATATATAGGAAAATTGCATTTTATCAGGTAAATCACTAACTTTTTTTTTAACGAGCAGATTGTCGAGCGTCTGGACTAATTATTATTGGACTAGGTACAATGCTAAAGGTTTCCTAGTATAAGGTTTATCGCAATTTTTTTTTGGATCAGAGTTATTGGCACTTGTCTATGACGATATATAGGAAAATTGCATTTTTATTAGGTAAATATCTAACTTTTTTTTTAACGAGCAGATTGTCGAGCATCTGGACTAATTATTATTGGACTAGGTACAATGCTGAAGGTTTCCTAGTATAAGGTATATCCCCAATTTTTTTGGATCAGAGTTATTGGCACTTGTCTATGACGATATATAGGAAAATTGCATTTTTATCAGGTAAATATCTAACTTTTTTTTTAACGAGCAGATTGTCGAGCATCTGGATTAATTATTATTGGACTAGGTACAATGCTGAAGGTTTCCTAGTATAAGGTTTATCCCAAATTTTTTTTGGATCAGAGTTATTGGCACTTGCCAATGACGATATATGTGAAAATTGCATTTATATCAGGTAAATCACTAACTTTTTTTTTAACGAGCAGATTGTCGAGCATCTGGACTAATTATTATTGGACTAGGTACAATGCTGAAGGTTTCCTAGTATAAGGTATATCCCCAATTTTTTTTGCAGCAGAGTTATTAGCACGTGTCTTTGATGATATATAGGAAAATTGCATTTTTATCAGGTAAATCACTAACTTTTTTTTAACGAGCAGATTTTCGAGCATCTGGATTAATTATTATTGGACTAGGTACAATGCTGAAGGTTTCCTAGTATAAGGTATATCCCCAATTTTTTTTGCAGCAGAGTTATTAGCACGTGTCTTTGATGATATATAGGAAAATTGCATTTTTATCAGGTAAATCACTAACTTTTTTTTTAACGAGCAGATTGTCGAGCATCTGGACTAATTATTATTGAACTAGGTACAATTCTGAAGGTTTCCTAGTATAAGGTATATCCTCAATTTTTTTTGCAGCAGAGTTATTGGCACTTGTCTATGACGATATATGTGAAAATTGCATTTTTATTAGGTAAATATCTAATTTTTTTTTAACGAGCAGATTGTCGAGCATCTCGACTAATTATTATTGGACTAGGTACAATGCTGAAGGTTTCCTAGTATAATGTATATCCTCAATTTTTTTTGCAGCAGAGTTATTAGCACTTGTCTATGACGATATATGTGAAAATTGCATTTTTATCAGGTAAATATCTAACTTTTTTTTAACGAGCAGATTGTCGAGCATTTGGATTAATTATTATTGGACTAGGTACAATGCTGAAGGTTTCCTAGTATAAGGTTTATCCCAAATTTTTTTTGGATCAGAGTTATTGGCACTTGTCTATGACGATATATAGGAAAATTGCATTTTTATCAGGTAAATCACTAACTTTTTTTTTAACGAGCAGATTGTCGATCATCTGGACTAATTATTATTGGACTAGGTACAATGCTGAAGGATTCCTAGTATAAGGTATATCCCCAATTATTTTTGCAGCAGAGTTATTAGCACGTGTCTTTGATGATATATAGGAAAATTGCATTTTTATCAGGTAAATATCTAACTTTTTTTTAACGAGCAGATTGTCGAGCATCTGGATTAATTATTATTGGACTAGGTACAATGCTGAAGGTTTCCTAGTATAAGGTTTATCCCAAATTTTTTTTGGATCAGAATTATTGGCACTTGCCAATGACGATATATGTGAAAATTGCATTTTTATCAGGTAAATCACTAACTTTTTTTTTAACGAACAGATTGTCGAGCATCTGGACTAATTATTATTAGACTAGGTACAATGCTGAAGGTTTCCTAGTATAAGGTATATCCCAAATTTTTTTTGGAGCAGAGTTATTAGCACTTGTCTATGACGATATATGTGAAAATTGCATTTTTATCAGGTAAATCACTAACTTTTTTTTTAACGAGCAGATTGTCGAGCGTCTGGACTAATTATTATTGGACTAGGTACAATGCTGAAGGTTTCCTAGTATAAGGTATATCCCCAATTTTTTTGGATCAGAGTTATTGGCACTTGTCTATGACGATATATAGGAAAATTGCATTTTTATCAGGTAAATCACTAACTTTTTTTTTAACGAGCAGATTGTCGAGCGTCTGGACTAATTATTATTGGACTAGGTACAATGCTAAAGGTTTCCTAGTATAAGGTTTATCGCAATTTTTTTTTGGATCAGAGTTATTGGCACTTGTCTATGACGATATATAGGAAAATTGCATTTTTATCAGGTAAATCACTAACTTTTTTTTTAACGAACAGATTGTCGAGCATCTGGACTAATTATTATTGGACTAGGTACAATGCTGAAGGATTCCTAGTATAAGGTATATCCTCAATTTTTTTTGCAGCAGAGTTATTAGCACTAGTCTATGACGATATATGTGAAAATTGCATTTTTATCAGGTAAATATCTAACTTTTTTTTAACGAGCAGATTGTCGAGCATCTGGATTAATTATTATTGGACTAGGTACAATGCTGAAGGTTTCCTAGTATAAGGTATATCCCCAATTTTTTTGGATCAGAGTTATTGGCACTTGTCTATAACGATATATGTGAAAATTGCATTTTTATCAGCTAAATCACTAACTTTTTTTTTAACGAGCAGATTGTCGAGCATCTGGACTAATTATTATTGGACTAGGTACAATGCTGAAGGATTCCTAGTATAAGGTATATCCCCAATTATTTTTGCAGCAGAGTTATTAGCACGTGTCTTTGATGATATATAGGAAAATTGCATTTTTATCAGGTAAATATCTAACTTTTTTTTAACGAGCAGATTGTCGAGCATCTGGATTAATTATTATTGGACTAGGTACAATGCTGAAGGTTTCCTAGTATAAGGTTTATCCCAAATTTTTTTTGGATCAGAGTTATTGGCACTTGCCAATGACGATATATGTGAAAATTGCATTTTTATCAGGTAAATCACTAACTTTTTTTTAACGAGCAGATTGTCGAGCATCTGGACTAATTATTATTGAACTAGATACAATGCTGAGGGATTCCTAGTATAAGGTATATCCCAAATTTTTTTTGGAGCAGAGTTATTAGCACTTGTCTATGACGATATATGTGAAAATTGCATTTTTATCAGGTAAATCACTAACTTTTTTTTTAACGAGCAGATTGTCGAGCGTCTGGACTAATTATTATTGGACTAGGTACAATGCTGAAGGTTTCCTAGTATAAGGTATATCCCCAATTTTTTTGGATCAGAGTTATTGGCACTTGTCTATGACGATATATAGGAAAATTGCATTTTTATCAGGTAAATCACTAACTTTTTTTTTAACGAGCAGATTGTCGAGCGTCTGGACTAATTATTATTGGACTAGGTACAATGCTAAAGGTTTCCTAGTATAAGGTTTATCGCAATTTTTTTTTGGATCAGAGTTATTGGCACTTGTCTATGACGATATATAGGAAAATTGCATTTTTATCAGGTAAATCACTAACTTTTTTTTTAACGAACAGATTGTCGAGCATCTGGACTAATTATTATTGGACTAGGTACAATGCTGAAGGATTCCTAGTATAAGGTATATCCTCAATTTTTTTTGCAGCAGAGTTATTAGCACTAGTCTATGACGATATATGTGAAAATTGCATTTTTATCAGGTAAATATCTAACTTTTTTTTAACGAGCAGATTGTCGAGCATCTGGATTAATTATTATTGGACTAGGTACAATGCTGAAGGTTTCCTAGTATAAGGTTTATCCCAAATTTTTTTTGGATCAGAGTTATTGGCACTTGTCTATGACGATATATAGGAAAATTGCATTTTTATCAGGTAAATCACTAACTTTTTTTTTAACGAGCAGATTGTCGATCATCTGGACTAATTATTATTGGACTAGGTACAATGCTGAAGGATTCCTAGTATAAGGTATATCCCAAATTTTTTTTGCAGCAGAGTTATTAGCACGTGTCTTTGATGATATATAGGAAAATTGCATTTTTATCAGGTAAATCACTAACTTTTTTTTAACGAGCAGATTGTCGAGCATCTGGATTAATTATTATTGGACTAGGTACAATGCTGAAGGTTTCCTAGTATAAGGTTTATCCCAAATTTTTTTTGGATCAGAGTTATTGGCACTTGCCAATGACGATATATGTGAAAATTGCATTTTTATCAGGTAAATCACTAACTTTTTTTTAACGAGCAGATTGTCGAGCATCTGGACTAATTATTATTGAACTAGATACAATGCTGAGGTATTCCTAGTATAAGGTATATCCCAAATTTTTTTTGGAGCAGAGTTATTAGCACTTGTCTATGACGATATATGTGAAAATTGCATTTTTATCAGGTAAATCACTAACTTTTTTTTTAACGAGCAGATTGTCGAGCGTCTGGACTAATTATTATTGGACTAGGTACAATGCTGAAGGTTTCCTAGTATAAGGTATATCCCCAATTTTTTTGGATCAGAGTTATTGGCACTTGTCTATGACGATATATAGGAAAATTGCATTTTTATCAGGTAAATCACTAACTTTTTTTTTAACGAGCAGATTGTCGAGCGTCTGGACTAATTATTATTGGACTAGATACAATGCTAAAGGTTTCCTAGTATAAGGTTTATCGCAATTTTTTTTTGGATCAGAGTTATTGACACTTGTCTATGACGATATATAGGAAAATTGCATTTTTATCAGGTAAATATCTAACTTTTTTTTTAATGAGCAGATTGTCGAGCATCTGGACTAATTATTATTGGACTAGGTACAATGCTGAAGGTTTCCTAGTATAAGGTATATCCCCAATTTTTTTGGATCAGAGTTATTGGCACTTGTCTATGACGATATATAGGAAAATTGCATTTTTATCAGGTAAATCACTAACTTTTTTTTTAACGAGCAGATTGTCGAGCGTCTGGACTAATTATTATTGGACTAGGTACAATGCTGAAGGTTTCCTAGTATAAGGTATATCCCCAATTTTTTTGGATCAGAGTTATTGGCACTTGTCTATGACGATATATAGGAAAATTGCATTTTTATCAGGTAAATCACTAACTTTTTTTTTAACGAGCAGATAGTACAGCATCTGAACTAATTATTATTGGACTAGGTACAATGCTGAAGGTTTCCTAGTATAAGGTATATCCCCAATTTTTTTTGCAGCAGAGTTATTAGCACGTGTCTTTGATGATATATAGGAAAATTGCATTTTTATCAGGTAAATCACTAACTTTTTTTTAACGAGCAGATTTTCGAGCATCTGGATTAATTATTATTGGACTAGGTACAATGCTGAAGGATTCCTAGTATAAGGTATATCCCCAATTTTTTTTGCAGCAGAGTTATTAGCACGTGTCTTTGATAATATATAGGAAAATTGCATTTTTATCAGGTAAATCACTAACTTTTTTTTTAACGAGCAGATTGTCGAGCATCTGGACTAATTATTATTGGACTAGGTACAATGCTGAAGGTTTCCTAGTATAAGGTACATCCCAAATTTTTTTTGGATCAGAGTTATTGGCACTTGCCAATGACGATATATGTGAAAATTGCATTTTTATCAGGTAAATCACTAACTTTTTTTTTAACGAGCAGATTGTCGAGCGTCTGGACTAATTATTATTGGACTAGATACAATGCTAAAGGTTTCCTAGTATAAGGTTTATCGCAATTTTTTTTTGGATCAGAGTTATTGACACTTGTCTATGACGATATATAGGAAAATTGCATTTTTATCAGGTAAATATCTAACTTTTTTTTTAATGAGCAGATTGTCGAGCATCTGGACTAATTATTATTGGACTAGGTACAATGCTGAAGGTTTCCTAGTATAAGGTATATCCCCAATTTTTTTGGATCAGAGTTATTGGCACTTGTCTATGACGATATATAGGAAAATTGCATTTTTATCAGGTAAATCACTAACTTTTTTTTTAACGAGCAGATTGTCGAGCGTCTGGACTAATTATTATTGGACTAGGTACAATGCTGAAGGTTTCCTAGTATAAGGTATATCCCCAATTTTTTTGGATCAGAGTTATTGGCACTTGTCTATGACGATATATAGGAAAATTGCATTTTTATCAGGTAAATCACTAACTTTTTTTTTAACGAGCAGATAGTACAGCATCTGAACTAATTATTATTGGACTAGGTACAATGCTGAAGGTTTCCTAGTATAAGGTATATCCCCAATTTTTTTTGCAGCAGAGTTATTAGCACGTGTCTTTGATGATATATAGGAAAATTGCATTTTTATCAGGTAAATCACTAACTTTTTTTTAACGAGCAGATTTTCGAGCATCTGGATTAATTATTATTGGACTAGGTACAATGCTGAAGGATTCCTAGTATAAGGTATATCCCCAATTTTTTTTGCAGCAGAGTTATTAGCACGTGTCTTTGATAATATATAGGAAAATTGCATTTTTATCAGGTAAATCACTAACTTTTTTTTTAACGAGCAGATTGTCGAGCATCTGGACTAATTATTATTGGACTAGGTACAATGCTGAAGGTTTCCTAGTATAAGGTACATCCCAAATTTTTTTTGGATCAGAGTTATTGGCACTTGCCAATGACGATATATGTGAAAATTGCATTTTTATCAGGTAAATCACTAACTTTTTTTTAACGAGCAGATTGTCGAGCATCTGGACTAATTATTATTGGACTAGGTACAATGCTGAAGGATTCCTAGTATAAGGTATATCCCAAATTTTTTTTGGATCAGAGTTATTGGCACTTGTCTATGACGATATATAGGAAAATTGCATTTTTATCAGGTAAATCACTAACTTTTTTTTTAACGAGCAGATTGTCGATCATCTGGACTAATTATTATTGGACTAGGTACAATGCTGAAGGATTCCTAGTATAAGGTATATCCCCAATTATTTTTGCAGCAGAGTTATTAGCACGTGTCTTTGATGATATATAGGAAAATTGCATTTTTATCAGGTAAATCACTAACTTTTTTTTTAACGAACAGATTGTCGAGCATCTGGACTAATTATTATTGGAGTAGGTACAATGCTGAAGGTTGCCTAGTATGAGGTATATCCCCAATTTTTTTGCAGCAGAGTTATTAGCACTTGTCTATGACGATATATAGGAAAATTGCATTTTTATCAGGTAAATCACTAACTTTTTTTTTAACGAGCAGATTGTCGAGCATCTGGACTAATTATTATTGGAGTAGGTACAATGCTGAAGGTTGCCTAGTATGAGGTATATCCCCAATTTTTTTGCAGCAGAGTTATTAGCACTTGTCTATGACGATATATAGGAAAATTGCATTTTTATCAGGTAAATCACTAACTTTTTTTTTAACGAGCAGATTGTCGAGCGTCTGGACTAATTATTATTGGACTAGGTACAATGCTGAAGGTTTCCTAGTATAAGGTATATCCCCAATTTTTTTGGATCAGAGTTATTGGCACTTGTCTATGACGATATATAGGAAAATTGCATTTTTATCAGGTAAATCACTAACTTTTTTTTTAACGAGCAGATAGTACAGCATCTGAACTAATTATTATTGGACTAGGTACAATGCTGAAGGTTTCCTAGTATAAGGTATATCCCCAATTTTTTTTGCAGCAGAGTTATTAGCACGTGTCTTTGATGATATATAGGAAAATTGCATTTTTATCAGGTAAATAACTAACTTTTTTTTAACGAGCAGATTTTCGAGCATCTGGATTAATTATTATTGGACTAGGTACAATGCTGAAGGATTCCTAGTATAAGGTATATCCCCAATTTTTTTTGCAGCAGAGTTATTAGCACGTGTCTTTGATGATATATAGGAAAATTGCATTTTTATCAGGTAAATCACAAACTTTTTTTTTAACGAGCAGATTGTCGAGCATCTGGACTAATTATTATTGAACTAGGTACAATGCTGAAGGTTTCCTAGTATAAGGTATATCCCCAATTTTTTTTGCAGCAGAGTTATTAGCACGTGTCTTTGGTGATATATAGGAAAATTGCATTTTTATCAGATAAATCACTAACTTTTTTTTAACGAGCAGATTGTCGAGCATCTGGATTAATTATTATTGGACTAGGTACAATGCTGAAGGTTTCCTAGTATAAGGTTTATCCCAAATTTTTTTTGGATCAGAGTTATTGGCACTTGCCAATGACGATATATGTGAAAATTGCATTTATATCAGGTAAATCACTAACTTTTTTTTTAACGAGCAGATTGTCGAGCATCTGGACTAATTATTATTGGACTAGGTACAATGCTGAAGGTTTCCTAGTATAAGGTATATCCCCAATTTTTTTTGCAGCAGAGTTATTAGCACGTGTCTTTGGTGATATATAGGAAAATTGCATTTTTATCAGATAAATCACTAACTTTTTTTTAACGAGCAGATTGTCGAGCATCTGGATTAATTATTATTGGACTAGGTACAATGCTGAAGGTTTCCTAGTATAAGGTATATCCCCAATTTTTTTTGCAGCAGAGTTATTAGCACGTGTCTTTGATGATATATAGGAAAATTGCATTTTTATCAGGTAAATCACTAACTTTTTTTTTAACGAGCAGATTGTCGAGCGTCTGGACTAATTATTATTGAACTAGGTACAATGCTGAAGGTTTCCTAGTATAAGGTATATCCTCAATTTTTTTTGCAGCAGAGTTATTGGCACTTGTCTATGACGATATATGTGAAAATTGCATTTTTATTAGGTAAATATCTAATTTTTTTTTAACGAGCAGATTGTCGAGCATCTCGACTAATTATTATTGGACTAGGTACAATGCTGAAGGTTTCCTAGTATAAGGTATATCCTCAATTTTTTTTGCAGCAGAGTTATTAGCACTAGTCTATGACGATATATGTGAAAATTGCATTTTTATCAGGTAAATATCTAACTTTTTTTTAACGAGCAGATTGTCGAGCATCTGGATTAATTATTATTGGACTAGGTACAATGCTGAAGGTTTCCTAGTATAAGGTTTATCCCAAATTTTTTTTGGATCAGAGTTATTGGCACTTGTCTATGACGATATATAGGAAAATTGCATTTTTATCAGGTAAATCACTAACTTTTTTTTTAACGAGCAGATTGTCGATCATCTGGACTAATTATTATTGGACTAGGTACAATGCTGAAGGATTCCTAGTATAAGGTATATCCCAAATTTTTTTTGCAGCAGAGTTATTAGCACGTGTCTTTGATGATATATAGGAAAATTGCATTTTTATCAGGTAAATCACTAACTTTTTTTTAACGAGCAGATTGTCGAGCATCTGGATTAATTATTATTGGACTAGGTACAATGCTGAAGGTTTCCTAGTATAAGGTTTATCCCAAATTTTTTTTGGATCAGAGTTATTGGCACTTGCCAATGACGATATATGTGAAAATTGCATTTTTATCAGGTAAATCACTAACTTTTTTTTTAACGAGCAGATTGTCGAGCGTCTGGACTAATTATTATTGGACTAGGTACAATGCTGAAGGTTTCCTAGTATAAGGTATATCCCCAATTTTTTTGGATCAGAGTTATTGGCACTTGTCTATGACGATATATAGGAAAATTGCATTTTATCAGGTAAATCACTAACTTTTTTTTTAACGAGCAGATTGTCGAGCGTCTGGACTAATTATTATTGGACTAGGTACAATGCTAAAGGCTTCCTAGTATAAGGTTTATCGCAATTTTTTTTTGGATCAGAGTTATTGGCACTTGTCTATGACGATATATAGGAAAATTGCATTTTTATCAGGTAAATATCTAACTTTTTTTTTAACGAGCAGATTGTCGAGCATCTGGACTAATTATTATTGGACTAGGTACAATGCTGAAGGTTTCCTAGTATAAGGTATATCCCCAATTTTTTTGGATCAGAGTTATTGGCACTTGTCTATGACGATATATAGGAAAATTGCATTTTTATCAGGTAAATATCTAACTTTTTTTTTAACGAGCAGATTGTCGAGCATCTGGATTAATTATTATTGGACTAGGTACAATGCTGAAGGTTTCCTAGTATAAGGTTTATCCCAAATTTTTTTTGGATCAGAGTTATTGGCACTTGCCAATGACGATATATGTGAAAATTGCATTTATATCAGGTAAATCACTAACTTTTTTTTTAACGAGCAGATTGTCGAGCATCTGGACTAATTATTATTGGACTAGGTACAATGCTGAAGGTTTCCTAGTATAAGGTATATCCCCAATTTTTTTTGCAGCAGAGTTATTAGCACGTGTCTTTGATGATATATAGGAAAATTGCATTTTTATCAGGTAAATCACTAACTTTTTTTTAACGAGCAGATTTTCGAGCATCTGGATTAATTATTATTGGACTAGGTACAATGCTGAAGGTTTCCTAGTATAAGGTATATCCCCAATTTTTTTTGCAGCAGAGTTATTAGCACGTGTCTTTGATGATATATAGGAAAATTGCATTTTTATCAGGTAAATCACTAACTTTTTTTTTAACGAGCAGATTGTCGAGCATCTGGACTAATTATTATTGAACTAGGTACAATTCTGAAGGTTTCCTAGTATAAGGTATATCCTCAATTTTTTTTGCAGCAGAGTTATTGGCACTTGTCTATGACGATATATGTGAAAATTGCATTTTTATTAGGTAAATCACTAACTTTTTTTTTAACGAGCAGATTGTCGAGCGTCTGGACTAATTATTATTGGACTAGGTACAATGCTGAAGGTTTCCTAGTATAAGGTATATCCCCAATTTTTTTGGATCAGAGTTATTGGCACTTGTCTATGACGATATATAGGAAAATTGCATTTTATCAGGTAAATCACTAACTTTTTTTTTAACGAGCAGATTGTCGAGCGTCTGGACTAATTATTATTGGACTAGGTACAATGCTAAAGGCTTCCTAGTATAAGGTTTATCGCAATTTTTTTTTGGATCAGAGTTATTGGCACTTGTCTATGACGATATATAGGAAAATTGCATTTTTATCAGGTAAATATCTAACTTTTTTTTTAACGAGCAGATTGTCGAGCATCTGGACTAATTATTATTGGACTAGGTACAATGCTGAAGGTTTCCTAGTATAAGGTATATCCCCAATTTTTTTGGATCAGAGTTATTGGCACTTGTCTATGACGATATATAGGAAAATTGCATTTTTATCAGGTAAATATCTAACTTTTTTTTTAACGAGCAGATTGTCGAGCATCTGGATTAATTATTATTGGACTAGGTACAATGCTGAAGGTTTCCTAGTATAAGGTTTATCCCAAATTTTTTTTGGATCAGAGTTATTGGCACTTGCCAATGACGATATATGTGAAAATTGCATTTATATCAGGTAAATCACTAACTTTTTTTTTAACGAGCAGATTGTCGAGCATCTGGACTAATTATTATTGGACTAGGTACAATGCTGAAGGTTTCCTAGTATAAGGTATATCCCCAATTTTTTTGCAGCAGAGTTATTAGCACGTGTCTTTGATGATATATAGGAAAATTGCATTTTTATCAGGTAAATCACTAACTTTTTTTTAACGAGCAGATTTTCGAGCATCTGGATTAATTATTATTGGACTAGGTACAATGCTGAAGGTTTCCTAGTATAAGGTATATCCCCAATTTTTTTTGCAGCAGAGTTATTAGCACGTGTCTTTGATGATATATAGGAAAATTGCATTTTTATCAGGTAAATCACTAACTTTTTTTTTAACGAGCAGATTGTCGAGAATCTGGACTAATTATTATTGAACTAGGTACAATTCTGAAGGTTTCCTAGTATAAGGTATATCCTCAATTTTTTTTGCAGCAGAGTTATTGGCACTTGTCTATGACGATATATGTGAAAATTGCATTTTTATTAGGTAAATATCTAATTTTTTTTTAACGAGCAGATTGTCGAGCATCTCGAAAAATTATTATTGGACTAGGTACAATGCTGAAGGTTTCCTAGTATAATGTATATCCTCAATTTTTTTTGCAGCAGAGTTATTAGCACTTGTCTATGACGATATATGGAAAATTGCATTTTTATCAGGTAAATATCTAACTTTTTTTTAACGAGCAGATTGTCGAGCATTTGGATTAATTATTATTGGACTAGGTACAATGCTGAAGGTTTCCTAGTATAAGGTTTATCCCAAATTTTTTTTGGATCAGAGTTATTGGCACTTGTCTATGACGATATATAGGAAAATTGCATTTTTATCAGGTAAATCACTAACTTTTTTTTTAACGAGCAGATTGTCGATCATCTGGACTAATTATTATTGGACTAGGTACAATGCTGAAGGATTCCTAGTATAAGGTATATCCCCAATTATTTTTGCAGCAGAGTTATTAGCACGTGTCTTTGATGATATATAGGAAAATTGCATTTTTATCAGGTAAATATCTAACTTTTTTTTAACGAGCAGATTGTCGAGCATCTGGATTAATTATTATTGGACTAGGTACAATGCTGAAGGTTTCCTAGTATAAGGTTTATCCCAAATTTTTTTTGGATCAGAGTTATTGGCACTTGCCAATGACGATATATGTGAAAATTGCATTTTTATCAGGTAAATCACTAACTTTTTTTTAACGAGCAGATTGTCGAGCAACTGGACTAATTATTATTGAACTAGATACAATGCTAAGGGATTCCTAGTATAAGGTATATCCCAAATTTTTTTTGGAGCAGAGTTATTAGCATTTGTCTATGACGATATATGTGAAAATTGCATTTTTATCAGGTAAATCACTAACTTTTTTTTTAACGAGCAGATTGTCGAGCGTCTGGACTAATTATTATTGGACTAGGTACAATGCTGAAGGTTTCCTAGTATAAGGTATATCCCCAATTTTTTTGGATCAGAGTTATTGGCACTTGTCTATGACGATATATAGGAAAATTGCATTTTTATCAGGTAAATCACTAACTTTTTTTTTAACGAGCAGATTGTCGAGCGTCTGGACTAATTATTATTGGACTAGGTACAATGCTAAAGGTTTCCTAGTATAAGGTTTATCGCAATTTTTTTTTGGATCAGAGTTATTGGCACTTGTCTATGACGATATATAGGAAAATTGCATTTTTATCAGGTAAATCACTAACTTTTTTTTTAACGAACAGATTGTCGAGCATCTGGACTAATTATTATTGGACTAGGTACAATGCTGAAGGATTCCTAGTATAAGGTATATCCTCAATTTTTTTTGCAGCAGAGTTATTAGCACTAGTCTATGACGATATATGTGAAAATTGCATTTTTATCAGGTAAATATCTAACTTTTTTTTAACGAGCAGATTGTCGAGCATCTGGATTAATTATTATTGGACTAGGTACAATGCTGAAGGTTTCCTAGTATAAGGTATATCCCCAATTTTTTTGGATCAGAGTTATTGGCACTTGTCTATAACGATATATGTGAAAATTGCATTTTTATCAGCTAAATCACTAACTTTTTTTTTAACGAGCAGATTGTCGAGCATCTGGACTAATTATTATTGGACTAGGTACAATGCTGAAGGATTCCTAGTATAAGGTATATCCCCAATTATTTTTGCAGCAGAGTTATTAGCACGTGTCTTTGATGATATATAGGAAAATTGCATTTTTATCAGGTAAATATCTAACTTTTTTTTAACGAGCAGATTGTCGAGCATCTGGATTAATTATTATTGGACTAGGTACAATGCTGAAGGTTTCCTAGTATAAGGTTTATCCCAAATTTTTTTTGGATCAGAGTTATTGGCACTTGCCAATGACGATATATGTGAAAATTGCATTTTTATCAGGTAAATCACTAACTTTTTTTTAACGAGCAGATTGTCGAGCATCTGGACTAATTATTATTGAACTAGATACAATGCTGAGGGATTCCTAGTATAAGGTATATCCCAAATTTTTTTTGGAGCAGAGTTATTAGCACTTGTCTATGACGATATATGTGAAAATTGCATTTTTATCAGGTAAATCACTAACTTTTTTTTTAACGAGCAGATTGTCGAGCGTCTGGACTAATTATTATTGGACTAGGTACAATGCTGAAGGTTTCCTAGTATAAGGTATATCCCCAATTTTTTTGGATCAGAGTTATTGGCACTTGTCTATGACGATCTATAGGAAAATTGCATTTTTATCAGGTAAATCACTAACTTTTTTTTTAACGAGCAGATTGTCGAGCGTCTGGACTAATTATTATTGGACTAGGTACAATGCTAAAGGTTTCTTAGTATAAGGTTTATCGCAATTTTTTTTTGGATCAGAGTTATTGGCACTTGTCTATGACGATATATAGGAAAATTGCATTTTTATCAGGTAAATCACTAACTTTTTTTTTAACGAACAGATTGTCGAGCATCTGGACTAATTATTATTGGACTAGGTACAATGCTGAAGGATTCCTAGTATAAGGTATATCCTCAATTTTTTTTGCAGCAGAGTTATTAGCACTAGTCTATGACGATATATGTGAAAATTGCATTTTTATCAGGTAAATATCTAACTTTTTTTTAACGAGCAGATTGTCGAGCATCTGGATTAATTATTATTGGACTAGGTACAATGCTGAAGGTTTCCTAGTATAAGGTTTATCCCAAATTTTTTTTGGATCAGAGTTATTGGCACTTGTCTATGACGATATATAGGAAAATTGCATTTTTATCAGGTAAATCACTAACTTTTTTTTTAACGAGCAGATTGTCGATCATCTGGACTAATTATTATTGGACTAGGTACAATGCTGAAGGATTCCTAGTATAAGGTATATCCCAAATTTTTTTTGCAGCAGAGTTATTAGCACGTGTCTTTGATGATATATAGGAAAATTGCATTTTTATCAGGTAAATCACTAACTTTTTTTTAACGAGCAGATTGTCGAGCATCTGGATTAATTATTATTGGACTAGGTACAATGCTGAAGGTTTCCTAGTATAAGGTTTATCCCAAATTTTTTTTGGATCAGAGTTATTGGCACTTGCCAATAACGATATATGTGAAAATTGCATTTTTATCAGGTAAATCACTAACTTTTTTTTAACGAGCAGATTGTCGAGCATCTGGACTAATTATTATTGAACTAGATACAATGCTGAGGTATTCCTAGTATAAGGTATATCCCAAATTTTTTTTGGAGCAGAGTTATTAGCACTTGTCTATGACGATATATGTGAAAATTGCATTTTTATCAGGTAAATCACTAACTTTTTTTTTAACGAGCAGATTGTCGAGCGTCTGGACTAATTATTATTGGACTAGGTACAATGCTGAAGGTTTCCTAGTATAAGGTATATCCCCAATTTTTTTGGATCAGAGTTATTGGCACTTGTCTATGACGATATATAGGAAAATTGCATTTTTATCAGGTAAATCACTAACTTTTTTTTTAACGAGCAGATTGTCGAGCGTCTGGACTAATTATTATTGGACTAGATACAATGCTAAAGGTTTCCTAGTATAAGGTTTATCGCAATTTTTTTTTGGATCAGAGTTATTGACACTTGTCTATGACGATATATAGGAAAATTGCATTTTTATCAGGTAAATATCTAACTTTTTTTTTAATGAGCAGATTGTCGAGCATCTGGACTAATTATTATTGGACTAGGTACAATGCTGAAGGTTTCCTAGTATAAGGTATATCCCCAATTTTTTTGGATCAGAGTTATTGGCACTTGTCTATGACGATATATAGGAAAATTGCATTTTTATCAGGTAAATCACTAACTTTTTTTTTAACGAGCAGATTGTCGAGCGTCTGGACTAATTATTATTGGACTAGGTACAATGCTGAAGGTTTCCTAGTATAAGGTATATCCCCAATTTTTTTGGATCAGAGTTATTGGCACTTGTCTATGACGATATATAGGAAAATTGCATTTTTATCAGGTAAATCACTAACTTTTTTTTTAACGAGCAGATAGTACAGCATCTGAACTAATTATTATTGGACTAGGTACAATGCTGAAGGTTTCCTAGTATAAGGTATATCCCCAATTTTTTTTGCAGCAGAGTTATTAGCACGTGTCTTTGATGATATATAGGAAAATTGCATTTTTATCAGGTAAATCACTAACTTTTTTTTAACGAGCAGATTTTCGAGCATCTGGATTAATTATTATTGGACTAGGTACAATGCTGAAGGATTCCTAGTATAAGGTATATCCCCAATTTTTTTTGCAGCAGAGTTATTAGCACGTGTCTTTGATAATATATAGGAAAATTGCATTTTTATCAGGTAAATCACTAACTTTTTTTTTAACGAGCAGATTGTCGAGCATCTGGACTAATTATTATTGGACTAGGTACAATGCTGAAGGTTTCCTAGTATAAGGTACATCCCAAATTTTTTTTGGATCAGAGTTATTGGCACTTGCCAATGACGATATATGTGAAAATTGCATTTTTATCAGGTAAATCACTAACTTTTTTTTAACGAGCAGATTGTCGAGCATCTGGACTAATTATTATTGGACTAGGTACAATGCTGAAGGATTCCTAGTATAAGGTATATCCCAAATTTTTTTTGGATCAGAGTTATTGGCACTTGTCTATGACGATATATAGGAAAATTGCATTTTTATCAGGTAAATCACTAATTTTTTTTTTAACGTGCAGATTGTCGAGCATCTGGACTAATTATTATTGGACTAGGTACAATGCTGAAGGTTTCCTAGTATAAGGTATATCCCAAATTTTTTTTGGAGCAGAGTTATTGGCACTTGTCTATGACGATATATGTGAAAATTGCATTTTTATCAGGTAAATCACTAACTTTTTTTTTAACGAACAGATTGTCGAGCATCTGGACTAATTATTATTAGACTAGGTACAATGCTGAAGGTTTCCTAGTATAAGGTATATTCCCAATTTTTTTGGAGCAGAGTTATTGGCACTTGTCTATAACGATATATGTGAGAATTGCATTTTTATCAGGTAAATATCTAACTTTTTTTTTAACGAGCAGATTGTCGAGCATCTGGACTAATTATTATTGGAGTAGGTACAATGCTGAAGGTTGCCTAGTATGAGGTATATCCCCAATTTTTTTGCAGCAGAGTTATTAGCACTTGTCTATGACGATATATAGGAAAATTGCATTTTTATCAGGTAAATCACTAACTTTTTTTTTAACGAGCAGATTGTCGAGCGTCTGGACTAATTATTATTGGACTAGGTACAATGCTGAAGGTTTCCTAGTATAAGGTATATCCCCAATTTTTTTGGATCAGAGTTATTGGCACTTGTCTATGACGATATATAGGAAAATTGCATTTTTATCAGGTAAATCACTAACTTTTTTTTTAACGAGCAGATAGTACAGCATCTGAACTAATTATTATTGGACTAGGTACAATGCTGAAGGTTTCCTAGTATAAGGTATATCCCCAATTTTTTTTGCAGCAGAGTTATTAGCACGTGTCTTTGATGATATATAGGAAAATTGCATTTTTATCAGGTAAATAACTAACTTTTTTTTAACGAGCAGATTTTCGAGCATCTGGATTAATTATTATTGGACTAGGTACAATGCTGAAGGATTCCTAGTATAAGGTATATCCCCAATTTTTTTTGCAGCAGAGTTATTAGCACGTGTCTTTGATGATATATAGGAAAATTGCATTTTTATCAGGTAAATCACTAACTTTTTTTTTAACGAGCAGATTGTCGAGCATCTGGACTAATTATTATTGAACTAGGTACAATGCTGAAGGTTTCCTAGTATAAGGTACATCCCAAATTTTTTTTGGATCAGAGTTATTGGCACTTGCCAATGACGATATATGTGAAAATTGCATTTTTATCAGGTAAATCACTAACTTTTTTTTAACGAGCAGATTGTCGAGCATCTGGACTAATTATTATTGAACTAGGTACAATGCTGAAGGATTCCTAGTATAAGGTTTATCCCAAATTTTTTTTGGATCAGAGTTATTGGCACTTGTCTATGACGATATATAGGAAAATTGCATTTTTATCAGGTAAATCACTAATTTTTTTTTTAACGTGCAGATTGTCGAGCATCTGGACTAATTATTATTGGACTAGGTACAATGCTGAAGGTTTCCTAGTATAAGGTATATCCCAAATTTTTTTTGGAGCAGAGTTATTGGCACTTGTCTATGACGATATATGTGAAAATTGCATTTTTATCAGGTAAATCACTAACTTTTTTTTTAACGAACAGATTGTCGAGCATCTGGACTAATTATTATTAGACTAGGTACAATGCTGAAGGTTTCCTAGTATAAGGTATATTCCCAATTTTTTTGGAGCAGAGTTATTGGCACTTGTCTATAACGATATATGTGAAAATTGCATTTTTATCAGGTAAATATCTAACTTTTTTTTTAACGAGCAGATTGTCGAGCATCTGGACTAATTATTATTGGAGTAGGTACAATGCTGAAGGTTGCCTAGTATGAGGTATATCCCCAATTTTTTTGCAGCAGAGTTATTAGCACTTGTCTATGACGATATATAGGAAAATTGCATTTTTATCAGGTAAATCACTAACTTTTTTTTTAACGAGCAGATTGTCGAGCGTCTGGACTAATTATTATTGGACTAGGTACAATGCTGAAGGTTTCCTAGTATAAGGTATATCCCCAATTTTTTTGGATCAGAGTTATTGGCACTTGTCTATGACGATATATAGGAAAATTGCATTTTTATCAGGTAAATCACTAACTTTTTTTTTAACGAGCAGATAGTACAGCATCTGAACTAATTATTATTGGACTAGGTACAATGCTGAAGGTTTCCTAGTATAAGGTATATCCCCAATTTTTTTTGCAGCAGAGTTATTAGCACGTGTCTTTGATGATATATAGGAAAATTGCATTTTTATCAGGTAAATCACTAACTTTTTTTTAACGAGCAGATTTTCGAGCATCTGGATTAATTATTATTGGACTAGGTACAATGCTGAAGGATTCCTAGTATAAGGTATATCCCCAATTTTTTTTGCAGCAGAGTTATTAGCACGTGTCTTTGATGATATATAGGAAAATTGCATTTTTATCAGGTAAATCACTAACTTTTTTTTTAACGAGCAGATTGTCGAGCATCTGGACTAATTATTATTGAACTAGGTACAATGCTGAAGGTTTCCTAGTATAAGGTACATCCCAAATTTTTTTTGGATCAGAGTTATTGGCACTTGCCAATGACGATATATGTGAAAATTGCATTTTTATCAGGTAAATCACTAACTTTTTTTTAACGAGCAGATTGTCGAGCATCTGGACTAATTATTATTGAACTAGATACAATGCTGAGGGATTCCTAGTATAAGGTATATCCCAAATTTTTTTTGGAGCAGAGTTATTGGCACTTGTCTATGACGATATATGTGAAAATTGCATTTTTATCAGGTAAATCACTAACTTTTTTTTTAACGAACAGATTGTCGAGCATCTGGACTAATTATTATTAGACTAGGTACAATGCTGAAGGTTTCCTAGTATAAGGTATATTCCCAATTTTTTTGGAGCAGAGTTATTGGCACTTGTCTATAACGATATATGTGAAAATTGCATTTTTATCAGGTAAATATCTAACTTTTTTTTTAACGAGCAGATTGTCGAGCATCTGGACTAATTATTATTGGAGTAGGTACAATGCTGAAGGTTGCCTAGTATGAGGTATATCCCCAATTTTTTTGCAGCAGAGTTATTAGCACTTGTCTATGACGATATATAGGAAAATTGCATTTTTATCAGGTAAATCACTAACTTTTTTTTTAACGAGCAGATTGTCGAGCGTCTGGACTAATTATTATTGGAGTAGGTACAATGCTGAAGGTTGCCTAGTATGAGGTATATCCCCAATTTTTTTGCAGCAGAGTTATTAGCACTTGTCTATGACGATATATAGGAAAATTGCATTTTTATCAGGTAAATATCTAACTTTTTTTTTAACGAGCAGATTGTCCAGCATCTGGACTAATTATTATTCAACTGCTAAAGGTTTTCTAATATAAGGTTTATCCCAAATTTTTTTTGGCACTTGCCAATGACGATATATGTGAAAATTGCATTTTTATCAGGTAAATCACTAACTTTTTTTTAACGAGCAGATTGTCGAGCATCTGGACTAATTATTATTGAACTAGATACAATGCTGAGGGATTCCTAGTATAAGGTATATCCCAAATTTTTTTTGGAGCAGAGTTATTAGCACTTGTCTATGACGATATATGTGAAAATTGCATTTTTATCAGGTAAATCACTAACTTTTTTTTTAACGAGCAGATTGTCGAGCGTCTGGACTAATTATTATTGGACTAGGTACAATGCTGAAGGTTTCCTAGTATAAGGTATATCCCCAATTTTTTTGGATCAGAGTTATTGGCACTTGTCTATGACGATATATAGGAAAATTGCATTTTTATCAGGTAAATCACTAACTTTTTTTTTAACGAGCAGATTGTCGAGCGTCTGGACTAATTATTATTGGACTAGATACAATGCTAAAGGTTTCCTAGTATAAGGTTTATCGCAATTTTTTTTTGGATCAGAGTTATTGGCACTTGTCTATGACGATATATAGGAAAATTGCATTTTTATCAGGTAAATATCTAACTTTTTTTTTAATGAGCAGATTGTCGAGCATCTGGACTAATTATTATTGGACTAGGTACAATGCTGAAGGTTTCCTAGTATAAGGTATATCCCCAATTTTTTTGGATCAGAGTTATTGGCACTTGTCTATGACGATATATAGGAAAATTGCATTTTTATCAGGTAAATCACTAATTTTTTTTTTAACGTGCAGATTGTCGAGCATCTGGACTAATTATTATTGGACTAGGTACAATGCTAAAGGTTTCCTAGTATAAGGTATATCCCCAATTTTTTTGGAGCAGAGTTATTGACACTTGTCTATGACGATATATGTGAAAATTGCATTTTTATCAGGTAAATCACTAACTTTTTTTTTAACGAGCAGATTGTTGAGCGTCTGGACTAATTATTATTGGACTAGATACAATGCTGAAGGTTTCCTAGTATAAGGTATATCCCCAATTTTTTTGGATCAGAGTTATTAGCACTTGTCTATGACGATATATAGGAAAATTGCATTTTTATCAGGTAAATATCTAACTTTTTTTTTAACGAGCAGATTGTCGAGCATCTGGACTAAATATTATTGGAGTAGGTACAATGCTGAAGGTTGCCTAGTATGAGGTATATCCCCAATTTTTTTGCAGCAGAGTTATTAGCACTTGTCTATGACGATATATAGGAAAATTGCATTTTTATCAGGTAAATCACTAACTTTTTTTTTAACGAGCAGATTGTCGAGCGTCTGGACTAATTATTATTGGACTAGGTACAATGCTGAAGGTTTCCTAGTATAAGGTATATCCCCAATTTTTTTGGATCAGAGTTATTGGCACTTGTCTATGACGATATATAGGAAAATTGCATTTTTATCAGGTAAATCACTAACTTTTTTTTTAACGAGCAGATAGTACAGCATCTGAACTAATTATTATTGGACTAGGTACAATGCTGAAGGTTTCCTAGTATAAGGTATATCCCCAATTTTTTTTGCAGCAGAGTTATTAGCACGTGTCTTTGATGATATATAGGAAAATTACATTTTTATCAGGTAAATCACTAACTTTTTTTTAACGAGCAGATTTTCGAGCATCTGGATTAATTATTATTGGACTAGGTACAATGCTGAAGGATTCCTAGTATAAGGTATATCCCCAATTTTTTTTGCAGCAGAGTTATTAGCACGTGTCTTTGATGATATATAGGAAAATTGCATTTTTATCAGGTAAATCACTAACTTTTTTTTTAACGAGCAGATTGTCGAGCATCTGGACTAATTATTATTGAACTAGGTACAATGCTGAAGGTTTCCTAGTATAAGGTACATCCCAAATTTTTTTTGGATCAGAGTTATTGGCACTTGCCAATGACGATATATGTGAAAATTGCATTTTTATCAGGTAAATCACTAACTTTTTTTTAACGAGCAGATTGTCGAGCATCTGGACTAATTATTATTGAACTAGATACAATGCTAAGGGATTCCTAGTATAAGGTATATCCCAAATTTTTTTTGGAGCAGAGTTATTAGCACTTGTCTATGACGATATATGTGAAAATTGCATTTTTATCAGGTAAATCACTAACTTTTTTTTTAACGAGCAGATTGTCGAGCGTCTGGACTAATTATTATTGGACTAGGTACAATGCTGAAGGTTTCCTAGTATAAGGTATATCCCCAATTTTTTTGGATCAGAGTTATTGGCACTTGTCTATGACGATATATAGGAAAATTGCATTTTTATCAGGTAAATCACTAACTTTTTTTTTAACGAGCAGATTGTCGAGCGTCTGGACTAATTATTATTGGACTAGGTACAATGCTGAAGGTTTCCTAGTATAAGGTATATTCCCAATTTTTTTGGATCAGAGTTATTGGCACTTGTCTATGACGATATATAGGAAAATTGCATTTTTATCAGGTAAATCACTAACTTTTTTTTTAACGAGCAGATTGTCGAGCGTCTGGACTAATTATTATTGGACTAGGTACAATGCTGAAGGTTTCCTAGTATAAGGTATATCCCCAATTTTTTTGGATCAGAGTTATTGGCACTTGTCTATGACGATATATAGGAAAATTGCATTTTTATCAGGTAAATCACTAACTTTTTTTTTAACGAGCAGATTGTCGATCATCTGGACTAATTATTATTGGACTAAGTACAATGCTGAAGGATTCCTAGTATAAGGTATATCCCCAATTTTTTTGGATCAGAGTTATTGGCACTTGTCTATGACGATATATAGGAAAATTGCATTTTTATCAGGTAAATCACTAACTTTTTTTTTAACGAGCAGATTGTCGAGCGTCTGGACTAATTATTATTGGACTAGGTACAATGCTGAAGGTTTCCTAGTATAAGGTATATCCCCAATTTTTTTGGATCAGAGTTATTGGCACTTGTCTATGACGATATATAGGAAAATTGCATTTTTATCAGGTAAATCACTAACTTTTTTTTTAACGAGCAGATTGTCGAGCATCTCGACTAATTATTATTGGACTAGGTACAATGCTGAAGGTTTCCTAGTATAAGGTATATCCTCAATTTTTTTTGCAGCAGAGTTATTAGCACTTGTCTATGACGATATATAGGAAAATTGCATTTTTATCAGGTAAATCACTAACTTTTTTTTTAACGAACAGATTGTCGAGCATTTGGACTAATTATTATTGGACTAGGTACAATGCTGAAGGATTCCTAGTATAAGGTATATCCCCAATTTTTTTTGCAGCAGAGTTATTAGCACGTGTCTTTGATGATATATAGGAAAATTGCATTTTTATCAGGTAAATCACTAACTTTTTTTTAACGAGCAGATTGTCGAGCATCTGGACTAATTATTATTGGACTAGGTGTAATGGTGAAGGTTTCCTAGTATAAGGTATATTCCCAATTTTTTTGGAGCAGAGTTATTGGCACTTGTCTATAACGATATATGTGAAAATTGCATTTTTATCAGGTAAATCATTAATTTTTTTTTAACGAGCAGATTGTCGAGCATCTGGACTAATTATTATTGGACTAGGTACAATGCTGAAGGTTTCCTAGTATAAGGTGTATCCCAAATTTTTTTTGGATCAGAGTTATTAGCACTTGCCTATGACGATATATAGGAAAATTGCATTTTTATCAGCTAAATCACTAACTTTTTTTTTAACGAGCAGATAGTACAGCATCTGAACTAATTATTATTGGACTAGGTACAATGCTGAAGGTTTCCTAGTATAAGGTATATGCCCAATTTTATTTGCAGCAGAGTTATTAGCACTTGTCTATGACGATATATAGGAAAATTGCATTTTTATCAGGTAAATATCTAACTTTTTTTTTAACGAGCAGATTGTCGAGCATCTGGATTAATTATTATTGGACTAGGTACAATGCTGAAGGATTCCTAGTATAAGGTATATCCCCAATTTTTTTTGCAGCAGAGTTATTAGCACGTGTCTTTGATGATATATAGGAAAATTGCATTTTTATCAGGTAAATCACAAACTTTTTTTTTAACGAACAGATTGTCGAGCATCTAGACTAATTATTACTACACTAGGTACAATGCTGAAGGTTTCCTAGTATAAGGTGTATCCCAAATTTTTTTTGGATCAGAGTTATTGGCACTTGTCTATGACGATATATAGGAAAATTGCATTTTTATCAGGTAAATCACTAACTTTTTTTTAACGAGCAGATTGTCGAGCGTCTGGACTAATTATTATTGGACTAGGTGTAATGGTGAAGGTTTCCTAGTATAAGGTATATTCCCAATTTTTTTGGAGCAGAGTTATTGGCACTTGTCTATAACGATATATGTGAAAATTGCATTTTTATCAGGTAAATCATTAATTTTTTTTTTAACGAGCAGATTGTCGAGCATCTGGACTAATTATTATTGGACTAGGTACAATGCTGAAGGTTTCCTAGTATAAGGTGTATCCCAAATTTTTTTTGGATCAGAGTTATTAGCACTTGCCTATGACGATATATGTGAAAATTGCATTTTTATCAGCTAAATCACTAACTTTTTTTTTAACGAGCAGATAGTACAGCATCTGAACTAATTATTATTGGACTAGGTACAATGCTGAAGGTTTCCTAGTATAAGGTATATCCCCAATTTTATTTGCAGCAGAATTATTAGCACTTGTCTATGACGATATATAGGAAAATTGCATTTTTATCAGGTAAATATCTAACTTTTTTTTTAACGAGCAGATTGTCGAGCATCTGGATTAATTATTATTGGACTAGGTACATTGCTAAAGGTTTCCTAGTATGAGGTATATCCCAAATTTTTTTTGGAGCAGAGTTATTGGCACTTGCCAATGACGATATATGTGAAAATTGCATTTTTATCAGGTAAATCACTAACTTTTTTTTTAACGAGCAGATTGTCGAGCATCTGGACTAATTATTATTGAACTAGGTACAATGCTGAAGGTTTCCTAGTATAAGGTATATCCCCAATTTTTTTTGCAGCAGAGTTATTAGCACTTGTCTATGACGATATATGTGAAAATTGCATTTTTATCAGGTAAATATCTAACTTTTTTTTAACGAGCAGATTGTCGAGCATCTGGATTAATTATTATTGGACTAGGTACAATGCTGAAGGTTTCCTAGTATAAGGTTTATCCCAAATTTTTTTTGGATCAGAGTTATTGGCACTTGTCTATGACGATATATAGGAAAATTGCATTTTTATCAGGTAAATCACTAACTTTTTTTTTAACGAGCAGATTGTCGAGCATCTGGACTAATTATTATTGGACTAGGTACAATGCTGAAGGATTCCTAGTATAAGGTATATCCCAAATTTTTTTTGGATCAGAGTTATTGGCACTTGTCTATGACGATATATGTGAAAATTGCATTTTTATCAGGTAAATCACTAACTTTTTTTTTAACGAGCAGATTGTCGAGCATCTGGACTAATTATTATTGAACTAGGTACAATGCTGAAGGTTTCCTAGTATAAGGTATATCCCCAATTTTTTTTTGCAGCAGAGTTATTAGCACTTGTCTATGACGATATATAGGAAAATTGCATTTTTATCAGGTAAATCACTAACTTTTTTTTTAACGAGCAGATGGTCGAGCATCTGGACTAATTATTATTGAACTAGATACAATGCTGAGGGATTCCTAGTATAAGGTATATCCCAAATTTTTTTTGGAGCAGAGTTATTAGCACTTGTCTATGACGATATATGTGAAAATTGCATTTTTATCAGGTAAATATCTAACTTTTTTTTAACGAGCAGATTGTCGAGCATCTGGACTAATTATTATTGGACTAGGTACAATGCTGAAGGATTCCTAGTATAAGGTATATCCCCAATTTTATTTGCAGCAGAGTTATTGGCACTTGTCTATGACGATATATGTGAAAATTGCATTTTTATCAGGTAAATCACTAACTTTTTTTTTAACGAGCAGATTGTCCAGCATCTGGACTAATTATTATTCAACTGCTGAAGGTTTCCTAATATAAGGTTTATCCCAAATTTTTTTTGGATCAGAGTTATTAGCACTTGCCTATGACGATATATGTGAAAATTGCATTTTTATCAGGTAAATCACTAACTTTTTTTTTAACGAGCAGATTGTCGAGCATCTGGACTAATTATTATTGAACTAGGTACAATGCTGAAGGTTTCCTAGTATAAGGTACATCCCAAATTTTTTTTGGATCAGAGTTATTGGCACTTGCCAATGACGATATATGTGAAAATTGCATATTTATCAGGTAAATCACTAACTTTTTTTTTAACGAACAGATTGTCGAGCATCTGGACTAATTATTACTGGACTAGGTACAATGCTGAAGGTTTCCTAGTATAAGGTATATCCCAAATTTTTTTTGGATCAGAGTTATTGGCACTTGTCTATGACGATATATGTGAAAATTGCATTTTTATCAGGTAAATCACTAACTTTTTTTTTAACGAGCAGATTGTCGAGCATCTGGACTAATTATTATTGAACTAGGTACAATGCTGAAGGATTCCTAGTATAAGGTATATCCCAAATTTTTTTTGGATCAGAGTTATTGGCACTTGTCTATGACGATATATAGGAAAATTGCATATTTATCAGGTAAATCACTAACTTTTTTTTTAACGAACAGATTGTCGAGCATCTGGACTAATTATTACTGGACTAGGTACAATGCTGAAGGTTTCCTAGTATAAGGTTTATCCCAAATTTTTTTTGGATCAGAGTTATTGGCACTTGTCTATGACGATATATGTGAAAATTGCATTTTTATCAGGTAAATCACTAACTTTTTTTTTAACGAGCAGATGGTCGAGCATCTGGACTAATTATTATTGAACTAGGTACAATGCTGAAGGATTCCTAGTATAAGGTATATCCCAAATTTTTTTTGGATCAGAGTTATTGGCACTTGTGTATGACGATATATAGGAAAATTGCATTTTTATCAGGTAAATCACTAACTTTTTTTTTAACGAACAGATTGTCGAGCATCTGGACTAATTATTATTGGACTAGGTACAATGCTGAAGGTTTCCTAGTATAAGGTATATCCCAAATTTTTTTTGGAGCAGAGTTATTAGCACGTGTCTTTGGTGATATATAGGAAAATTGCATTTTTATCAGATAAATCACTAACTTTTTTTTAACGAGCAGATTGTCGAGCATCTGGATTAATTATTATTGGACTAGGTACAATGCTGAAGGTTTCCTAGTATAAGGTTTATCCCCAATTTTTTTGGATCAGAGTTATTGGCACTTGTCTATGACGATATATAGGAAAATTGCATTTTTATCAGGTAAATATCTAACTTTTTTTTTAACGAGCAGATTGTCGAGCATCTGGACTAATTATTATTGGACTAGGTACAATGCTGAAGGATTCCTAGTATAAGGTATATCCCAAATTTTTTTTGGAGCAGAGTTATTAGCACTTGTCTATGACGATATATGTGAAAATTGCATTTTTATCAGGTAAATCACTAACTTTTTTTTTAACGAGCAGATGGTCGAGCATCTGGACTAATTATTATTGAACTAGATACAATGCTGAGGGATTCCTAGTATAAGGTATATCCCAAATTTTTTTTGGAGCAGAGTTATTAGCACTTGTCTATGACGATATATGTGAAAATTGCATTTTTATCAGGTAAATCACTAACTTTTTTTTTAACGAGCAGATTGTCGAGCATCTGGACTAATTATTATTGGACTAGGTACAATGCTGAAGGTTTCCTAGTATAAGGTATATCCCCAATTTTTTTGGATCAGAGTTATTGGCACTTGTCTATGACGATATATAGGAAAATTGCATTTTTATCAGGTAAATATCTAACTTTTTTTTAACGAGCAGATTATCGAGCATCTGGACTAATTATTATTGGACTAGGTACAATGCTGAAGGATTCCTAGTATAAGGTATATCCCCAATTTTTTTGGATCAGAGTTATTGGCACTTGTCTATGACGATATATAGGAAAATTGCATTTTTATCAAGTAAATATCTAACTTTTTTTTTAACGAGCAGATTGTCGAGCATCTGGACTAATTATTATTGGACTAGGTACAATGCTGAAGGATTCCTAGTATAAGGTATATCCCCAATTTTTTTGGATCAGAGTTATTGGCACTTGTCTATGACGATATATAGGAAAATTGCATTTTTATCAGGTAAATCACTAACTTTTTTTTTAACGAGCAGATGGTCGAGCATCTGGACTAATTATTATTGAACTAGGTACAATGCTGAAGGATTCCTAGTATAAGGTATATCCCAAATTTTTTTTGGATCAGAGTTATTGGCACTTGTCTATGACGATATATAGGAAAATTGCATTTTTATCAGGTAAATCACTAACTTTTTTTTTAACGAGCAGATTGTCGAGCGTCTGGACTAATTATTATTGGACTAGGTACAATGCTGAAGGTTTCCTAGTATAAGGTATATCCCCAATTTTTTTGGATCAGAGTTATTGGCACTTGTCTATGACGATATATAGGAAAATTGCATTTTTATCAGGTAAATCACTAACTTTTTTTTTAACGAACAGATTGTCGAGCATCTGGACTAATTATTATTGGACTAGGTACAATGCTGAAGGATTCCTAGTATAAGGTATATCCCCAATTTTTTTTGCAGCAGAGTTATTAGAACTTGTCTATGACGATATATGTGAAAATTGCATTTTTATCAGGTAAATATCTAACTTTTTTTTAACGAGCAGATTGTCGAGCATCTGGATTAATTATTATTGGACTAGGTACAATGCTGAAGGTTTCCTAGTATAAGGTTTATCCCAAATTTTTTTTGGAGCAGAGTTATTGGCACTTGTCTATGACGATATATAGGAAAATTGCATTTTTATCAGGTAAATCACTAACTTTTTTTTTAACGAGCAGATGGTCGAGCATCTGGACTAATTATTATTGAACTAGATACAATGCTGAGGGATTCCTAGTATAAGGTATATCCCAAATTTTTTTTGGAGCAGAGTTATTAGCACTTGTCTATGACGATATATGTGAAAATTGCATTTTTATAAGGTAAATCACTAACTTTTTTTTTAACGAGCAGATTGTCGAGCGTCTGGACTAATTATTATTGGACTAGGTACAATGCTGAAGGTTTCCTAGTATAAGGTATATCCCCATTTTTTTTGGATCAGAGTTATTGGCACTTGTCTATGACGATATATAGGAAAATTGCATTTTTATCAGGTAAATATCTAACTTTTTTTTTAACGAGCAGATTGTCGAGCATCTGGACTAATTATTATTGGACTAGGTACAATGCTGAAGGATTCCTAGTATAAGGTTTATCCCAAATTTTTTTTGGAGCAGAGTTATTGGCACTTGTCTATGACGATATATAGGAAAATTGCATTTTTATCAGGTAAATCACTAACTTTTTTTTTAACGAGCAGATGGTCGAGCATCTGGACTAATTATTATTGAACTAGGTACAATGCTGAAGGATTCCTAGTATAAGGTATATCCCAAATTTTTTTTGGATCAGAGTTATTGGCACTTGTCTATGACGATATATAGGAAAATTGCATTTTTATCAGGTAAATCACTAACTTTTTTTTTAACGAGCAGATTGTCGAGCGTCTGGACTAATTATTATTGGACTAGGTACAATGCTGAAGGTTTCCTAGTATAAGGTATATCCCCAATTTTTTTTGATCAGACTTATTGGCACTTGTCTATGACGATATATAGGAAAATTGCATTTTTATCAGGTAAATATCTAACTTTTTTTTTAACGAACAGATTGTCGAGCATCTGGACTAATTATTATTGGACTAGGTACAATGCTGAAGGATTCCTAGTATAAGGTATATCCCCAATTTTTTTGGATCAGAGTTATTGGCACTTGTCTATGACGATATATAGGAAAATTGCATTTTTATCAGGTAAATCACTAACTTTTTTTTTAACGAGCAGATAGTACAGCATCTGAACTAATTATTATTGGACTAGGTACAATGCTGAAGGTTTCCTAGTATAAGGTATATCCCAAAATTTTTTTTGGATCAGAGTTATTGGCACTTGTCTATGACGATATATAGGAAAATTGCATTTTTATCAGGTAAATCACTAACTTTTTTTTTAACGAGCAGATTGTCGAGCGTCTGGACTAATTATTATTGGACTAGGTACAATGCTGAAGGTTTCCTAGTATAAGGTGTATCCCAAATTTTTTTTGGAGCAGAGTTATTAGCACTTGTCTATGACGATATATGTGAAAATTGCATTTATATTAGGTAAATCACTAACTTTTTTTTAACGAGCAGATTGTCCAGCATCTGGACTAATTATTATTGGACTAGGTACAATGCTGAAGGATTCCTAGTATAAGGTATATTCCCATTTTTTTTTGGATCAGAGTTATTGGCACTTGTCTATGACGATATATGTGAAAATTGCATTTTTATCAGGTAAATCACTAACTTTTTTTTTAACGAACAGATTGTCGAGCATCTGGACTAATTGTTATTGGACTAGGTACAATGCTGAAGGTTTCCTAGTATAAGGTATATCCCAAATTTTTTTTGGATCAGAGTTATTAGCACTTGTCTATGACGATATATGTTAAAATTGCATTTTTATCAGGTAAATCACTAACTTTTTTTTTAACGAGCAGATAGTACAGCATCTGAACTAATTATTATTGGACTAGGTACAATGCTGAAGGTTTCCTAGTATAAGGTATATCCCCAATTTTTTTTGCAGCAGAGTTATTAGCACGTGTCTTTGATGATATATAGGAAAATTGCATTTTTATCAGGTAAATCACTAACTTTTTTTTAACGAGCAGATTTTCGAGCATCTGGATTAATTATTATTGGACTAGGTACAATGCTGAAGGATTCCTAGTATAAGGTATATCCCCAATTTTTTTTGCAGCAGAGTTATTAGCACGTGTCTTTGATGATATATAGGAAAATTGCATTTTTATCAGGTAAATCACTAACTTTTTTTTTAACGAGCAGATTGTCGAGCATCTGGACTAATTATTATTGAACTAGGTACAATGCTGAAGGTTTCCTAGTATAAGGTACATCCCAAATTTTTTTTGGATCAGAGTTATTGGCACTTGCCAATGACGATATATGTGAAAATTGCATTTTTATCAGGTAAATCACTAACTTTTTTTTAACGAGCAGATTGTCGAGCATCTGGACTAATTATTATTTGACTAGGTACAATGCTGAAGGTTTCCTAGTATAAGGTTTATCCCAAATTTTTTTTGGATCAGAGTTATTGGCACTTGCCAATGACGATATATGTGAAAATTGCATTTTTATCAGGTAAATCACTAACTTTTTTTTTAACGAACAGATTGTCGAGCATCTGGACTAATTATTATTAGACTAGGTACAATGCTGAAGGTTTCCTAGTATAAGGTATATTCCCAATTTTTTTGGAGCAGAGTTATTGGCACTTGTCTATAACGATATATGTGAAAATTGCATTTTTATCAGGTAAATATCTAACTTTTTTTTTAACGAGCAGATTGTCGAGCATCTGGACTAATTATTATTGGAGTAGGTACAATGCTGAAGGTTGCCTAGTATGAGGTATATCCCCAATTTTTTTGCAGCAGAGTTATTAGCACTTGTCTATGACGATATATGTGAAAATTGCATTTTTATCAGGTAAATCACTAACTTTTTTTTTAACGAGCAGATTGTCGAGCGTCTGGACTAATTATTATTGGACTAGGTACAATGCTGAAGGTTTCCTAGTATAAGGTATATCCCCAATTTTTTTGGATCAGAGTTATTGGCACTTGTCTATGACGATATATAGGAAAATTGCATTTTTATCAGGTAAATCACTAACTTTTTTTTTAACGAGCAGATTGTCGATCATCTGGACTAATTATTATTGGACTAGGTACAATGCTGAAGGATTCCTAGTATAAGGTATATCCCCAATTTTTTTTGCAGCAGAGTTATTAGCACGTGTCTTTGATGATATATAGGAAAATTGCATTTTTATCAGGTAAATCACTAACTTTTTTTTAACGAGCAGATTGTCGAGCATCTGGATTAATTATTATTTGACTAGGTACAATGCTGAAGGTTTCCTAGTATAAGGTTTATCCCAAATTTTTTTTGGATCAGAGTTATTGGCACTTGCCAATGACGATATATGTGAAAATTGCATTTTTATCAGGTAAATCATTAACTTTTTTTTAACGAGCAGATTGTCGAGCATCTGGACTAATTATTATTGAACTAGATACAATGCTGAGGGATTCCTAGTATAAGGTATATCCCAAATTTTTTTTGGAGCAGAGTTATTAGCACTTGTCTATGACGATATATGTGAAAATTGCATTTTTATCAGGTAAATCACTAACTTTTTTTTTAACGAGCAGATTGTCGAGCGTCTGGACTAATTATTATTGGACTAGGTACAATGCTGAAGGTTTCCTAGTATAAGGTATATCCCCAATTTTTTTGGATCAGAGTTATTGGCACTTGTCTATGACGATATATAGGAAAATTGCATTTTTATCAGGTAAATCACTAACTTTTTTTTTAACGAGCAGATTGTCGAGCGTCTGGACTAATTATTATTGGACTAGGTACAATGCTGAAGGATTCCTAGTATAAGGTATATCCTCAATTTTTTTTGCAGCAGAGTTATTAGAACTTGTCTATGACGATATATAGGAAAATTGCATTTTTATCAGGTAAATCACTAACTTTTTTTTTAACGAGCAGATTGTCGAGCGTCTGGACTAATTATTATTGGACTAGGTACAATGCTGAAGGTTTCCTAGTATAAGGTATATCCCCAATTTTTTTGGATCAGAGTTATTGGCACTTGTCTATGACGATATATAGGAAAATTGCATTTTTATCAGGTAAATCACTAACTTTTTTTTTAACGAGCAGATTGTCGAGCGTCTGGACTAATTATTATTGGACTAGGTACAATGCTGAAGGTTTCCTAGTATAAGGTATATCCCCAATTTTTTTGGATCAGAGTTATTGGCACTTGTCTATGACGATATATAGGAAAATTGCATTTTTATCAGGTAAATATCTAACTTTTTTTTTAACGAGCAGATTGTCGAGCATCTGGACTAATTATTATTGGACTAGGTACAATGCTGAAGGTTTCCTAGTATAAGGTATATCCCCAATTTTTTTGGATCAGAGTTATTGGCACTTGTCTATGACGATATATAGGAAAATTGCATTTTTATCAGGTAAATCACTAACTTTTTTTTTAACGAGCAGATTGTCGAGCGTCTGGACTAATTATTATTGGACTAGGTACAATGCTGAAGGTTTCCTAGTATAAGGTATATCCCCAATTTTTTTGGATCAGAGTTATTGGCACTTGTCTATGACGATATATAGGAAAATTGCATTTTTATCAGGTAAATCACTAACTTTTTTTTTAACGAGCAGATTGTCGAGCGTCTGGACTAATTATTATTGGACTAGGTACAATGCTAAAGGTTTCCTAGTAAAAGGTTTATCGCAATTTTTTTTTGGATCAGAGTTATTGGCACTTGTCTATGACGATATATAGGAAAATTGCATTTTTATCAGGTAAATATCTAACTTTTTTTTTAACGAGCAGATTGTCGAGCATCTGGACTAATTATTATTGGACTAGGTACAATGCTGAAGGATTCCTAGTATAAGGTATATCCCAAATTTTTTTTGGAGCAGAGTTATTAGCACTTGTCTATGACGATATATGTGAAAATTGCATTTTTATCAGGTAAATCACTAACTTTTTTTTTAACGAGCAGATTGTCGAGCGTCTGGACTAATTATTATTGGACTAGGTACAATGCTGAAGGTTTCCTAGTATAAGGTATATCCCCAATTTTTTTGGATCAGAGTTATTGGCACTTGTCTATGACGATATATAGGAAAATTGCATTTTTATCAGGTAAATCACTAACTTTTTTTTTAACGAACAGATTGTCGAGCATCTGGACTAATTATTATTGGACTAGGTACAATGCTGAAGGATTCCTAGTATAAGGTATATCCCCAATTTTTTTTGCAGCAGAGTTATTAGCACGTGTCTTTGATGATAGATAGGAAAATTGCATTTTTATCAGGTAAATCACAAACTTTTTTTAACGAGCAGATTGTCGAGCATCTGGACTAATTATTATTGGACTAGGTGTAATGGTGAAGGTTTCCTAGTATAAGGTATATTCCCAATTTTTTTGGAGCAGAGTTATTGGCACTTGTCTATAACGATATATGTGAAAATTGCATTTTTATCAGGTAAATCATTAATTTTTTTTTTAACGAGCAGATTGTCGAGCATCTGGACTAATTATTATTGGACTAGGTACAATGCTGAAGGTTTCCTAGTATAAGGTATATCCCCAATTTTTTTGGATCAGAGTTATTGGCACTTGTCTATGACGATATATAGGAAAATTGCATTTTTATCAGGTAAATCACTAACTTTTTTTTTAACGAGCAGATTGTCGAGCGTCTGGACTAATTATTATTGGACTAGGTACAATGCTGAAGGTTTCCTAGTATAAGGTATATCCCCAATTTTTTTGGATCAGAGTTATTGGCACTTGTCTATGACGATATATAGGAAAATTGCATTTTTATCAGGTAAATATCTAACTTTTTTTTTAACGAGCAGATTGTCGAGCATCTGGACTAATTATTATTGGACTAGGTACAATGCTGAAGGTTTCCTAATATAAGGTATATCCCCAATTTTTTTGGATCAGAGTTATTGGCACTTGTCTATGACGATATATAGGAAAATTGCATTTTTATCAGGTAAATCACTAACTTTTTTTTTAACGAGCAGATTGTCGAGCGTCTGGACTAATTATTATTGGACTAGGTACAATGCTGAAGGATTCCTAGTATAAGGTATATCCTCAATTTTTTTTGCAGCAGAGTTATTAGAACTTGTCTATGACGATATATAGGAAAATTGCATTTTTATCAGGTAAATCACTAACTTTTTTTTTAACGAGCAGATTGTCGAGCGTCTGGACTAATTATTATTGGACTAGGTACAATGCTGAAGGTTTCCTAGTATAAGGTTTATCCCCAATTTTTTTGGATCAGAGTTATTGGCACTTGTCTATGACGATATATAGGAAAATTGCATTTTTATCAGGTAAATCACTAACTTTTTTTTTAACGAGCAGATTGTCGAGCGTCTGGACTAATTATTATTGGACTAGGTACAATGCTGAAGGTTTCCTAGTATAAGGTATATCCCCAATTTTTTTGGATCAGAGTTATTGGCACTTGTCTATGACGATATATAGGAAAATTGCATTTTTATCAGGTAAATCACTAACTTTTTTTTTAACGAGCAGATGTTCGAGCATCTGGACTAATTATTATTGAACTAGGTACAATGCTGAAGGATTCCTAGTATAAGGTATATCCCAAATTTTTTTTGGATCAGAGTTATTGGCACTTGTCTATGACGATATATAGGAAAATTGCATTTTTATCAGGTAAATCACTAACTTTTTTTTTAACGAACAGATTGTCGAGCATCTGGACTAATTATTATTGGACTAGGTACAATGCTGAAGGATTCCTAGTATAAGTTATATCCCCAATTTTTTTTGCAGCAGAGTTATTAGCACGTGTCTTTGATGATAGATAGGAAAATTGCATTTTTATCAGGTAAATCACAAACTTTTTTTTAACGAGCAGATTGTCGAGCATCTGGACTAATTATTATTGGACTAGGTGTAATGGTGAAGGTTTCCTAGTATAAGGTATATTCCCAATTTTTTTGGAGCAGAGTTATTGGCACTTGTCTATAACGATATATGTGAAAATTGCATTTTTATCAGGTAAATCATTAATTTTTTTTTTAACGAGCAGATTGTCGAGCATCTGGACTAATTATTATTGGACTAGGTACAATGCTGAAGGTTTCCTAGTATAAGGTGTATCCCAAATTTTTTTTGGATCAGAGTTATTAGCACGTGCCTATGACGATATATAGGAAAATTGCATTTTTATCAGGTAAATATCTAACTTTTTTTTTAACGAACAGATTGTCGAGCATCTGGACTAATTATTATCGGACTAGGTACAATGCTGAAGGTTTCCTAGTATAAGGTATATCCCCAATTTTTTTTGCAGCAGAGTTATTAGCACTTGTCTATGACGATATATAGGAAAATTGCATTTTTATCAGGTAAATCACTAACTTTTTTTTTAACGAGCAGATTGTCGAGCATCTGGATTAAATATTATTGGACTAGGTACAATGCTGAAGGATTCCTAGTATAAGGTATATCCCCAATTTTTTTTGCAGCAGAGTTATTAGAACTTGTCTATGACGATATATGTGAAAATTGCATTTTTATCAGGTAAATATCTAACTTTTTTTTAACGAGCAGATTGTCGAGCATCTGGATTAATTATTATTGTACTAGGTACAATGCTGAAGGTTTCCTAGTATAAGGTTTATCCCAAATTTTTTTTGGAGCAGAGTTATTGGCACTTGTCTATGACGATATATAGGAAAATTGCATTTTTATCAGGTAAATCACTAACTTTTTTTTTAACGAGCAGATGGTCGAGCATCTGGACTAATTATTATTGAACTAGATACAATGCTGAGGGATTCCTAGTATAAGGTATATCCCAAATTTTTTTTTGGAGCAGAGTTATTAGCACTTGTCTATGACGATATATGTGAAAATTGCATTTTTATCAGGTAAATCACTAACTTTTTTTTTAACGAGCAGATTGTCGAGCATCTGGACTAATTATTATTGGACTAGGTACAATGCTGAAGGTTTCCTAGTATAAGGTATATCCCAAATTTTTTGGAGCAGAGTTATTGGCACTTGTCTATAACGATATATGTGAAAATTGCATTTTTATCAGGTAAATCATTAATTTTTTTTTTAACGAGCAGATTGTCGAGCATCTGGACTAATTATTATTGGACTAGGTACAATGCTGAAGGTTTCCTAGTATAAGGTGTATCCCAAATTTTTTTTGGATCAGAGTTATTAGCACTTGCCTATGACGATATATAGGAAAATTGCATTTTTATCAGGTAAATCACTAACTTTTTTTTTAACGAACAGATTGTCGAGCATCTGGATCAATTATTATTGGACTAGGTACAATGCTGAAGGATTCCTAGTATAAGGTATATCCCAAATTTTTTTGGATCAGAGTTATTGGCACTTGTCTATGACGATATATGTGAAAATTGCATTTTTATCAGGTAAATCACTATCTTTTTTTTTAACGAACAGATTGTCGAGCATCTGGACTAATTATTATTGGACTAGGTACAATGCTGAAGGATTCCTAGTATAAGGTATATCCCAAATTTTTTTGGATCAGAGTTATTGGCACTTGTCTATGACGATATATGTGAAAATAGCATTTTTATCAGGTAAATCACTAACTTTTTTTTTAACGAGTTGATTGTCGAGCATCTGGACTAATTATTATTGGACTAGGTACAATGCTGAAGGTTTCCTAGTATAAGGTATATCCCAAATTTTTTGGAGCAGAGTTATTGGCACTTGTCTATGACGATATATAGGAAAATTGCATTTTTATCAGGTAAATCACTAACTTTTTTTTTAACGAACAGATTGTCGAGCATCTGGATCAATTATTATTGGACTAGGTACAATGCTGAAGGATTCCTAGTATAAGGTATATCCCAAATTTTTTTGGATCAGAGTTATTGGCACTTGTCTATGACGATATATGTGAAAATTGCATTTTTATCAGGTAAATCACTAACTTTTTTTTTAACGAGCAGATTGTCGAGCGTCTGGACTAATTATTATTGGACTAGGTACAATGCTGAAGGATTCCTAGTATAAGGTATATCCTCAATTTTTTTTGCAGCAGAGTTATTAGAACTTGTCTATGACGATATATAGGAAAATTGCATTTTTATCAGGTAAATCACTAACTTTTTTTTTAACGAGCAGATTGTCGAGCGTCTGGACTAATTATTATTGGACTAGGTACAATGCTGAAGGTTTCCTAGTATAAGGTATATCCCCAATTTTTTTGGATCAGAGTTATTGGCACTTGTCTATGACGATATATAGGAAAATTGCATTTTTATCAGGTAAATCACTAACTTTTTTTTTAACGAGCAGATTGTCGAGCATCTGGACTAATTATTATTGGACTAGGTACAATGCTGAAGGTTTCCTAGTATAAGGTATATCCCCAATTTTTTTGGATCAGAGTTATTGGCACTTGTCTATGACGATATATAGGAAAATTGCATTTTTATCAGGTAAATCACTAACTTTTTTTTTAACGAGCAGATTGTCGAGCGTCTGGACTAATTATTATTGGACTAGGTACAATGCTGAAGGTTTCCTAGTATAAGGTATATCCCCAATTTTTTTGGATCAGAGTTATTGGCACTTGTCTATGACGATATATAGGAAAATTGCATTTTTATCAGGTAAATCACTAACTTTTTTTTTAACGAGCAGATTGTCGAGCATCTGGACTAATTATTATTGAACTTGGTACAATGCTGAAGGTTTCCTAGTATAAGGTATATCCCAAATTTTTTTTGGATCAGAGTTATTGGCACTTGTCTATGACGATATATAGGAAAATTGCATTTTTATCAGGTAAATATCTAACTTTTTTTTTAACGAGCAGATTGTCGAGCATCTGGACTAATTATTATTGGACTAGGTACAATGCTGAAGGTTTCCTAGTATAAGGTATATCCCAAATTTTTTTTGGATCAGAGTTATTGGCACTTGTCTATGACGATATATAGGAAAATTGCATTTTTATCAGGTAAATCACTAACTTTTTTTTTAACGAGCAGATTGTCGAGCGTCTGGACTAATTATTATTGGACTAGGTACAATGCTGAAGGTTTCCTAGTATAAGGTATATCCCAAATTTTTTTTGGATCAGAGTTATTGGCACTTGTCTATGACGATATATAGGAAAATTGCATTTTTATCAGGTAAATCACTAACTTTTTTTTTAACGAGCAGATTGTCGAGCGTCTGGACTAATTATTATTGGACTAGGTACAATGCTGAAGGTTTCCTAGTATAAGGTTTATCCCAAATTTTTTTTGGATCAGAGTTATTGGCACTTGTCTATGACGATATATAGGAAAATTGCATTTTTATCAGGTAAATCACTAACTTTTTTTTTAACGAGCAGATTGTCGAGCATCTGGACTAATTATTATTGAACTAGGTACAATGCTGAAGGTTTCCTAGTATAAGGTATATCCCAAATTTTTTTTGGATCAGAGTTATTGGCACTTGTCTATGACGATATATAGGAAAATTGCATTTTTATCAGGTAAATCACTAACTTTTTTTTTAACGAGCAGATTGTCGAGCGTCTGGACTAATTATTATTGGACTAGGTACAATGCTAAAGGTTTCCTAGTATAAGGTTTATCGCAATTTTTTTTTGGATCAGAGTTATTGGCACTTGTCTATGACGATATATAGGAAAATTGCATTTTTATCAGGTAAATATCTAACTTTTTTTTTAACGAGCAGATTGTCGAGCATCTGGACTAATTATTATTGGACTAGGTACAATGCTGAAGGTTTCCTAGTATAAGGTATATCCCCAATTTTTTTGGATCAGAGTTATTGGCACTTGTCTATGACGATATATAGGAAAATTGCATTTTTATCAGGTAAATCACTAACTTTTTTTTTAACGAGCAGATTGTCGAGCGTCTGGACTAATTATTATTGGACTAGGTACAATGCTAAAGGTTTCCTAGTATAAGGTTTATCGCAATTTTTTTTTGGATCAGAGTTATTGGCACTTGTCTATGACGATATATAGGAAAATTGCATTTTTATCAGGTAAATATCTAACTTTTTTTTTAACGAGCAGATTGTCGAGCATCTGGACTAATTATTATTGGACTAGGTACAATGCTGAAGGATTCCTAGTATAAGGTATATCCCCAATTTTATTTGCAGCAGAGTTATTGGCACTTGTCTATGACGATATATGTGAAAATTGCATTTTTATCAGGTAAATCACTAACTTTTTTTTTAACGAACAGATTGTCGAGCATCTGGACTAATTATTATTGGACTAGGTACAATGCTGAAGGTTTCCTAGTATAAGGTATATCCCCAATTTTTTTTGGATCAGAGTTATTGGCACTTGTCTATGACGATATATAGGAAAATTGCATTTTTATCAGGTAAATCACTAACTTTTTTTTTAACGAGCAGATGTTCGAGCATCTGGACTAATTATTATTGAACTAGGTACAATGCTGAAGGATTCCTAGTATAAGGTATATCCCAAATTTTTTTTGGATTAGAGTTATTGGCACTTGTCTATGACGATATTTAGGAAAATTGCATTTTTATCAGGTAAATCACTAACTTTTTTTTTAACGAACAGATTGTCGAGCATCTGGACTAATTATTATTGGACTAGGTACAATGCTGAAGGATTCCTAGTATAAGGTATATCCCCAATTTTTTTTGCAGCAGAGTTATTAGCACGTGTCTTTGATGATAGATAGGAAAATTGCATTTTTATCAGGTAAATCACAAACTTTTTTTTAACGAGCAGATTGTCGAGCATCTGGACTAATTATTATTGGACTGGGTGTAATGGTGAAGGTTTCCTAGTATAAGGTATATTCCCAATTTTTTTGGAGCAGAGTTATTGGCACTTGTCTATAACGATATATGTGAAAATTGCATTTTTATCAGGTAAATCATTAATTTTTTTTTTAACGAGCAGATTGTCGAGCATCTGGACTAATTATTATTAGACTAGGTACAATGCTGAAGGTTTCCTAGTATAAGGTGTATCCCAAATTTTTTTTGGATCAGAGTTATTAGCACTTGCCTATGACGATATATAGAAAAATTGCATTTTTATCAGGTAAATCACTAACTTTTTTTTTAACGAACAGATTGTCGAGCATCTGGACTAATTATTATCGGACTAGGTACAATGCTGAAGGTTTCCTAGTATAAGGTATATCCCCAATTTTTTTTGCAGCAGAGTTATTAGCACTTGTCTATGACGATATATAGGAAAATTGCATTTTTATCAGGTAAATATCTAACTTTTTTTTTAACGAGCAGATTGTCGAGCATCTGGACTAATTATTATTGGACTAGGTACAATGCTGAAGGATTCCTAGTATAAGGTATATCCCAAATTTTTTTTGGAGCAGAGTTATTAGCACTTGTCTATGACGATATATGTGAAAATTGCATTTTTATCAGGTAAATCACTAACTTTTTTTTTAACGAGCAGATTGTCGAGCGTCTGGACTAATTATTATTGGACTAGGTACAATGCTGAAGGTTTCCTAGTATAAGGTATATCCCCAATTTTTTTGGATCAGAGTTATTGGCACTTGTCTATGACGATATATAGGAAAATTGCATTTTTATCAGGTAAATCACTAACTTTTTTTTTAACGAGCAGATGTTCGAGCATCTGGACTAATTATTATTGAACTAGGTACAATGCTGAAGGATTCCTAGTATAAGGTTTATCCCAAATTTTTTTTGGATCAGAGTTATTGGCACTTGTCTATGACGATATATAGGAAAATTGCATTTTTATCAGGTAAATCACTAACTTTTTTTTTAACGAGCAGATTGTCGAGCGTCTGGACTAATTATTATTGGACTAGGTACAATGCTGAAGGTTTCCTAGTATAAGGTATATCCCCAATTTTTTTGGATCAGAGTTATTGGCACTTGTCTATGACGATATATAGGAAAATTGCATTTTTATCAGGTAAATCACTAACTTTTTTTTTAACGAGCAGATGTTCGAGCATCTGGACTAATTATTATTGAACTAGGTACAATGCTGAAGGATTCCTAGTATAAGGTTTATCCCAAATTTTTTTTGGATCAGAGTTATTGGCACTTGTCTATGACGATATATAGGAAAATTGCATTTTTATCAGGTAAATCACTAACTTTTTTTTTAACGAGCAGATTGTCGAGCGTCTGGACTAATTATTATCGGACTAGGTACAATGCTGAAGGTTTCCTAGTATAAGGTATATCCCCAATTTTTTTTGCAGCAGAGTTATTAGCACTTGTCTATGACGATATATAGGAAAATTGCATTTTTATCAGGTAAATCACTAACTTTTTTTTTAACGAGCAGATTGTCGAGCATCTGGATTAATTATTATTGGACTAGGTACAATGCTGAAGGATTCCTAGTATAAGGTATATCCCCAATTTTTTTTGCAGCAGAGTTATTAGAATTTGTCTATGACGATATATGTGAAAATTGCATTTTTATCAGGTAAATATCTAACTTTTTTTTAACGAGCAGATTGTCGAGCATCTGGATTAATTATTATTGTACTAGGTACAATGCTGAAGGTTTCCTAGTATAAGGTTTATCCCAAATTTTTTTTGGAGCAGAGTTATTGGCACTTGTCTATGACGATATATAGGAAAATTGCATTTTTATCAGGTACATCACTAACTTTTTTTTTAACGAGCAGATGGTCGAGCATCTGGACTAATTATTATTGAACTAGATACAATGCTGAGGGATTCCTAGTATAAGGTATATCCCAAATTTTTTTTGGAGCAGAGTTATTAGCACTTGTCTATGACGATATATGTGAAAATTGCATTTTTATCAGGTAAATCACTAACTTTTTTTTTAACGAACAGATTGTCGAGCATCTGGACTAATTATTATTGGACTAGGTACAATGCTGAAGGTTTCCTAGTATAAGGTATATCCCAAATTTTTTGGAGCAGAGTTATTGGCACTTGTCTATAACGATATATGTGAAAATTGCATTTTTATCAGGTAAATCATTAATTTTTTTTTTAACGAGCAGATTGTCGAGCATCTGGACTAATTATTATTGGACTAGGTACAATGCTGAAGGTTTCCTAGTATAAGGTGTATCCCAAATTTTTTTTGGATCAGAGTTATTAGCACTTGCCTATGACGATATATAGGAAAATTGCATTTTTATCAGGTAAATCACTAACTTTTTTTTTAACGAACAGATTGTCAAGCATCTGGATCAATTATTATTGGACTAGGTACAATGCTGAAGGATTCCTAGTATAAGGTATATCCCAAATTTTTTTGGATCAGAGTTATTGGCACTTGTCTATGACGATATATGTGAAAATTGCATTTTTATCAGGTAAATCACTAACTTTTTTTTTAACGAACAGATTGTCGAGCATCTGGACTAATTATTATTGGACTAGGTACAATGCTGAAGGATTCCTAGTATAAGGTATATCCCAAATTTTTTTAACGCGCTCGCCCAGCTAGTTGGAAATAATCAATTTCATGTAGTCGGAATTCGGAGAGGAGCGATAGCTGAAGTGAAAATTCAATTCTACACGGAGAAAAACTACAGGATCGGCATTCAACATCTTGAAAAATCGAAAAAAAGTTATTATACCCATCAACTTAAGAGTGAAAGAGGACTTGTTGTAGTCATAGGAGGAATAGAGAGTGCAGTACCAACTAAGGGCATCAAGGATGCCTTGGAAAATGAAGAATATGGGGTAAGGCAGTCTTTAACATATTCAATAGAGAGAAGCTACCACAACTACTATCCAGAGTCGAATTGAAATATGACAACAAGAAAACCACTCAACACCCGATCTACAATTTAAGGTACTTACTCCACCGCAAAATCACTGTAGAAGCACCGCATAAACGAGCAAACCCGCCACAGTGCTATAACTGCCAGGAGTATGGTCACACGAGGATTAGATTAGATTACCTTCAGTTTGTGTTATCTGTGGAGGACTGCATAAATCAACGGAATGTAACGATCCTAACACCAAAAAATGTGGAAACTGTGGTGGGAACCTCTCGGCTAATTATCGTGGATGCCCCATATTCCAAAAACTAAAGTTTAAGCCAACCAACTCTTCCGCACCAACTTCTAGCCAACGTGATGCTCCTACCACTCAACACCTGGCTCCTAAACATACAACTACTGCAAATTCCAATGTAAATCCAAATTTCACATATGCAGACATTCTACGTACAAGCCAAAATCGACCTGATCCGCAGCCGTCCACATCAACATGCCACCATCGCTTCGAACCTGGAAAATACAATTGCTGTGCTGGTACAACAGATGCAGACGTTCATGAGTACCATGCAGTCCATGATGCAAAAAATGGTTAAAAACCAAACAGCACTGATCCAGGTGTTAATAAACAAGCCATAAACAATATAAACTTATAGTCTTGTATTAGCGGCAAACCTTTTGGTGTTCCCCTTTTTACATGGAAAATTTTTTTGTATTTTATTCGTATTTATATAGAGTTAATCATAATATCTCTCTTAATATCTACTGCCACTTTGCTTTTTGTATTGTTTGTTTTAGAAGTGACAGTGAACAGTGGGTATGACAGCAAGAGACGTCACACACACACCATGATTAGAGTCTTTACTAAACAACATACTGGTATTCATGTTTGTCATCTAAATGCCCAAAGTCTACGTAACAAGACTGACGAGTTTCGACACATCTTTGAGAATTTTGATATTCACGTCATATGCGTGTCTGAGACGTGGTTCATGCCTGTCGAACTTAGTTCGCTTTTTAGTTTAAATGGTTATAAACTCTTTCGAGGCGACCGCTATAATCATGCTGGCGGTGTTGCCCTATACATAAAAAGTCACATACACTGCTCATTGGTACGCAAGTTTAGTCCAGACAGTGCTATTGAATACATTTTTATTAACATAAGTAGGGGACAAAACAAACTTTTGGTGGGTTGCGTATTGTATTATGTTTGTTGTTATATTATAAAGAAGTTTAATTTGTGATTATTTTCGAATACTCACATTTGCTTAGGAAGCAAAGTCCACTAGCATGGAATGCTATGAGTGGGTGAGTATCCTTATATTTGTTTATTTTTTATAAATACTTACATTTGCTCCATTAGAGCAAAATCCAGTAGCATTAACTGCTTTGTCCGGGTAAGTATTTATTTTTAATATTTTTAATGAGAATCAATCTGAGTGAATCTTATTTAAGGTTACTTTATTGATTGATTGATTATTTTTCAATTACTTCTGTTTATTACTATTATATACTAATTCTACTTTTGTGTATGACCTACTTACCTACTTACTTACTATTTACAAATTGCTTAACTTAAAAATAACGCTTACTACGCTTAACGTTTAAATGAGTACAAATATATTGCTTACTATGCTTAATATTTATTACATTAAAATTTTGTAGTACACTGCGTAAAAATCGTATAATACATTACATTAAAATTGTATAGTACACTACACCCTTACCCTAAAAAAAAAAAAAAAATTTTATATAAGAAGAAAAAAAATTTTACGTTTGTATAATATTAATTTGTTTTATACGGTTTCAACTCATTATTGTGCACTTCTTTAAGTAAATTATTAATTTCTATAACTGAATTTACTCCATTCTTAGATATTATTTTATAAGGTCCTACATATGGTTTTTGATATTTTCTTCTATTCCTATTCCTTAATAAAACAAAATCACCTATATTTAAATTTAAAGGGTTGCTGTCTTTAATGTTACTGTTTAAAGTACGTTTGCTTTTTTCTAATTCTATTAGCTTTTTGGCTCTTTTTTGGGAATACTGGAGTCTGACTTTTAATTCATTGGAGTAATCCTCCAGATTGTAGATTTTTTCGTTCGACATAAAATTATCACTTGGCAAACATGGTATTTTTCCAAATACTAATTCAAATGGCGTATAGTTCGTTGTCACATGTGGTGTAGTATTGTATGCAAAAGAGTAATAGGGTATCCATTTGTCCCAATTGTCATCTTCCGTAAATGATAACATATATTCATTTAACACTCGGTGGTGATGGTACGGGTTCGTGATGGTACGGGGTTGAGAAGATCTGTTGGATTTTTAGGAGTTCGCATATGCTTTTTAGAAGCTCATTTGTAAACTCTGTACCTTTATCGGATTTTAAGACTTTGAAGTGACCATATTTTAGAATAAGTTGTTCGACAATTGTTTGAGAAATTGTTTTTGCGTCTTTACTAGGTATTGGAAATGCGATTACATATTTTGTTAGTGCGCATTGCATCGATAGAATATACCTGAATCTATTTGAAATCCTTAGGGGTCCTAATGTATCTATCTCAACTACTTCGAAACTGCTGTTTGGTGTTACAGTAATAGTTTGTGGTTCTTTAGTATGTCGTATCTGTGTATTTTCTTGACAATTTGTGCAGCTGTTAACAAATTTTTTGACCATTTTGTTCATGTTTTTCCAGACATATCTTTGTTTTAATTTTAAAAGAGTTTTTCTGATACCTAAATGTCCTCCTAGTGGACTGTTATGAAATTCGTCAATTAATTTATATTGTATCACTTTATCTGTTATTCTCTGAGGGTCTTTATATAATACTAGCTGTTGTTCGCGGCCTCACGTGGAATTCGGTTATCTCGCGAGATAAAACGTTGCCTATGCCCAAAATCCTCTCCAGAATCTAGTGATGCATCTGGAGGGGTATCCACACATGCCGTTGTCAGATTTCAGATTTCCCTACTATTTAAATATTGTGAAATACTTATTGTGAATACTTAATTTCTTAATTGGCAATATTACTACCAATGGTGGGTATAAAAAGGGGTTATAGTGACATAAGTACAATAGTTGGACATATGGTCTCGCGAAGTTTTTTGTAGATATTGAAAAGGTAGATAGTCCATGATAGAAATAGATACCCTTGGAAACACCTTTTTAGATCTATATGTTGGACGGACAAAATTTAACCATTCGTTTCATATAGTAAACAATTCTTTCCCAATAACGACTGACGGAATAATAGTAATAGAGTTTCTACAACGATTTTTTTGTAAAATAGACTATGAGACAATGACACTAGATATTATCATAGAAAAGGAAACCATTACAAACTATATAAACAATTATATTAGGACAGAAATAATACAACCTATTAAACTTAAACTTCAAGAAGACTCTGTAATATTGAATGATGTGTTTATAGCAAATTCCATTGTACCCAAATCTGGTAATTCTCACATTAAAATTTTAAACTCCACCAACAAAAAAGTGACAATAAAAACCTTAAAAATAAACACAGAGCCATTGGACAACTATGACATAATTACTAATAATAATAATAATGCACAATATTCTGAAAAACGCTTCAATGAACTTTTGAAAACAATTCATATCGACCACGCGGACACCGCCGCTTCAAAAATATTCATATTCAGAGAATATCAAGACATTTTTCACCTAGACGGAGAAAGCCTGACTGCTAATAATTTCTATACCCAAAGATTAATAATGAATGACAATACTCCTGTATATACTAAAAATTACAGACTACCTCAGTCACATAATACAGAAATTAATCACCAAGTACAAAAATTACTGGAATCCGATATAATCGAACCTTCTACAAGTCCGTACAATTCCCCACTACTCATTGTCCCAAAAAAAGGAACAAAAGATACAAAAACATGGAGATTAATAGTTGATTTTAGAAAACTAAATAAAAAATTGGTTAACGATAAATTTCCTTTGACAAGACTGGATGACGCATTAGACGTCTTAGGGAGAGCAAAATATTTTTCCACCCTAGACTTGACAAGTTCCTTTTATAAAATTGATTTGGATAAAGAATCTAGACCATTAACAGCATTTTCCACTAACAAAGGACATTTCCAATTTAAAAGGTTACCCTTCGGTTTAAAAATATCATCTAATACTTTTCAAAGAATGCGAACAATTACTAGACGCAAATGCATTTTTATACGTAGATGACATAATTATATTTGGTTGCAGTTTGCAACATCATAACAATAATCTCTTAAAAGTAATTTTCACATATACCGTCATAGACAAGTGCTAATAACTCTGCTTCAAAAAAAAAAATTGGGGATATACTTTATACTAGGAAACCTTCAGCATTGTACCTAGTCCAATAATAATTAGTCCAGATGCTCGACAATCTGCTCGTTAAAAAAAAAGTTAGTGATTTACCTGATAAAAATGCAATTTTCACATATATCGTCATAGACAATTGCTAATAACTCTGATCGAAAAAAAATTGGGGATATACCTTATCCTAGGAAATCTTCAGCATTGTACCTAGTCCAATAATGATTAGGCCTCCTATTATTGGGAACATCCACATATACCGTGGATGACATTATTTCCACGCAACAGTCGGGATAATTGTGGTTTTGTATTGGGTGAACCGGAGCGCTCTGCTCTGGCAGAGGCATGGAACTACAGTTTTAAGGGACTCTTTCAATTATTGAGGGCCAGGCAGTGTGCTTTCTTTTATCTGTGCGCCAACAGTTTTACCGTACTGTTTAGGGCAGCAGGCACAGGAGGACGAGCTGAGGTGCATGCCCTTATGTCGCCATCTACGCATGGTATACGAAATGCTTTGCGTTAAGAAGGCATTGAATTTACAATGCCCCTTAAAAAGGACACAAGTAGTTGCTTGAACGAAAGAAAATGCTGGAAGAGGAGGTGTGGAAGATGACGACGGAGAAGAAGAAGAATGGTTGGAAAGTCTGGGGTAGATGAAAAAGAAATTCGTAAAATACAAACAGCCCATCAACTCAAATTGAAAAGTCAGGAAATGGCGGACGATTCAGTTCAGAAAATTCTTTATTGCTCATCGAGGGGGTGGAGTGTCAGGGTTTCTTCAGTTTTCTTCTAAATGCTAAAAGCACCATTAGTACTGAGGGTCGTTTGCCTGGAGTACCACCCACTTTGTTGGCGCCTGTTGCATTTCCCAAAGCCACGATGCAACATTTAACGGCGCGGTCTAGTAAAGTGCGGTTAGATGGCGTCGATTATCACAGTATTGAAGTGAAAGGTGTCGTGTTGCCTTCATTTCTGCCGTACATATGTCAGTTACTCAAAGAAACTAAATCCACTTTCAGCACCACTATAGCCTCCAGTACAAACACCTTATCCCTTACCAAAGGAAGTCAGAAATTACTAGAGAGTGAAATTAAGCAAAATGGTAATGATGATGTGGATGGTAGTAATGTGGCGACGTACACGTCTCTTTGTGAAGGTGCCGCGGGACAAGTCTTTAACAAGGAAAATCTCTCCGATTGTGGTTTGCAAGAATACATTATTGAAAGTATGTGCCGTACAGGTCAGCAGGCTGTAGCGCTGCTGGAGCGTATATGTTGTGATAGAGAACACGGTTATGCCTGGAGCTAGCCTTCCCCAATGAAAAACTCGAAATAAAATAATTAAATAGATAAAAGAGTAAATGTATCAACTTTCTGCCCATTCTATTTTATAAGCACCCGTGTTTAATTGAGTGGTATCTCGCTCTAAAAACTCCCCCATAACAAAGCAAGGATTATCTAAAATATTTTTTTGGGCGGTAATTTTATTTCATATAATTTTAATTTCACACACAAACTAAGAGTTAATATGTGTCCAATCACTATAAAGAGGGAGACGCAATTTTTTAAAACTAATAATCCAATCCAACTCTGCTGGGTATTGCAATCATGCAACCGTCAAGAGAGGACAGATGGAAAGTAAAGAATAAGGAGGACCAGACCTAAGCTGACACGTTTTTCGAAATTTTCGTTACCAGATGTATAATTTAAACAACTAGAGATAAAAGTATAACTAGATCAACTCAGTAATCGGCGCCCATTCATAGAATATATTTATATTGCAGTTCTTCAAAACCTCTCTTTAGGTGCAGCAAAGGTTTTAACATAGTTGTATAAAAAATCTGTTCAACATCATTATTTAATATTAATTATATATCTTGTAGTGTGCATACAAAAAGTGCACATTCTTTAGTTAAGATTCGATTTCATACTCTTTATTTATTTATTATTGACCTTAATTTAAATAAAAACTGTAACATACTTTACTATACAAACTTGACACAAATTCTTAAGCTAAGGTTCAATTTCACATATATTATATCACACATTATTCTTTATTCATTACTGACCTTAACTTAAATAAAAACTGTAACATACAACACAAACTTACACACAACTATTAAAGCTAAACTTTAATTGAAACACACTCAAATAATCAAAATCATTAATACTCCTATTTCAATAACCTTAACTCTAATAAAAATAATATTTGTAATAGTGTATCATATATCATAATAACCTAGTTTAATTGTAAGAAATTTTGTATATAAGATTTGTGTTTTCAAAAATAAAGTCAGACAATAATTCTTATCATAGAAGTGATTTTTGTCTTCATAAAATAATTATCAATATACCTTGCGTAAATACGCGGGATACTGAAGTTGCGCGATGCGCGACATATGATAATCATTTCATTAAAAACAATATAAAATATAAACAAACTAAGGAAATCCATAACATGGCGATCCTGCAAAATTCTTGATCCTGAAACCATCAGATACTGCAAAATTCTTGATCCTGAAACCATCTGATCCTGCAAAATTCTTGATCCTGCAACCATCAGATCCTGCCAACCATATGAATCCTAGTCAGCAACTAATACTGACAACAAATAATTAAATGCAAAAAGCAGCACCGTACGTACCTATTGGACTAACCGTTCCAGCACCATTGTACATATCCACTCCAATTCCCGGCCCAAAACGCATAACAATTAAGGAATATAAAAGGCGACAAGCCTACAGTAAAAATATCACTCAACCAATTCCACCAAAACAAAGGAAACGTGGCGGAAAAAGAATAAAACATAAACAATGAATTAGATTACTGCATGAAATAAAAAATATAGCCCCGAAAGATAATAAACAGAAAATAATAGAACAAATAGCAACAGAAAGAAGAAAATGGGCCTTACAAAAAGTAAACAAAAAGAAGAAATAAATATAAACAACAACAACACAGGTGATACCACCCATACTACAATAAAAATAAGCTCTGAAACCCTCATAATAATAATAATTTTTATTGTATTAGTATATATTTCATATAAAATTAATAGGTACTATATAGATTATGCAAATAAAAAATTAAGTAGGAGTATCACACTCTCCAATGTCTAGACATACAAAAATATTGAAATGAATACACAATAAATAAACAAAATTCTTTTCTTTTTTCTTTTCAAAAATATATATATTTTACATAGTCTCGTATGGACCAAACTAAATCACTGTTGCAAACCCTTTTAAAAATTGAAACAAATTTAAGGAAGACGCCCAGCCGTCCGTACAAAAAAGAAACTATTGAAAACAAATTGGTAGAATTAGAAACACTAAAAGACCAATTTAGAAACCTTGATCAAGATAAAATACCTTTAGAGTTAAAACTCCACTTCAAGAATACATATACAAATCTAAAAGAAAACTTTAAAGAACAATTAAGAAATTTTAAAATGGCTTTCAATATGGAATTGGCAATGAAAACATTGCCTATCTTTTCTGGCAAATTTGAAGAAGTTGAAAACTTCTGCAAATTCGTTGAGATATTGTCCAAAAATCTTTCAGAAGCTGGTAAAACAGATTTGCTTGAATTTGTTTACCACATAAAGCTCACTCAGAAAGTAAAAACGGCAATAGGTTTAATAGAAACCCCTAACACGTTAGAAGAACTATACAATTCTATTAAAAATACTTTCAAAAACCCACACACAATACCAACAATACATAATACACTAAACAATTTACAACAACGAGGTAGCATTGAGAATTATGGAGATAAAATAGTTAGTCTAATAACACAATTAAATAACTTACAAATTCAAGACTTAGGCACTACGGCAACTACAGCTAAACGTGAGGTCATAACAAAAATCAATGACAATTATGCCCTCACAGTATTCAAAAAGGGCATCGACGAAAGATACAAACGGACCCTATTCGCTGTTCAACCTCAATCGTTAACCCAAGCAGTCAACTTAGCTCTAGAATTGGAAAAAGACCATAGCTTTCAAAATAACTCTCAAATACTCAGGATAAACAATCAGAACAATAGAACAAACAAAACACGAAACAAATTCCAATACACCCCCCAAAATTCATATTGGACCAAAAACGAAAGAAATTTCAACACTCAAAGAAATTTTACACAAAGAAACCGAAACCCCACATTCAATAACAGAACGCCACCAATAAACACATACAACAATTTCAGACACAACTCTAACATGCAAAACAATGATTCCAGGTATTATCCTAACATGCAAAACAATAATATAAGAAATATGCAAAACAATAATAACTTCCGACAAACCCCACAAAACCATCAGAGATCTTATAATTGCAATCAAAATAATAGAAGAAAACACTTAAACGTTGTACAGAACCAGGGAAACGGAAAACCGCTGGTGGTGGACGACACCATCACTGGCGTATAAACACACATAAAATTCTCAATATATCTAATACTAGCTGTTGTTCGCGGCTTCACCTGCGTGGAATTCGGTTATCTCGCGAGATAAAACGTTGCCTATGCCCAAAATCCTCTCCAGAATCTAGTGATGCATCTGGAGTGGTATCCACACATGCCGTTGGCAGATTTCAGATCTCCCTACTATTTAAATATTGTGAAATACTTATTGTGAATACTTAATTTCTTAATTAGCAATATTACTACCAATGGTGGGTATAAAAAGGGGTTATAGTGACATAAGTACAATAGTTGGACATATGGTCTCGCGAAGTTTTTTGTAGATATTGATATGTTCTATAATATTGTAGAACTTTTTTTGTTTTAACATCAATACTTTCCGCAGCGTATTCGATGAAAGATATTTTATGACTAATTTTTTTACACCTTGGGTTAGTAATAGTAGGAATGTCCAGGGATCCCCAACAATTTTTGACAATATATATAGCCTATGTTACTCAGTGATAATGCAGCTTTCTAATAGCGAAAATATTTTTGAAATCGGTCCAGTAGTTTTTGAGTTTACTCGTTACATACAAAAATATAAAAATACAAAAATACAAATCTTTCCTCTTTATAATATTACTAGCTGTTGCCCGCGGTTTCACCCGCGTGGAATTCGGTTATCTCGCGGGATGAAACGTTGCCTATGCCCTTCCCTAGGTTCTGAAATTTTTTAAACCGATATTGCCCGATTTTACTTACAACCTGCCTGCAGACACCTAACACATGTGTATCAAATTTCAGCTCGATATCTCAAAAATTACGGCCATGAGAGTGTCAGGAACAGTCAAACACATGGACATGCGGACGGACATTGTTTAAATTGATTCAGTTTTTGATCTTGAGCAAGAATATATAAAGTTTGTGTTGTCTTCGGCGCTTCCTTCCGAATGTTGCAAGCGGGAATTCCATATAAATGTTGCTCCTCTCCAGAACCTGGTGGTGCATATGTTCTTCGAATTCCATATAAATGTTGCTTCTATTCCAAATTCATTAAAAAATGGTCCGCAAATCCAGTATTGGCCAAAAATCCTCTCCAGAACCTGGTGGTGCGCATGGAATGGGAATCGTAACATATGCTCTTAGAATTCCATATAATAGTATCTTTTATTCCAAATTCATTAAAAAAATGGTCCGAAAATCCAGTATTGGCCAAAAATCCTTTCCAGAACCTGGTGGTGCATATGTTCTTCGAATTCCATATAAATGTTGCTTCTATTCCAAATTCATTAAAAAATGGTCCGCAAATCCAGTATTGGCCAAAAATCCTCTCCAGAACGTGGTGGTGCGTCTGGAATGAGAATCGTAACATATGCTCTTAGAATTCCATATAAATGTATCTTTTATTCCAAATTCATTAAAAAAATGGTCCGAAAACCCAGTATTGGCCAAAAATCCTTTCCAGAACCTGGTGGTGCATATGTTCTTCGAATTCCATATAAATGTTGCTTCTATTCCAAATTCATTTAAAAATGGTCCGCAAATCCAGTATTGGCCAAAAATCCTCTCCAGAATGTGGTGGTGCATTTGGAGTGGGACCCATAACATATGTTTTCAGAGTTCCATATAAATGTTTCTTTTATTCCAAATTTATTAAAAAAATGATCCAAAAATCCATTATTGGCCAAAAATCCTCTCCAAAACCTAGTGATGCATCAGGAGTGGTATTCACATATGCCGTTGTCAGATTTCCCTACTATTTAAATATTGTGAAATACTTATTGTGAATACTTAATTTCTTAGATGTCTGGGTACATGTGAATGCAATGTTTGTATGGCAATATTACTATCAATGGTGGGTACAAAAAGGGGTTATAGTGACATAACTACAATAGTTGGACATATGGTCTCGGAAAGTTTTTTGTAGATATTGATATGTTCTATAATATTGTAGAACATTTTTTTGTTTTAACATCAATACTTTCCGCAGCGTATTCGATGAAATATATTTTATGACTAATTTTTTTACACCTTGGGTTAGTAATAGTAGGAATGTCCAGGGATCCCCAAAATTTTTTGGCAATAAATATAGCCTATGTTACTCAGTGATAATGTAGCTTTCTAATAGCGAAAATATTTTTGAAATCGGTTCAGTAGTTTTTGAGTTTACTCGTTACATACAAAAATATAAAAATACAAAAATACAAATCTTTCCTCTTTATAATATTACTAGCTGTTGCCCGCGGTTTCACCCGCGTGGAATTCGGTTATCTCGCGGGATGAAACGTTGCCTATGCCCTTCCCTAGGTTCTGAAATTTTTTAAACCGATATTGCCCGATTTTACTTACAACCTGCCTGCAGACACCTAACACATGTGTATCAAATTTCAGCTCGATATCTCAAAAATTACGGCCGTGAGAGTGTCAGGAACAGTCAAACACATGGACATGCGGACGGACATTGTTTAAATTGATTCAGTTTTTGATCTTGAGCAAGAATATATAAAGTTTGTGTTGTCTTCGGCGCTTCCTTCCGAATGTTGCAAGCGGGAATTCCATATAAATGTTGCTCCTCTCCAGAACCTGGTGGTGCATATGTTCTTCGAATTCCATATAAATGTTGCTTCTATTCCAAATTCATTAAAAAATGGTCCGCAAATCCAGTATTGGCCAAAAATCCTCTCCAGAACCTGGTGGTGCGCATGGAATGGGAATCGTAACATATGCTCTTAGAATTCCATATAATAGTATCTTTTATTCCAAATTCATTAAAAAAATGGTCCGAAAATCCAGTATTGGCCAAAAATCCTTTCCAGAACCTGGTGGTGCATATGTTCTTCGAATTCCATATAAATGTTGCTTCTATTCCAAATTCATTAAAAAATGGTCCGCAAATCCAGTATTGGCCAAAAATCCTCTCCAGAACGTGGTGGTGCGTCTGGAATGAGAATCGTAACATATGCTCTTAGAATTCCGTATAAATGCTTCTTTTATTCGAAATTCATTAAAAAAATGGTCCGAATATCCAGTATTGGCCAAAAATCCTCTCCAGAATGTGGTGGTGCATTTGGAGTGGGACCCATAACATATGTTTTCAGAGTTCCATATAAATGTTTCTTTTATTCCAAATTTATTAAAAAAATGATCCAAAAATCCATTATTGGCCAAAAATCCTCTCCAAAACCTAGTGATGTATCAGGAGTGGTATTCACATATGCCGTTGTCAGATTTCCCTACTATTTAAATATTGTGAAATACTTATTGTGAATACTTAATTTCTTAGATGTCTGGGTACATGTGAATGCAATGTTTGTATGGCAATATTACTATCAATGGTGGGTACAAAAAGGGGTTATAGTGACATAACTACAATAGTTGGACATATGGTCTCGGAAAGTTTTTTGTAGATATTGATATGTTCTATAATATTGTAGAACATTTTTTTGTTTTAACATCAATACTTTCCGCAGCGTATTCGATGAAAGATATTTTATGACTAATTTTTTTACACCTTGGGTTAGTAATAGTAGGAATGTCCAGGGATCCCCAAAATTTTTTGGCAATAAATATAGCCTATGTTACTCAGTGATAATGTAGCTTTCTAATAGCGAAAATATTTTTGAAATCGGTTCAGTAGTTTTTGAGTTTACTCGTTATATACAAAAATACAAAAATACAAAAATATAAAAATACAAAAATACAAATCTTTCCTCTTTATAATATTAGTATAGATATAGATATGTTCTTCGAATTCCATATAAATGTTGCTTCTATTCCAAATTCATTTAAAAATGGTCCGAAAATCCAGTATTGGCCAAAAATCCTTTCCAGAACCTGGTGGTGCATATGTTCTTCGAATTCCATATAAATGTTGCTTCTATTCCAAATTCATTAAAAAATGGTCCGCAAATCCAGTATTGGCCAAAAATCCTCTCCAGAACGTGGTGGTGCGTCTGGAATGAGAATCGTAACATATGCTCTTAGAATTCCATATAAATGCTTCTTTTATTCGAAATTCATTAAAAAAATGGTCCGAAAATCCAGTATTGGCCAAAAATCCTCTCCAGAATGTGGTGGTGCATTTGGAGTGGGACCCATAACATATGTTTTCAGAGTTCCATATAAATGTTTCTTTTATTCCAAATTTATTAAAAAAATGATCCAAAAATCCATTATTGGCCAAAAATCCTCTCCAAAACCTAGTGATGCATCAGGAGTGGTATTCACATATGCCGTTGTCAGATTTCCCTACTATTTAAATATTGTGAAATACTTATTGTGAATACTTAATTTCTTAATTGTCTGGGTACATGTGAATGCAATGTTTGTATGGCAATATTACTATCAATGGTGGGTACAAAAAGGGGTTATAGTGACATAACTACAATAGTTGGACATATGGTCTCGGAAAGTTTTTTGTAGATATTGATATGTTCTATAATATTGTAGAACATTTTTTTGTTTTAACATCAATACTTTCCGCAGCGTATTCGATGAAAGATATTTTATGACTAATTTTTTTACACCTTGGGTTAGTAATAGTAGGAATGTCCAGGGATCCCCAAAATTTTTTGGCAATAAATATAGCCTATGTTACTCAGTGATAATGTAGCTTTCTAATAGCGAAAATATTTTTGAAATCGGTTCAGTAGTTTTTGAGTTTACTCGTTACATACAAAAATACAAAAATACAAAAATATAAAAATACAAAAATACAAAAATACAAATCTTTCCTCTTTATAATATTAGTATAGATTAGTATTAGTATATTAGTATAGATATAGATATAGAAAAACACTTTCTATGTTATACTTCAGACTAAGCAAAATAAAACTATAAAATTACTAGTTGATACAGGAGCAGATATTTCAATAATAAAATCTTACATATTACATATCACAAAAGCTAACCTAATAAACAACATATACAATCTAAGTGGAATAACTACTGAAACTATACATACTATTGGAACAACATTTATACAACTACAAGTAGGACAAACACAACTAACACATGAGTTCCATGTGGTGGAGGACAATTTTCCAATATCCACAGATGGAATATTAAGAATTGATTTTTTAAGAGATTACCTGTGCAAACTGGATTTTGAAACAATGACTATGGAAATCCATACAAATAATGAAGACATCGTACTACCAATGGAAACTAACAAACCCAAAATTATCTCAATACCACCCAGATCAGAGATAATACATCCAATAAAAATAAAATTAAAAGAGGATTCACTTATCTTAAATAAAGAATTTCAAAAAGGAGTGTTTTTAGCAAATTGTATAATTCCACGTAATGGGATAAAACACGTTAGAATGTTAAATACAACAGCACAAACCATAAACCTTAAAAACATAAATGTACAAACTGAGCCCCTTCGAAATTACCATATACTATATACAAAAACACAAAACGAGGCCAGTAAGGAACGACTAAATAGATTATTGAGCACCTTAAATATAAATCAAGAGGACAAAATTGCTAAGAACTCATTAATAGAGATATTCACAGATTTTCAAGATATATTTTACTTAGACGGAGAAAAACTCACGACAAATAACTTTTATACACAGAAACTTCAGACAAATGATAACACACCAGTTTACATCAAAAATTATCGACTACCACAAACACAAACTGAGGAAATTAATAAACAAGTGCAGAAATTAATTGTCGATGACATAGTAGAATCTTCAGTAAGCCCGTATAACTCACCCGTACTAATTGTACCTAAAAAGACGACTAACGACACACAAAAATGGCGACTTGTAGTAGACTTTAGAAAATTGAACGACAAATTGGTAAACGACAAATTTCCACTAACTAGACTTGAAGACGTTCTTGACAAATTGGGAAGAGCTAAATACTTTTCTACTCTAGATATGACGAGTTCATTTCACCAAATCAATTTAGACAAAAACTCCAGACCTTTTTCGTATTTCGTCATGTATTTTGTGGTGATACGTTTTGATTTTGGTACTCCGCCACCAGCATGAGAGTAATTTTGTTGCAACAAGCATCGAATGCTTAAATTGTTTTCCAAGAGTTCATTTGCTTATGCTACATGATGTCGCGGTTCAGCCATGATTTTCTACCAACTCGTTCTATTATGTTTCTTCGTAATTTTTGTACCTTTAAGCTTCTTTCTATTAACTCCACCCACGACGTTTTTAAGGGCTGCCAATCTAATCACGCATAAACAATTTTTACAATGAAATCAACCCTTTCCTTTTTACAATCACTTGGGGGAACCCAACCCAAACAACCTATATTGAGGCGACCTTTGAAAGTGCCGCAGCAAACGTGCTTGCCATCCGGTGACCATGAAGCCAATAAAATGGAACCCATTTTTGGTTAACATATGTCCCATATTTTAATGACACCATCTACTCCAGCCGTTAAAAGTCCCGCACCGTCTGGACTCCAGCGTCCGAAGATGAGAGCACCATAATGAGCCGCAATGCTGAGCACTGTTAGTATTTTTATTGTGTATAATGAAACGTCCATCTCTGCTGCAGATGAGTAAATTGTCGCTTCCCTTTCCTCCCCCACTAGACTTTCCACCATATATGGTCTCGTTCGGGAATGCTGCGCCACCATTTAAAAGCCAATGCATATCGGTGTTCGCTGGTCCTCTCATTCTAAATGTATTGTTTTTAGTCAAGGAGGTCAAATTTCTGTAACGCCTTTGGCAGCTAATTGGACACGTATCAAATGGCGTGCTCATGAGGGTACGATACTATCATTAAGCTGGTCTTTCCAATCTCAATTGATTGCTTCGGGTGGCGAGGTTATGCGTAACAAAATATGGGATAATCAAGGATTGCACCTATTCACCAGTGGAAGAGCACCCCATCACTTTGGTGTCATTTACTAAAGAAAAACAATTTACTTTTGGTGGGAGGATTTAACATGCTGAAATTGTGCCCTATCACTGGACGATGTTACTACACTAGTCACTTTCTTGAACCAAAAATGGATCCCATTTTATCAGTTTCATGGTCTCCAGGTGGCAAGCACGTTTGCTGCGGCACATTCAAAGGTCGCCTCAGTATAGGTTGTTTGGGTTGGGTTCCCCCAAGTGATTGTAAAAAGGAAAGGGTTAATTTTATTGAAAAAATTTATTTATGCGTGATTACCTTGCTTTTTGCCGAGTCACTGAAGAATAATTTAAGTGGATCGGCAGCACTTGAAAAAAATCAAATCTTGTGGCGTTTAGATTGGCAGCACTTAAAAAGCGTCATGGGTGGCGTTAATACGTAAGTACCCTTTAGTTATATCGGCTGGCCCCACGTTGGGCGCCAATTAAATTATTTAATTATATATGTGTTAAAAAATATTTTTTTGTTTTATTGCTGAAGAGCAAATTTTCTTTTATTAATACAAAAATTAACTGAACTGTTAAACTAACTTACAATTATTTATATTATTTTACAAGCATCTGCAAATGAAATGCAGTCCGAGGTAACACCTGTCAAATCATATTTTGTGAACATATCCAATCGAAAAGAATTTGCTGAATTTGCATCTGAACGGACAGTTTCTCATGGTATATATAACGTCATAACGTTAATATAAATGGTATTAACTTATACAAACCTGTCGGATATTATTTACATGATAAAAACGAAACAACAGAATTAAAACTTTTACCCATTTCTAGGAAGACCCTATATGATTGCGAGTGGCAAATATTGCGAGAATAAAACTCTCATTTGTACTGAATTGTGTTCTCTCCAATAAACAAATTATTATAAGAATCTATTTTTACAAATGTGAAACATCAATTAAATGATAAAATAAAGTGTATTGTTGTAGTAAAGTGTAAGGCGCAAAGTCACTACGTTTCGTTTTGCGCTACACAATCTGTTCCAACATACATGTATCACCAAACACGCCAATTATTTCCTCCATTAATGCAATTAAAAGGAAAAAAAAACTATTGTCGAATTCATACTCTTTGTCATTTATTTAAAATTGGAAGCGTAGTTGTAATACCGTTGATCATTGATATCTAGTAAGCATACATGAACTCTTGCATTGTTGTTATTATATATGAACTCTTGCTTTGTTATTTCTAATTCTTGAAACATAAGTACCGTTGATATCTAGTAAGCATATATGAATTCTTGCATTATTGTTATTATTGTTGTAAGCATATATAAATTCCTGCGTTATTGTTGCTAGTTCTGTACCGTTGATCTTTTATAAATATTAGTTAAATTTACAATAATTGTGAGCCCTGCCACACTATAAAAGGCGAAGTAAATTTCATGAAATGATACAGTGTGGCTGGAGCCGTCAAGCTAGTAAGGTGAGCTCAAGAATTTTATTTTAAAGTAATAAAGCTAATGTAATGAATTAACCCGTTTGTTTTCTTGCGAGCATAGCATTAACCAGATTCCCGCGCCTAGATAATCCTACAATATTTATATATTGTATGCGCCTAGGCCGCGCCATCGTCGTCACGTCGCAGTTTTCTCAGTTATCGCGCCTAGATATCCTACAATATCTATATATTGTATGCGCCTAGGCCGCGGTACCGTCGCTCGCTCGTTTCTCTGTTATCGCGCCTAGATATCCTACAATATCTATATATTGTATGCGCCTAGGCCGCGCCATCGTCGTCACGTCGCAGTTTTGTTATCGCGCCTAGATAATCCTACAATATTTATATATTGTATGCGCCTAAGCCGCGCCATCGTTATTACAACGTCGCAGTCGCTCTGTTTCCCGCGCCTAGAAATCCTACAATATTGATATATTGTATGTGCCTAGGCCGCGCCATCGTTATCACAACGTCGCAGTCTCTCTGTCCCCCGCGCCTAGAAATCCTGCAATATTTATATTGCAAGCGCCTAGGTCGCGCCGCCGTCGTGGTCACAATAACCACTGCCGTGTCTTGCAGCACACATCGCTCCGCATCTTGCACGGCTTATCGATTTGCAACGCTCATCGCTCTGTATCGTACGCAGCTCTGCAGCTCTCGCCGCTTGTATCCTGTACCGCTTGCCGTTTAAACCCAGAACGCTCTCGTATCCTACAGCGCACACCGCTCCGCATCTTGCACCACTCATCGATTTGCAACGCTCACCGCTCTGTATCGTACGCCGCTCTGCAGCTCTCGGCGCTTGTATCCTGCACCGCTTGCCGTTTAAACCCAGTAACGTTCTCGTGTCCTGCAGCGCTCACCGCTCTGTATCTAACCGCTCATCGACCAGTACCGCACGTCGCTTTTTGTACCGCTCACCGCTCTGTATCACTCACCACACAAAACCCGCTCACACACCGATTTGCAGTAACGCCGTGCCCCGCACCACAAGCCGTTACCGCGTTAAAAAAACGTCGAATAAAGAAGGCGAATCTAAGAATAAGAGACAAGAAACAGCCCGTCTTACAAATTTCTTTGTAAAGGAACCTTGGACTCGCTGAGTCACACCCCAGCTACTACAAAACTTCTTTACAAAAGTAAAGAAAAAAAAACTATTAAAATCATTTAAGTGAAAATTATTCATTAATGAAAGTATATAAGTTGATAAAATACACCAGCAACGGTCAAGTTTTTGCGTTTTTGTATACCGTAAATAATTATCATATTATTAAGAGCAGTTCAAGATATTGTTGAACAGTAGGTTAATAAGGTTGGATTTAGTAATTTTAAAGGTGTGTAATTATGTGTTAAAAATTTTATTGTTTTAAGTATAAACACTAACGCTACGTGTGAATATTATTGAATTTTAATTACAATTTAAAAATTTGATAATTAAAACTTGTCAACGCTTTGTACATGATTTGTTAAATTATTAAAAAAAATAAAAGCCATCACGCTACCACGCATACATTTGTTGAGGGAAGTTTTTTTTTAATGTATCCACAATAGAGTGGTGAAGTAAACTAAACTAACATTTGCAACACTAAGAATAAGGGTTCGATCTCAACATGCCCGTCCGCGTAACGCTTACGGTTGAAAAAACTCAATTGCTGACTTGAGCCTGAAACGTTCAGTTGTGTTTCCCCATAATTATAAATAATTCCATGCATATGCACAAGTGATGTATGTGTATGCACTGTAGTAGTAAAAACTGGTAATGCAGGTATTTTATTGATATTAAAACCTTGCTACATAAACAGAATCTCGTTTCAGAATCTGTAGTTGTAACGCATATGGTATCGAGTGTTCGTTCATATGTGCGCCGATCTTGAAACAAAATGACGGAGCCACTTCAAATACATACCACCAGCACTTTAAGGGGGCCTCATAATCCCGCCGAATTCGCAAAAGATGTGTCAGTACCGGCCCCACCTAACAACTCCATTCACGTCTGCGATATTTTGTTGAATAATTTTCAAATCAAGGAGAAATCCTATCGAGTTTTGCTCAATTGTGTTCATCTAATTTGGGAACGTTTAAAGGAGCTGCACGGCGTATCTGCGGACATCCAAAATGTATCCACTAACGCCAATATCCATAAGACTGCTAATGTCTGATGATTTATCGCCGTATGATGCAGTTTGTTGTATGGGTGGTGATGGCACACTGGCCGAAATGCTGAACGGGCTGATCATGCGTGCCATTCATGATGCTCAGGTGGACCCGTTGGCATAATATGGGCTGGTAGTACCGATACTATCGCCTATAGTTTGCACGATACTTCAGATGTGCAAACAGCTGCCATACATTTGGTGTTGGGTCAACGTAGAGGTTTGGACGTATGCAGTGTGCGCAAAAGTGATGGTGTTGTAAGATTTGCTGTCAGTGTCATGGGCTATGGATATTTAGGTGATGTGGCTGCGAAGAGTGAAAAGTACCGTTGGCTTGGTACAAAGCGTTACGAGTATGCGGGAGTAAAAGCCTTTCTATTCAACCGTGGCTCTCAAGCTGAAATACATGTCTTGCTCGACGAAGAGGAGTCCACAGCGTTGTCCTCTTCCACCACAAACACTGGCAAAACTGTCGGTGAGGATACCATATGCTAAGTTAAGTGCAAGCGATGTATATTACCGCCGCCGGTAAATTGTAAAATTTTGCATTCGCAAAATTAATTTCCGCCAGAAAAAAGTTAAGTTATCAAGATGTATATATAATGAGGTTTCGTTAATGTCATCAAGTGGCGGAAATTTACAACAAGAAGAACGTATCACAAGAGAAGCCGGCTCACTTAAACGGCGCATAATTCGGGGAGAGTTCTTCATGATAAACGGAACCAATATAACATGTTCCTGCACACGCAGTCCGTACGGAATCAGCCCTTACTGCCATTTGGGGGACGGCTACTTGAATTTGGTGATCGTACGCAGAACAAGTTTATACAACAACATACGCTTCCTAATCAATACAATGGGTCGCAATGGTGACATTGTGAGAAAATTTTTAAATATATGTGAAAAGACAGCATAAAAAGTTCTCTTTTACATTTCCAGAGTAATTTACCATTTGTTGAATTATATCGTACCCGCCAGTACCCGTACAAATGTCAGCTCTAATCAACAGGATGAAAGTAGTATACAAGGATCTCGCCAACCCATTGCCATTACAGACAACTGTGACGATAACCATAACAGTGCTGACTATTCCAGCTGGAACTGTGACGGAGAAGTCATTAACGATTTGCAGATAACTATGACGTAAAACATATCTAGAAATTTCATTTTCATTTTCATTAATAATAGTTCACTCATACATTACAGATCTCATTGTCAACTAGTAAATGTTTTTATGCGGGGTCCGCAGCCTTTTATCACGTTTCGCGATAATTTTCCTGATCGTAATATGTTTTGCTGCTGTAAATCCTAGGTATTACATACATCGGAACTCACGATAACAGTAGATCTAGTAATTAAGTATTAATGGTTGTATAATACGTTCTTTAAGGTAATGTTTTGGTGGTTTCATTTTTCCAATTATGTACATACGTTAAGTATTAATGAAGCATTCCTTAGTAAACAGAATTGTATTAAGAAAGTAAATAAAAGAATGATCAAGTATTAAATAAAAATTTTTGTTCGGACAATATAGACTACATGAACCGTCATTAGATCTGGGAATGCCCTCTTAATAGTTGAACGGACAAACGAGGTAAAGGCTTCGGCAGGTAGGATGACTCGGAGCGCATCGTTTTTCTGGCAAAATCAATTGAAATGAGATGCGTGAAGTTAAAAAGTTATAAAAAGTTATTATTCTCTGAGAGAGAAAAGAAGGAGAGAGAAAAAAAGAGAATCCGAGCCTCCCTCTATACTATGGATGGTGCGTAACAAATAGAGGATGGTTTGTTATCCTTATTTTTAAACCCTCCACCTTAGGGAAGAGGGTATATTCATTTTGATCATCTGTTTACAACACATCGAAGGAAGCTTCGGAGACCCCACAAACCATATATATTCTTAATCAGCATGAAAAGAGAAATCTATAGTGTACTATACAATTTTAATATAACGCACTGTACTACACAATTTTAATGTAATAAATATTTAGCATTGTAAGCATTATATTTGTTAAGCGTAATAAGCGTATTTTTTAAGTTCAGTATTTGTATAGCTAAGCATTATTTTCTTTTTTTAAAATTTGTAGGTAAGTAAGTAAGTAAGTAAGTAGGTTATACCATAAGTAAAATTAGTATATAAGATGAACAAAATGTACAATTAGTTATCAATCAATAAAATAATCTTAAAGGTAGTTAAACATTGATTGATCTATATAAAATCATATAAAATAGTTACTTACCCAGACAAAGCAAATAATAGCTACTGGATTTTGCTCTAATGGAGCAAATGTAAGTATCTATAAAAATAAACTAATAAAAAGGATACTCACCCACTCATAGCATAGCATAGCCAGTGGACTTTGCTTTCCAAGCAAATGTGAGTATTCTAAATAATCCAATATAAAACTTTTACATAACATAAAAACAAAATTATAACATGGCGATCCTTTGCCTTTACCCATAAACATAACATGGCGATCCTGCCGACCACGATCCTGAAGCAAAATTTTTGATCCTTCCGACTACGATGATCCTGAAACAAAATTTTTGATCCTCCCGATCACGATCCAGACAAATTTTTTGATCCTGCAAAGTATGATCCTGATAAATTTTTGATCCTGTAGACTACAATTATGATAAATTTTCGATCCTATCACGATACTGCCTAATTTATTGCCATAATAGAGGACACAAAATTTGACACTCTACAGCTTCAACTCCATTTTAACATGTAGTGTTAGCAGAGTCGTCGTCTACTTTAGTTAATTGACTCCCAATAACACTTTTAATCGGTCCAAGAAAATAAGAAGACGCAGGAAGAAAAGTAAGTATTTAAAAATACTTTTTCTTGCTGTTAATGTTCGTGCGCAGTATATAAAAAATACTTCATTTTACCATTAATATATATATAAGTTCACACATTTAATGCAACACTTTTCTTTAATAACTTAATTCCGATCAGACGTTTCAATTTCAATTATAACCCCCTTTGTCCAGTTTGGTTTAATGCTAATCTTAAATATGTCCGTAATAAAAAGAGTAGATTGTTTAAAAAGTTTAAGCGTAGTGGTTCACTTGTGGATTATACTAGATACTCTTCTATGAGAAGGTATTTTAATGCTTTGAAAAATAAATGCTACTCGGAGTATTTTAGTTCAATAAAGTATAAACTGTATTCTGATCCCAAGACATTTTTTCGCTTTGTTGATTCTAAAAGAAAAGTTAGGAACTTTCCGTCCGTAATGTGCTACGAAAATTGTGAATCATCAGACGCATCTGTGATTGCTAATTTATTTGCTGACTTTTTTGAAAAGAATTATTCTCGTTCTTATATTTCATCTGATAATTACCCATTTCCAATAAGTTCGTTTGATATTTTTCCGCATATTATCTGGGGATGATGTACTTTCCTCCCTTTCTGCCCTAAAATTCTCCGTAATACCTGGGCCTGATGGACTCCCCTCTTGTGTTCTTCGGAACTGTGCTCCGTTTCTGTATATTCCGCTAACGCATATATTTAATAGTAGTCTGAGTCAAGGATATTTTCCCTCCATCTGGAAAACCAGCCATATTTTACCATTGTATAAAAATGGCTCGAGGGAGAATGTCGAGAACTACAGAGGCATTGCTAAACTAAGCGTGATGCCAAAATTATTTGAATCATTAATAGCTAAGAGTCTTAAGTCAGCGATTAGATCAGTACTCTCACCTTGCCAACATGGTTTTACCCAGGGTAAATCAACCTCAACAAATTTGTTGGAATTTACACATTATATATGTCAAGCGTTCTCTGATTTTAAACAAACAGACGTAATTTTTACGGATTTTTCAAAAGCATTTGATACAGTGGATCACAATCTTTTAACGTTTAAACTTCGATGTTTGGGCTTTCCGGACAACTTTGTTCGCTGGTTCTATTCTTACCTTACCAACAGATCCCAATGTGTGTCTTTTAATCATTGCCTGTCGAGGGAAATCGTAGTACCACAAGGTAGTCACTTTTATTTGCGCTTTTTGTTAATGACCTTCCCACGTCCGTTCGTAGCTCTAAAGTCTTGATGTTTGCTGATGATGTTAAGCTTTATTATCGGATTGATTCGCCGGGTTCTATTGTTACTCTTCAGTCTGACCTTTCGAGCTTGGCTAAATGGTGCGCTGTTAACGGAATGTCTTTGAATTTTAAGTGTAAAAAGATGTCATTTAATTGGGTTACTGCCATTCCGTCTGATTACTATATCTATAATAACTTGCTTGCTAGTGTTGATTCTTTTAAAGATTTAGGTGTTCTACTTGATTCAAGACTGAAGTTTAATTTACACATTGAAGCCTCGGTTAATAAGGCTAAGTCTTTATTAGGGTTCGTTAAAAGGTGGTCTAAGGAATTTACCGATCCTTATATTTGTAAAAGGCTTTACACTGCTCTAGTGAGACCAGTTTTGGAATATGCATCGGTTGTCTGGACTCCAAGTTATAGATGTCAGATTGATTTGTTGGAGTCAGTCCAAAGAAATTTTCTCATTTTTGCCCTTCGTGGACTAGGCTGGGACACTCGTCGCTCTCTCCCTCCTTATGAAAGTAGGCTGTTACTTATTAATTTGCCATCGCTTGAAAAAAGGCGTACCATGTTGAGCGTTATATTCATGGTTAAGTTAATTCGTGGCACTATATCGTCTCCTTTCTTGTTAGAGAATATTCCGTTTAATGTACCAAGTAGGTCAACTCGCCATTATATTCCTATAAAACTAACGCATTGTCGTACAAACTATCAGCTGTTTGGTCCGTTCCGAGTCCTGTGTAAATCATTTAATGACAATTATTTTTTATTTGATCCGTCCGTTGACTCAGTTGAGGTAATAAGGAATTACTTACTTAATCTACCAAACTATTAGAATCATTGGTCCTTAACCAATAGTTTTTTCTTTTTTATATGTACTTATATTACTTTTATTACTTTGTTGTTATTTTTATATATTAATTGATTTTATAATATCCTTTTGCTTCATTAATTGTAACCTTTAGTTGTAAGCTTAATATTAAGTTTAGCATATATTATTTTTAATTTTATTCTAAGTTGTTCCAGAGGTTGTTGTTGTTGTTGTTGTTACTGATGCTGCGGCCAGTTTTATTATTTTAATTATAAAATTTTATTTTTATATTCTTATTTATAACTATATAAACATATATTAGTTGATAATTGGTTTTTGTAACTAATAGAATAGAATAAATGAATAAATAAAAAACAGTTTCAATCTTTACTAATTTTATGTATATATATTTCGTATGGACCAAGCTACATTACTGTTGCAAACCTTTATAAAAATTGAAACAAACTTAAGAGAAAAAAAAATTTATACATAAATACAAGAAAAATATAAAACTTAGTAAAAATATTGTTAAAATATAAAAACATACATGTGTTACACAAATTCATATGGGTAATTCATGGAGGACAGCAAAGCAATTTTAGAAAGTTTAAAGAAGATTTTAGTAAATTTAAAAAAGACACCAAATAGACCTTACAAGAAAGAAACACTGGAATCAAAGCTAGACGAAATAAATAAACTAAAACAAAAGTTTACATTACTGGGGCAACTCTTAGAAGGATCTTTAGACTGGCTCAATCTTAAAATTACATTTGATAAAACTTATAAAGATTTAGAGTGCTCGTTATCAGAATTATTGGAGTCTACCTTATCAAATCAGACTGATACAATGGCTTTTAATTTCGAATTAGCATTAAAAACAGTCCCACTTTTTACGGGGAAATACAAGGAAGTCGATAACTTCTGTAAAATAGTCGAAGTCCTTGGTAAAAACCTGAATGACGATGGAAAAAAAGAACTATTAGAACTAGTCTATCACATAAAGTTATCACAAAATGTTAAAACAGCAATTGGTTCGATACAAACTCCAAGTACTATAGAGGAGTTGATAAATAAACTAAAATCTACTTATAAGAATCCACACACCATTACTAATTTACAGACTACCTTAAACAACACCCGACAATTAAGGAGCGTTCAAAATTTTGTAGATAAGTTACTAGATTTAACAAGTCAGATAAATGAATTACAAATTAACCAACCAGGTAGCAATGCTTCTGCAGAAACTAAAAATGTCTTAATGAGAACAAATGAAAATTATGCTCTAACTATATTTAAGAACGGTGTAAGTGAACAATATAAACAAACTATATATGCAGCACAACCACAAACTTTAACCCAAGCTACAAATATTGCTTTTGAAATCCAAAATCGAACGTACAGCCAAAGGAAATATAATAATTGTTGCAATAATCATGGCAATTGTGGAAATAATTTCAGGCAAAATAGGAATTATAATTATGATTATCAAAATAATAATTATAGAAGCAATAACTATAGAAGCAAAAATCATAGAAACAGTTTCAGACAAAACCAAAATAATTTAAGACAAAATGACCAGTAACAGACGTCAAATAAACCCAAACAATAACTATAGACAAAACCAAAACAATACCACTAACAATAACCCAAATTTAAGACAAAATAATAATAGCAGGCGTCGGAATGTCAACATAATACACAAACAGGGAAACGAATCACCGCTGGTGATGATGGATACCATCACCGACGCGTAAATAAGGAATACAAAATTTTAAATGGATCCAATCAGCACACACACTTCATTGTTCTAAAATTGGAAACCAATCGAAATATCAAATTTCTCGTCGATACCAATGACAATACTCCTGTATATACTAAAAATTACAGACTACCTCAGTCACATAATGCAGAAATTAATCACCAAGTACAAAAATTACTGGAATCCGATATAATTGAACCTTCTACAAGTCCGTACAATTCCCCCCTACTCATTGTCCCAAAAAAAGGAACAAAAGATACAAAAACATGGAGATTAATAGTTGATTTTAGAAAACTAAATAAAAAATTGGTTAACGATAAATTTCCATTGACAAGACTGGATGACGTATTAGACGTCTTAGGGAGAGCAAAATATTTTTCCACCCTAGACTTGACAAGTTCCTTTTATAAAATTGATTTGGATAAAGAATCTAGACCATTAACAGCATTTTCCACTAACAAAGGACATTTCCAATTTAAAAGGTTACCCTTCGGTTTAATAATATCATCTAATAGTTTTCAAAGAATGCGAACAATTGCACTATCTGGACTAGACGCAAATGCATTTTTATACGTAGATGACATAATTATATTTGGTTGCAGTTTGCAACATCATAACAATAATCTCTTAAAAGTAATTTTCACATATACTGCTTCAACTCTGCTTCAAAAAAAAATTGGGGATATACTTTATACTAGGAAACCTTCAGCATTGTACCTAGTCCAATAATAATTAGTCCAGATGCTCGACAATCTGCTCGTTAAAAAAAAGTTAGTTATATACCTGATAAATATGCAATTTTCACATATACCGTCATAGACAAGTGCTAATAACTCTGCTTCAAAAAAAAATTGGGGATATACTTTATACTAGGAAACCTTCAGCATTGTACCTAGTCCAATAATGATTAGGCCTCCTATTATTGGGAACATCCACATATTCCGTGGATGACATTATTTCCGCGCAACAGTCGGGATAATTGTGGTTTTGTATTGGGTGAACCGGAGCGCTCTGCTCTGGCAGAGGCATGGAACTACAGTTTTAAGGGACTCTTTCAATTATTGAGGGCCAGGCAGTGTGCTTTCTTTTATCTGTGCGCCAACAGTTTTACCGTACTGTTTAGGGCAGCAGGCACAGGAGGACGAGCTGAGGTGCATGCCCTTATGTCGCCATCTACGCATGGTATACGAAATGCTTTGCGTTAAGAAGGCATTGAATTTACAATGCCCCTTAAAAAAGACACAAGTAGTTGCTTGAACGAATCTTTAGAAAGGAAAGAAAATGCTGGAAGAGGAGGTGTGGAAGATGACGACGGAGAAGAAGAAGAATGGTTGGAAAGTCTGGGGTAGATGAAAAAGAAATTCGTAAAATACAAACAGCCCATCAACTCAAATTGAAAAGTCAGGAAATGGCGGACGATTCAGTTCAGAAAATTCTTTATTGCTCATCGAGGGCGTGGAATGTCAGGGTTTCTTCAGTTTTCTTCTAAATGCTAAAAGCACCATTAGTACTGAGGGTCGTTTGCCTGGAGTACCACCCACTTTGTTGGCGCCTGTTGCATTTCCCAAAGCCACGATGCAACATTTAACGGTGCGGTCTAGTAAAGTGCGGTTAGATGGCGTCGATTATCACAGTATTGAAGTGAAAGGTGTCGTGCTGCCTTCATTTCTGCCGTACATATGTCAGTTACTCAAAGAAACTAAATCCACTTTCAGCACCACTATAGCCTCCAGTACAAACACCTTATCCTTTACCAAAGGAACTCAGAAATTACTAGAGAGTGAAATTAAGCAAAATGGTAATGATGATGTGGATGGTAGTAATGTGGCGACGTACACGTCTCTTTGTGAAGGTGCCGCGGGACAAGTCTTTAACAAGGAAAATCTCTCCGATTGTGGTTTGCAAGAATACATTATTGAAAGTATGTGCCGTACAGGTCAGCAGGCTGTAGCGCTGCTGGAGCGTATATGTTGTGATAGAGAATACGGTTATGCCTGGAGCTAGCCTTCCCCAATGAAAAACTCGAAATAAAATAATTAAATAGATAAAGGAGTAAATGTATCAACTTTCTGCCCATTCTATTTTATAAGCACCCGTGTTTAATTGAGTGGTATCTCGCTCTAAAAACTCCCCCATAACAAAGCAAGGATTATCTAAAATATTTTTTTGGGCGGTAATTTTATTTCATATAATTTTAATTTCACACACAAACTAAGAGTTAATAAGTGTCCAAAACGTGTGATCACTATTAAGAGGGAGACGCAATTTTTTAAAACTAATAATCCAATCCAACTCTGCTGGGTATTGCAATCATGCAACCGTCAAGAGAGGACAGATGGAAAGTAAAGAATAAGGAGGACCAGACCTAAGCTGACACGTTTTTCGAAATTTTCGTTACCAGATGTATAATTTAAACAACTAGAGAAAAAAGTATAACTAGATCAACTCAGTAATCGGCGCCCATTCATAGAATATATTTATATTGCAGTTCTTCAAAACCTCTCTTTAGGTGCAGCAAAGGTTTTAACATAGTTGTATAAAAAATCTGTTCAACATCATTATTTAATATTAATTATATATCTTGTAGTGTGCATACAAAAAGTGCACATTCTTTAGTTAAGATTCGATTTCATACTCTTTATTTATTTATTATTGACCTTAACTTAAATAAAAACTGTAACATACTTTACTATACAAACTTGACACAAATTCTTAAGCTAAGGTTCAATTTCACATATATTATATCACACATTATTCTTTATTCATTACTGACCTTAACTTAAATAAAAACTGTAACATACAACACAAACTTACACACAACTATTAAAGCTAAACTTTAATTGAAACACACTCAAATAATCAAAATCATTAATACTCCTATTTCAATAACCTTAACTCTAATAAAAATAATATTTGTAATAGTGTATCACATATCATAATAACCTAGTTTAATTGTAAGAAATTTTGTATATAAGATTTGTGTTTTCAAAAATAAAGTCAGACAATAATTCTTATCATAGAAGTGATTTTTGTCTTCATAAAATAATTATCAATATACCTTGCGTAAATACGCGGGATACTGAAGTTGCGCGTTGCGCGACATATGATAATAATTTTATTAAAAACAATATAAAATATAAACAAACTAAGGAAATCCATAACAATCTATTGATTCTAACCATCTACAATAATCAGCTCATCTATGCTTCAGTTTTCATATGAGTGATCGGGTAAAAACTTCGTATAATATTTTCTTATTTTTCAACTCTTTCATGGCTTTTGCAAGGGATCCGTTTCGCCCTCCAATTCAACCTTAATGGGTGCACACATAGCTATTTGTAACGCTCTGGTACCCAGAACACGAGCTCTTTCGTATTTCGTCATGTATTTTGTGGTGATACGTTTTGATTTTGGTACTCCGCCACCAGCATTGCCCGGTGTTAAAACCTCGATATTGTCCACCTCCTCTTCTTGATTAATATCGTCAATGTTATCTTCTTCGTCTACATCATCAAAATCATCACCTCCCACACTATAAATTGGAAAATTCAATCAACAACTTGACTTGATTTGTGATCACATTTACTTACTCATCATTCTCATATTCTCCATCATCCATGATTACACTATGAAATTTAAAAAATGTCTAGACTTGAAGATAAGAAATATATTTAATTCCGGCACGAGTAATGTAAGTTGGATTTTAAAATACCTTTGCCAACAATGTGGTTGATATACATAATAATTAGAAGAGAAAACAGCGGATGGCAAATAAAAAGTATTTGCTTTATCAGCGTGCAGTTAACAAGTCGTAAAAGAATGAGAGTAATTTTGTTGCAACAAGCATCGAATGCTTAAATTGTTTTCCAAGAGTTCATTTGCTTATGCTACATGATGCGCGGTTCAGCCATGATTTTCTACCAACTCGTTCTATTATGTTTCTTCGTAATTTTTGTACCTTTAAGCTTCTTTCTATTAACTCCACCCACGACGTTTTTAAGGGCTGCCAATCTAATCACGCATAAACAATTTTTACAATGAAATCAACCCTTTCCTTTTTACAATCACTTGGGGGAACCCAACCCAAACAACCTATATTGAGGCGACCTTTGAAAGTGCCGCAGCAAACGTGCTTGCCATCCGGTGACCATGAAGCCAATAAAATGGAACCCATTTTTGGTTAAAGAAAGTGACTAGTGTTGTAACACCGTCCAGTGATAGGGCACAATTTCAGCATGTTAAATCCTCCCACCAAAAGTAAATTGTTTTTCTTTAGTAAATGACACCATAGTAATGGGGTGCTCTTCTTCGGCACTGGTGAACAGGTAAAACACTTGATTATCCCATATTTTATAACGCATCCTTCGCCACCCGAAACAATCAATTGAGAATGAAAATACCAGCTTAATGATAATATCGTACCCTCATGAGCACGCCATTTAATACGTGTACCATTAGATGCCAAAGGCTTTACAGAAATGTGACCTCCTTGACCAAAAACAATACATTTCGAATTAGAGGACCAGCGAACACCGATATGCATTGGCTTTTAAATGGTGACGCAGCATTCCCGAACGAGACCATATATGGTGGAAAGTCTAGTGGGGGAGGAAAGAAGAGCGACAATTTACTCATCTGCAGCAGAGATGGACGTTTCATTATACACAATAAAAATACTAACATAGTGCTCAGCATTGCGGCTCATTATGGTGCTATCACCAGCGGACGCTGGAGTCCAAACGGTGCGGGACTTTAAACGGCTGGAGTAGATGGTGTCATTAACATATGGTCCCATATTTTAACATATGTCCAAATGGCGTGCTCATGAGGGTACGATATTATCATTAAGCTGGTCTTTCCAATCTCAATTGATTGCTTCGGGTGCGAGGTTATGCGTAACAAAATATGGGATAATCAAGGTTTGCACCTATTCACCAGTGTCGAAGAAGAGCACCCCATCACTTTGGTGTCATTTACTAAGAAAAAACAATTTACTTTTGGTTGGAGGATTTAACATGCTGAAATTGTGCCCTATCACTGGACGATGTTACTACACTAGTCACTTTCTTGAACCAAAAATGGATCCCATTTTATCAGCTTCATGGTCTCCAGGTGGCAAGCACGTTTGCTGCGGCACATTCAAAGGTCGCCTCAGTATAGGTTGTTTGGGTTGGGTTCCCCCAAGTGATTGTAAAAAGGAAAGGGTTAATTTTATTGAAAAAATTTATTTATGCGTGATTACCTTGCTTTTTGCCGAGTCACTGAAGAATAATTTAAGTGGATCGGCAGCACTTGAAAAAAGTCAAATCTTGTGGCGTTTAGATTGGCAGCACTTAAAAAGCGTCATGGGTGGCGTTAATACGTAAGTACCCTTTAGTTATATCGGCTGGCCCCACGTTGGGCGCCAATTAAATTATTTAATTGTATATGTGTTAAAAAATATTTTTTTGTTTTATTGCTGAAGAGCAAATTTTCTTTTATTAATACAAAAATTAACTGAACTGTTAAACTAACTTACAATTATTTATATTATTTTACAACCATCTGCAAATGAAATGCAGTCCGAGGTAACACCTGTCAAATCATATTTTGTGAACATATCCAATCGAAAAGAATTTGCTGAATTTGCATCTGAACGGACAGTTTCTCATGGTATATATAACGTCATAACGTTAATATAAATGGTATTAACTTATACAAACCTGTCGGATATTATATATATGATAAAAACGAAACGACAGAATTAAAACTTTTACCCATTTCTAGGAAGACCCTGTATGATTGCGAGTGGCAAATATTGCGAGAATAAAACTCTCATTTATACTGAATTGTGTTCTCTCCAATAAACAAATTATTATAAGAATCTATTTTTACTCTTTTTGGTCTATGTTCGTGCAATTTGCAAATGTGAAATATCAATTAAATGATAAAATAAAGTGTAAAGTTGTAGTAAAGTAAAGAAAAAAAAAACTATTAAAATCATTTAAGTGAAAATTATTCATTAATGAAAGTATATAAGTTGATAAAATACACCAGCAACGGTCAAGTTTTTGCGTTTTTGTATACCGTAAATAATTATCACATTATTAAGAGCAGTTCAAGATATTGTTGAACAGTAGGTTAATAAGGTTGGATGTAGTAATTTTAAAGGTGTGTAATTATGTGTTAAAAATGTTATTGTTTTAAGTATAAACACTAACGCTACGTGTGAATATTATTGAATTTTAATTACAATTTAAAAATTTGATAATTAAAACTTGTCAACGCTTTGTACATGATTTGTTAAATTATTTAAAAAAATAAAAGCCATCACGCTACCACGCATACATTTGTTGAGGGAAGTTTTTTTTTAATGTATCCACAATAGAGTGGTGAAGTAAACTAAACTAACATTTGCAACACTGAGAATAAGGGTTCGATCTCAACATGCCCGTCCGCGTAACGCTTACGGTTGAAAAAACTCAATTGCTGACTTGAGCCTGAAACGTTCAGTTGTGTTTCCCCATAATTATAAATAATTCCATGCATATGCACAAGTGATGTATGTGTATGCACTGTAGTAGTAAAAACTGGTAATGCAGGTATTTTATTGATATTAAAACCTTGCTACATAAACAGAATCTCGTTTCAGAATCTGTAGTTGTAACGCATATGGTATCGAGTGTTCGTTCATATGTGCGCCGATCTTGAAACAAAATGACGGAGCCACTTCAAATACATACCACCAGCACTTTAATGGGGCCTCATAATCCCGCCGAATTCGCAAAAGATGTGTCAGTACCGGCCCCACCTAACAACTCCATTCACGTCTGCGATATTTTGTTGAATAATTTTCAAATCAAGGAGAAATCCTATCGAGTTTTGCTCAATTGTGTTCATCTAATTTGGGAACGTTTAAAGGAGCAGCACGGCGTATCTGCGGACATCCAAAATGTATCCACTAACGCCAATATCCATGAGATTGCTAATGTCTGATGATTTATCGCCGTATGATGCAGTCTGTTGTATGAGTGGTGATGGCACAGTGGCCGAAATGCTGAACGGGCTGATCATGCGTGCCATTCATGATGCTCAGGTGGACCCGTTGGCATAATACGGGCTGGTAGTACCGAAATTTACAACAAGAAGAACGTATCACAAGAGAAGCCGGCTCGCTTAAACGGCGCATAATTCGGGGAGAGTTCTTCATGATAAACGGAACCAATATAACATGTTCCTGTACACGCAGTCCGTACGGAATCAGCCCTTACTGCCATTTGGGGGACGGCTACTTGAATTTGGTGATCGTACGCAGAACAAGTTTATACAACAACATACGCTTCCTAATCAATACAATGGGTCGCAATGGTGACATTGTGAGAAAATTTTTAAATATATGTGAAAAGACAGCATAAAAAGTTCTCTTTTACATTTCCAGAGTAATTTACCATTTGTTGAATTATATCGTACCCGCCAGTACCCGTACAAATGTCAGCTCTAATCAACAGGATGAAAGTAGTATACAAGGATCTCGCCAACCCATTGCCATTACAGACAACTGTGACGATAACCATAACAGTGCTGACTATTCCAGCTGGAACTGTGACGGAGAAGTCATTAACGATTTGCAGATAACTATGACGTAAAACATATCTAGAAATTTCATTTTCATTTTCATTAATAATAGTTCACTCACACATTACAGATCTCATTGTCAACTAGTAGATGTTTTTATGCGGGGTCCGCAGCCTTTTATCACGTTTCGCGATAATTTTCCTGATCGTAATATGTTTTGCTGCTGTAAATCCTAGGTATTACATACATCGGAACTCACGATAACAGTAGATCTAGTAATTAAGTATTAATGGTTGTATAATACGTTCTTTAAGGTAATGTTTTGGTGGTTTCATTTTTCCAATTATGTACATACGTTAAGTATTAATGAAGCATTCCTTAGTAAACAGAATTGTATTAAGAAAGTAAATAAAAGAATGATCAAGTATTAAATAAAAATTTTTGTTCGGACAATATAGACTACATGAACCGTCATTAGATCTGGGAATGCCCTCTTAATAATTGAACGGACAAACGAGGTAAAGGCTTCGGCAGGTAGGATGACTCGGAGCGCATCGTTTTTCTGGCAAAATCAATTGAAATGAGATGCGTGAAGTTAAACAAGATAGAAAAGTTCGGTTAAGACCGAAGCTTAAATACCCTCCACCTTTTGTAATTCTCTAAAAAATAAGCTCCTATTGCCATATTTATGTACATGACTATTTCATGTACTTACGCAAATAGTGTTTTTTTTAAATTATAGGCGTTTGCGTTATTCATTCACGCCCATTTTTGGTACAGTGTTGGATTACGGTACCCTTTATATATATACAAAATTTCAACTTGATAGGCATAGTATTCTGCGATATATAATTTTTTTAAGATACAATTTTTTCGAGGTATGATGAGATTTTCGTTTATTGTGGGCGTGTCTCTTAACCGATTTCGTCCAATTTCAATACGGAACAGCAAAATTGAACTAAGAATACGTATGCAAAGTTTCAATTTGATATCTCAAAAATTACGACCGTGAGAGTGCCAACAACAGACGGACACACGGACACACGGACGGAGATGTCTCAAACGATTTCTCTTTTCATGCTGATTAAGAATATATATGGTATGTGGGGTCTCCGACGCTTCCTTCGATGTGTTGTAAACGGATGATCAAAGTGAATATACCCTCTTCCCTAAGGTGGAGGGTATAAAAATTATAAAAAGTTATTATTCTCTGAGAGAGAAAAGAAGGAGAGAGAAAAAAAGAGAATCCGAGCCTCCCTCTATACTATGGATGGTGCGTAACAAATAGAGGATGGTTTGTTATCCTTATTTTTAAACCCTCCACCTTAGGGAAGAGGGTATATTCATTTTGATCATCTGTTTACAACACATCGAAGGAAGCTTCGGAGACCCCACAAACCATATATATTCTTAATCAGCATGAAAAGAGAAATCTATAGTGTACTATACAATTTTAATATAACGCACTGTACTACACAATTTTAATGTAATAAATATTTAGCATTGTAAGCATTATATTTGTTAAGCGTAATAAGCGTATTTTTTAAGTTCAGTATTTGTATAGCTAAGCATTATTTTCTTTTTTTAAAATTTGTAGGTAAGTAAGTAAGTAAGTAAGTAGGTTATACCATAAGTAAAATTAGTATATAAGATGAACAAAATGTACAATTAGTTATCAATCAATAAAATAATCTTAAAGGTAGTTAAACATTGATTGATCTATATAAAATCATATAAAATAGTTACTTACCCAGACAAAGCAAATAATAGCTACTGGATTTTGCTCTAATGGAGCAAATGTAAGTATCTATAAAAATAAACTAATAAAAAGGATACTCACCCACTCATAGCATAGCATAGCCAGTGGACTTTGCTTTCCAAGCAAATGTGAGTATTCTAAATAATCCAATATAAAACTTTTACATAACATAAAAACAAAATTATAACATGGCGATCCTTTGCCTTTACCCATAAACATAACATGGCGATCCTGCCGACCACGATCCTGAAGCAAAATTTTTGATCCTTCCGACTACGATGATCCTCAAACAAAATTTTTGATCCTCCCGATCACGATCCAGGTAAATTTTTTGATCCTGCAAAGTATGATCCTGATAAATTTTTGATCCTGTAGACTACAATTATGATAAATTTTCGATCCTATCACGATACTGCCTAATTTATTGCCATAATAGAGGACACAAAATTTGACACTCTACAGCTTCAACTCCATTTTAACATGTAGTGTTAGCAGAGTCGTCGTCTACTTTAGTTAATTGACTCCCAATAACACTTTTAATCGGTCCAAGAAAATAAGAAGACGCAGGAAGAAAAAGTATTTAAAAATACTTTTTTAAAAATACTTTTTCTTGCTGTTAATGTTCGTGCGCAGTATATAAAAAATACTTCATTTTACCATTAATATATATATAAGTTCACACATTTAATGCAACACTTTTCTTTAATAACTTAATAACAGTTTCAGTCTTTACTAATTTTATGTATATATATTTCGTATGGACCAAGCTACATTAATGTTGCAAAACTTTATAAAAATTGAAACAAACTTAAGAGAAAAAAAAAATTTATACATAAATACAAGAAAAATATAAAACTTAGTAAAAATATTGTTAATATATAAAAACATACATGTGTCACACAAATTCATATGGGTAATTCATGGAGGACAGCAAAGCAATTTTAGAAAGTTTAAAGAAGATTTTAGTAAATTTAAAAAAGACACCAAATAGACCTTACAAGAAAGAAACACTGGAATCAAAGCTAGACGAAATAAATAAACTAAAACAAAAGTTTACATTACTGGGGCAACTCTTAGAAGGATCTTTAGACTGGCTCAATCTTAAAATTACATTTGATAAAACTTATAAAGATTTAGAGTGCTCGTTATCAGAATTATTGGAGTCTACCTTATCAAATCAGACTGATACAATGGCTTTTAATTTCGAATTAGCATTAAAAACAGTCCCACTTTTTACGGGGAAATACAAAAAAGTCGATAACTTCTGTAAAATAGTCGAACTCCTTGGTAAAAACCTGAATGACGATGAAAAAAAAGAACTATTAGAACTAGTCTATCACATAAAGTTATCACAAAATGTTAAAACAGCAATTGGTTCGATACAAAGTCCAAGTACAATAGAGGAGTTGATAAATAAACTAAAATCGACTTATAAGAATCCACACACAATTACTAATTTACAGACTACCTTAAACAACACCCGACAATTAAGGAGCGTTCAAGATTTTGTAGATAAGTTACTGGATTTAACAAGTCAGATAAATGAATTACAAATTAACCAACTAGGTAGCAATGCTTCTGCAGAAACTAAAAATGTCTTAATGAGAACAAATGAAAATTATGCTCTAACTATATTTAAGAACGGTGTAAGTGAACAATATAAACAAACTATATATGCAGCACAACCACAAACATTAAACCAAGCTACAAATATTGCTTTAGAAATTGAGAGAGACCAAAACTTCCAAGCAAACTCTCAAATTTTTCACACCAAAATCCAAAATCGAACGTACAGCCAAAGGAAATATAATAATTGTTGCAATAATCATGGCAATTGTGGAAATAATTTCAGGCAAAATAGGAATTATAATTATGATTATCAAAATAATAATTATAGAAGCAATAACTATAGAAGCAAAAATCATAGAAACAGTTTCAGACAAAACCAAAATAATTTAAGACAAAATGACCAGTAACAGACGTCAAATAAACCCAAACAATAACTATAGACAAAACCAAAACAATACCACTAACAATAACCCAAATTTAAGACAAAATAATAATAACAGGCGTCGGAATGTCAACATAATACACAAACAGGGAAACGAATCACCGCTGGTGATGATGGATACCATCACCGACGCGTAAATAAGGAATACAAAATTTTAAATGTATCCAATCAGCACACACACTTCATTGTTCTAAAATTGGAAACCAATCGAAATATCAAATTTCTCGTCGATACCAATGACAATACTCCTGCATATACTAAAAATTACAGACTACCTCAGTCACATAATACAGAAATTAATCACCAAGTACAAAAATTACTGGAATCCGATATAATTGAACCTTCTACAAGTCCGTACAATTCCCCCCTACTCATTGTCCCAAAAAAAGGAACAAAAGATACAAAAACATGGAGATTAATAGTTGATTTTAGAAAACTAAATAAAAAATTGGTTAACGATAAATTTCCATTGACAAGACTGGATGACGTATTAGACGTCTTAGGGAGAGCAAAATATTTTTCCACCCTAGACTTGACAAGTTCCTTTTATAAAATTGATTTGGATAAAGAATCTAGACCATTAACAGCATTTTCCACTAACAAAGGACATTTCCAATTTAAAAGGTTACCCTTCGGTTTAAAAATATCATCTAATCGTTTTCAAAGAATGCGAACAATTGCACTATCTGGAGTAGACGCAAATGCATTTTTATACGTAGATGACATAATTATATTTGGTTGCAGTTTGCAACATCATAACAATAATCTCTTAAAAGTAATTTTCACATATACCGTCATAGACAAGTGCTAATAACTCTGCTTCAAAAAAAAATTGGGGATATACTGTATACTAGGAAACCTTCAGCATTGTACCTAGTCCAATAATAATTAGTCCAGATGCTCGACAATCTGCTCGTTAAAAAAAAAGTTAGTGATTTACCTGATAAAAATGCAATTTTCACATATATCGTCATAGACAATTGCTAATAACTCTGATCGAAAAAAAATTGGGGATATACCTTATACTAGGAAACCTTCAGCATTGTACCTAGTCCAATAATGATTAGGCCTCCTATTATTGGGAACATCCACATATTCCGTGGATGACATTATTTCCGCGCAACAGTCGGGATAATTGTGGTTTTGTATTGGGTGAACCGGAGCGCTCTGCTCTGGCAGAGGCATGGAACTACAGTTTTAAGGGACTCTTTCAATTATTGAGGGCCAGGCAGTGTGCTTTCTTTTATCTGTGCGCCAACAGTTTTACCGTACTGTTTAGGGCAGCAGGCACAGGAGGACGAGCTGAGGTGCATGCCCTTATGTCGCCATCTACGCATGGTATACGAAATGCTTTGCGTTAAGAAGGCATTGAATTTACAATGCCCCTTAAAAAGGACACAAGTAGTTGCTTGAACGAATCTTTAGAAAGGAAAGAAAATGCTGGAAGAGGAGGTGTGGAAGATGACGACGGAGAAGAAGAAGAATGGTTGGAAAGTCTGGGGTAGATGAAAAAGAAATTCGTAAAATACAAACAGCCCATCAACTCAAATTGAAAAGTCAGGAAATGGCGGACGATTCAGTTCAGAAAATTCTTTATTGCTCATCGAGGGCGTGGAATGTCAGGGTTTCTTCAGTTTTCTTCTAAATGCTAAAAGCACCATTAGTACTGAGGGTCGTTTGCCTGGAGTACCACCCACTTTGTTGGCGCCTGTTGCATTTCCCAAAGCCACGATGCAACATTTAACGGTGCGGTCTAGTAAAGTGCGGTTAGATGGCGTCGATTATCACAGTATTGAAGTGAAAGGTGTCGTGCTGCCTTCATTTCTGCCGTACATATGTCAGTTACTCAAAGAAACTAAATCCACTTTCAGCACCACTATAGCCTCCAGTACAAACACCTTATCCTTTACCAAAGGAACTCAGAAATTACTAGAGAGTGAAATTAAGCAAAATGGTAATGATGATGTGGATGGTAGTAATGTGGCGACGTACACGTCTCTTTGTGAAGGTGCCGCGGGACAAGTCTTTAACAAGGAAAATCTCTCCGATTGTGGTTTGCAAGAATACATTATTGAAAGTATGTGCCGTACAGGTCAGCAGGCTGTAGCGCTGCTGGAGCGTATATGTTGTGATAGAGAATACGGTTATGCCTGGAGCTAGCCTTCCCCAATGAAAAACTCGAAATAAAATAATTAAATAGATAAAGGAGTAAATGTATCAACTTTCTGCCCATTCTATTTTATAAGCACCCGTGTTTAATTGAGTGGTATCTCGCTCTAAAAACTCCCCCATAACAAAGCAAGGATTATCTAAAATATTTTTTTGGGCGGTAATTTTATTTCATATAATTTTAATTTCACACACAAACTAAGAGTTAATAAGTGTCCAAAACGTGTGATCACTATTAAGAGGGAGACGCAATTTTTTAAAACTAATAATCCAATCCAACTCTGCTGGGTATTGCAATCATGCAACCGTCAAGAGAGGACAGATGGAAAGTAAAGAATAAGGAGGACCAGACCTAAGCTGACACGTTTTTCGAAATTTTCGTTACCAGATGTATAATTTAAACAACTAGAGAAAAAAGTATAACTAGATCAACTCAGTAATCGGCGCCCATTCATAGAATATATTTATATTGCAGTTCTTCAAAACCTCTCTTTAGGTGCAGCAAAGGTTTTAACATAGTTGTATAAAAAATCTGTTCAACATCATTATTTAATATTAATTATATATCTTGTAGTGTGCATACAAAAAGTGCACATTCTTTAGTTAAGATTCGATTTCATACTCTTTATTTATTTATTATTGACCTTAACTTAAATAAAAACTGTAACATACTTTACTATACAAACTTGACACAAATTCTTAAGCTAAGGTTCAATTTCACATATATTATATCACACATTATTCTTTATTCATTACTGACCTTAACTTAAATAAAAACTGTAACATACAACACAAACTTACACACAACTATTAAAGCTAAACTTTAATTGAAACACACTCAAATAATCAAAATCATTAATACTCCTATTTCAATAACCTTAACTCTAATAAAAATAATATTTGTAATAGTGTATCACATATCATAATAACCTAGTTTAATTGTAAGAAATTTTGTATATAAGATTTGTGTTTTCAAAAATAAAGTCAGACAATAATTCTTATCATAGAAGTGATTTTTGTCTTCATAAAATAATTATCAATATACCTTGCGTAAATACGCGGGATACTGAAGTTGCGCGTTGCGCGACATATGATAATAATTTTATTAAAAACAATATAAAATATAAACAAACTAAGGAAATCCATAACAATCTATTGATTCTAACCATCTACAATAATCAGCTCATCTATGCTTCAGTTTTCATATGAGTGATCGGGTAAAAACTTCGTATAATATTTTCTTATTTTTCAACTCTTTCATGGCTTTTGCAAGGGATCCGTTTCGCCCTCCAATTCAACCATAATGGGTGCACACATAGCTATTTGTAACGCTCTGGTACCCAGAACACGAGCTCTTTCGTATTTCGTCATGTATTTTGTGGTGATACGTTTTGATTTTGGTACTCCGCCACCAGCATTGCCCGGTGTTAAAACCTCGATATTGTCCACCTCCTCTTCTTGATTAATATCGTCAATGTTATCTTCTTCGTCTACATCATCAAAATCATCACCTCCCACACTATAAATTGGAAAATTCAATCAACAACTTGACTTGATTTGTGATCACATTTACTTACTCATCATTCTCATATTCTCCATCATCCATGATTACACTATGAAATTTAAAAAATGTCTAGACTTGAAGATAAGAAATATATTTAATTCCGGCACGAGTAATGTAAGTTGGATTTTAAAATACCTTTGCCAACAATGTGGTTGATATACATAATAATTAGAAGAGAAAACAGCGGATGGCAAATAAAAAGTATTTGCTTTATCAGCGTGCAGTTAACAAGTCGTAAAAGAATGAGAGTAATTTTGTTGCAACAAGCATCGAATGCTTAAATTGTTTTCCAAGAGTTCATTTGCTTATGCTACATGATGCGCGGTTCAGCCATGATTTTCTACCAACTCGTTCTATTATGTTTCTTCGTAATTTTTGTACCTTTAAGCTTCTTTCTATTAACTCCACCCACGACGTTTTTAAGGGCTGCCAATCTAATCACGCATAAACAATTTTTACAATGAAATCAACCCTTTCCTTTTTACAATCACTTGGGGGAACCCAACCCAAACAACCTATATTGAGGCGACCTTTGAAAGTGCCGCAGCAAACGTGCTTGCCATCCGGTGACCATGAAGCCAATAAAATGGAACCCATTTTTGGTTAAAGAAAGTGACTAGTGTTGTAACACCGTCCAGTGATAGGGCACAATTTCAGCATGTTAAATCCTCCCACCAAAAGTAAATTGTTTTTCTTTAGTAAATGACACCATAGTAATGGGGTGCTCTTCTTCGGCACTGGTGAACAGGTAAAACACTTGATTATCCCATATTTTATAACGCATCCTTCGCCACCCGAAACAATCAATTGAGAATGAAAATACCAGCTTAATGATAATATCGTACCCTCATGAGCACGCCATTTAATACGTGTACCATTAGATGCCAAAGGCTTTACAGAAATGTGACCTCCTTGACCAAAAACAATACATTTCGAATTAGAGGACCAGCGAACACCGATATGCATTGGCTTTTAAATGGTGACGCAGCATTCCCGAACGAGACCATATATGGTGGAAAGTCTAGTGGGGGAGGAAAGAAGAGCGACAATTTACTCATCTGCAGCAGAGATGGACGTTTCATTATACACAATAAAAATACTAACATAGTGCTCAGCATTGCGGCTCATTATGGTGCTATCACCAGCGGACGCTGGAGTCCAAACGGTGCGGGACTTTAAACGGCTGGAGTAGATGGTGTCATTAACATATGGTCCCATATTTTAACATATGTCCAAATGGCGTGCTCATGAGGGTACGATATTATCATTAAGCTGGTCTTTCCAATCTCAATTGATTGCTTCGGGTGCGAGGTTATGCGTAACAAAATATGGGATAATCAAGGTTTGCACCTATTCACCAGTGTCGAAGAAGAGCACCCCATCACTTTGGTGTCATTTACTAAGAAAAAACAATTTACTTTTGGTTGGAGGATTTAACATGCTGAAATTGTGCCCTATCACTGGACGATGTTACTACACTAGTCACTTTCTTGAACCAAAAATGGATCCCATTTTATCAGCTTCATGGTCTCCAGGTGGCAAGCACGTTTGCTGCGGCACATTCAAAGGTCGCCTCAGTATAGGTTGTTTGGGTTGGGTTCCCCCAAGTGATTGTAAAAAGGAAAGGGTTAATTTTATTGAAAAAATTTATTTATGCGTGATTACCTTGCTTTTTGCCGAGTCACTGAAGAATAATTTAAGTGGATCGGCAGTACTTGAAAAAAGTCAAATCTTGTGGCGTTTAGATTGGCAGCACTTAAAAAGCGTCATGGGTGGCGTTAATACGTAAGTACCCTTTAGTTATATCGGCTGGCCCCACGTTGGGCGCCAATTAAATTATTTAATTGTATATGTGTTAAAAAATATTTTTTTGTTTTATTGCTGAAGAGCAAATTTTCTTTTATTAATACAAAAATTAACTGAACTGTTAAACTAACTTACAATTATTTATATTATTTTACAACCATCTGCAAATGAAATGCAGTCCGAGGTAACACCTGTCAAATCATATTTTGTGAACATATCCAATCGAAAAGAATTTGCTGAATTTGCATCTGAACGGACAGTTTCTCATGGTATATATAACGTCATAACGTTAATATAAATGGTATTAACTTATACAAACCTGTCGGATATTATATATATGATAAAAACGAAACGACAGAATTAAAACTTTTACCCATTTCTAGGAAGACCCTGTATGATTGCGAGTGGCAAATATTGCGAGAAAACTCTCATTTATACTGAATTGTGTTCTCTCCAATAAACAAATTATTATAAGAATCTATTTTTACTCTTTTTGGTCTATGTTCGTGCAATTTGCAAATGTGAAATATCAATTAAATGATAAAATAAAGTGTAAAGTTGTAGTAAAGTAAAGAAAAAAAAAACTATTAAAATCATTTAAGTGAAAATTATTCATTAATGAAAGTATATAAGTTGATAAAATACACCAGCAACGGTCAAGTTTTTGCGTTTTTGTATACCGTAAATAATTATCACATTATTAAGAGCAGTTCAAGATATTGTTGAACAGTAGGTTAATAAGGTTGGATGTAGTAATTTTAAAGGTGTGTAATTATGTGTTAAAAATGTTATTGTTTTAAGTATAAACACTAACGCTACGTGTGAATATTATTGAATTTTAATTACAATTTAAAAATTTGATAATTAAAACTTGTCAACGCTTTGTACATGATTTGTTAAATTATTTAAAAAAATAAAAGCCATCACGCTACCACGCATACATTTGTTGAGGGAAGTTTTTTTTTAATGTATCCACAATAGAGTGGTGAAGTAAACTAAACTAACATTTGCAACACTGAGAATAAGGGTTCGATCTCAACATGCCCGTCCGCGTAACGCTTACGGTTGAAAAAACTCAATTGCTGACTTGAGCCTGAAACGTTCAGTTGTGTTTCCCCATAATTATAAATAATTCCATGCATATGCACAAGTGATGTATGTGTATGCACTGTAGTAGTAAAAACTGGTAATGCAGGTATTTTATTGATATTAAAACCTTGCTACATAAACAGAATCTCGTTTCAGAATCTGTAGTTGTAACGCATATGGTATCGAGTGTTCGTTCATATGTGCGCCGATCTTGAAACAAAATGACGGAGCCACTTCAAATACATACCACCAGCACTTTAATGGGGCCTCATAATCCCGCCGAATTCGCAAAAGATGTGTCAGTACCGGCCCCACCTAACAACTCCATTCACGTCTGCGATATTTTGTTGAATAATTTTCAAATCAAGGAGAAATCCTATCGAGTTTTGCTCAATTGTGTTCATCTAATTTGGGAACGTTTAAAGGAGCAGCACGGCGTATCTGCGGACATCCAAAATGTATCCACTAACGCCAATATCCATGAGATTGCTAATGTCTGATGATTTATCGCCGTATGATGCAGTCTGTTGTATGAGTGGTGATGGCACAGTGGCCGAAATGCTGAACGGGCTGATCATGCGTGCCATTCATGATGCTCAGGTGGACCCGTTGGCATAATACGGGCTGGTAGTACCGAAATTTACAACAAGAAGAACGTATCACAAGAGAAGCCGGCTCGCTTAAACGGCGCATAATTCGGGGAGAGTTCTTCATGATAAACGGAACCAATATAACATGTTCCTGTACACGCAGTCCGTACGGAATCAGCCCTTACTGCCATTTGGGGGACGGCTACTTGAATTTGGTGATCGTACGCAGAACAAGTTTATACAACAACATACGCTTCCTAATCAATACAATGGGTCGCAATGGTGACATTGTGAGAAAATTTTTAAATATATGTGAAAAGACAGCATAAAAAGTTCTCTTTTACATTTCCAGAGTAATTTACCATTTGTTGAATTATATCGTACCCGCCAGTACCCGTACAAATGTCAGCTCTAATCAACAGGATGAAAGTAGTATACAAGGATCTCGCCAACCCATTGCCATTACAGACAACTGTGACGATAACCATAACAGTGCTGACTATTCCAGCTGGAACTGTGACGGAGAAGTCATTAACGATTTGCAGATAACTATGACGTAAAACATATCTAGAAATTTCATTTTCATTTTCATTAATAATAGTTCACTCACACATTACAGATCTCATTGTCAACTAGTAGATGTTTTTATGCGGGGTCCGCAGCCTTTTATCACGTTTCGCGATAATTTTCCTGATCGTAATATGTTTTGCTGCTGTAAATCCTAGGTATTACATACATCGGAACTCACGATAACAGTAGATCTAGTAATTAAGTATTAATGGTTGTATAATACGTTCTTTAAGGTAATGTTTTGGTGGTTTCATTTTTCCAATTATGTACATACGTTAAGTATTAATGAAGCATTCCTTAGTAAACAGAATTGTATTAAGAAAGTAAATAAAAGAATGATCAAGTATTAAATAAAAATTTTTGTTCGGACAATATAGACTACATGAACCGTCATTAGATCTGGGAATGCCCTCTTAATAATTGAACGGACAAACGAGGTAAAGGCTTCGGCAGGTAGGATGACTCGGAGCGCATCGTTTTTCTGGCAAAATCAATTGAAATGAGATGCGTGAAGTTAAACAAGATAGAAAAGTTCGGTTAAGACCGAAGCTTAAATACCCTCCACCTTTTGTAATTCTCTAAAAAATAAGCTCCTATTGCCATATTTATGTACATGACTATTTCATGTACTTACGCAAATAGTGTTTTTTTTAAATTATAGGCGTTTGCGTTATTCATTCACGCCCATTTTTGGTACAGTGTTGGATTACGGTACCCTTTATATATATACAAAATTTCAACTTGATAGGCATAGTATTCTGCGATATATAATTTTTTTAAGATACAATTTTTTCGAGGTATGATGAGATTTTCGTTTATTGTGGGCGTGTCTCTTAACCGATTTCGTCCAATTTCAATACGGAACAGCGAAATTGAACTAAGAATACGTATGCAAAGTTTCAATTTGATATCTCAAAAATTACGACCGTGAGAGTGCCAACAACAGACGGACACACGGACACACGGACGGAGATGTCTCAAACGATTTCTCTTTTCATGCTGATTAAGAATATATATGGTATGTGGGGTCTCCGACGCTTCCTTCGATGTGTTGTAAACGGATGATCAAAGTGAATATACCCTCTTCCCTAAGGTGGAGGGTATAAAAATTATAAAAAGTTATTATTCTCTGAGAGAGAAAAGAAGGAGAGAGAAAAAAAGAGAATCCGAGCCTCCCTCTATACTATGGATGGTGCGTAACAAATAGAGGATGGTTTGTTATCCTTATTTTTAAACCCTCCACCTTAGGGAAGAGGGTATATTCATTTTGATCATCTGTTTACAACACATCGAAGGAAGCGTCGGAGACCCCACAAACCATATATATTCTTAATCAGCATGAAAAGAGAAATCTATAGTGTACTATACAATTTTAATATAACGCACTGTACTACACAATTTTAATGTAATAAATATTTAGCATTGTAAGCATTATATTTGTTAAGCGTAATAAGCGTATTTTTTAAGTTCAGTATTTGTATAGCTAAGCATTATTTTCTTTTTTTAAAATTTGTAGGTAAGTAAGTAAGTAAGTAAGTAGGTTATACCATAAGTAAAATTAGTATATAAGATGAACAAAATGTACAATTAGTTATCAATCAATAAAATAATCTTAAAGGTAGTTAAACATTGATTGATCTATATAAAATCATATAAAATAGTTACTTACCCAGACAAAGCAAATAATAGCTACTGGATTTTGCTCTAATGGAGCAAATGTAAGTATCTATAAAAATAAACTAATAAAAAGGATACTCACCCACTCATAGCATAGCATAGCCAGTGGACTTTGCTTTCCAAGCGAATGTGAGTATTCTAAATAATCCAATATATAACTTTTACATAACATAAAAACAAAATTATAACATGGCAATCCTTTGCCTTTACCCATAAACATAACATGGCGATCCTGCCGACCACGATCCTGAAGCAAAATTTTTGATCCTTCCGACTACGATGATCCTCAAACAAAATTTTTGATCCTCCCGATCACGATCCAGGTAAATTTTTTGATCCTGCAAAGAATGATCCTGATAAATTTTTGATCCTGTAGACTACAATTATGATAAATTTTCGATCCTATCACGATACTGCCTAATTTATTGCCATAATAGAGGACACAAAATTTGACACTCTACAGCTTCAACTCCATTTTAACATGTAGTGTTAGCAGATTCGTCGTCTACTTTAGTTAATTGACTCCCAATAACACTTTTAATCGGTCCAAGAAAATAAGAAGACGCAGGAAGAAAAAGTATTTAAAAATACTTTTTTAAAAATACTTTTTCTTGCTGTTAATGTTCGTGCGCAGTATATAAAAAATACTTCATTTTACCATTAATATATATATAAGTTCACACATTTAATGCAACACTTTTCTTTAATAACTTAATAACAGTTTCAGTCTTTACTAATTTTATGTATATATATTTCGTATGGACCAAGCTACATTAATGTTGCAAAACTTTATAAAAATTGAAACAAACTTAAGAGAAAAAAAAAATTTATACGTAAATACAAGAAAAATATAAAACTTAGTAAAAATATTGTTAATATATAAAAACATACATGTGTCACACAAATTCATATGGGTAATTCATGGACAGCAAAGCAATTTTAGAAAGTTTAAAGAAGATTTTAGTAAATTTAAAAAAGACACCAAATAGACCTTACAAGAAAGAAACACTGGAATCAAAGCTAGACGAAATAAATAAACTAAAACAAAAGTTTACATTACTGGGGCAACTCTTAGAAGGATCTTTAGACTGGCTCAATCTTAAAATTACATTTGATAAAACTTATAAAGATTTAGAGTGCTCGTTATCAGAATTATTGGAGTCTACCTTATCAAATCAGACTGATACAATGGCTTTTAATTTCGAATTAGCATTAAAAACAGTCCCACTTTTTACGGGGAAATACAAAAAAGTCGATAACTTCTGTAAAATAGTCGAACTCCTTGGTAAAAACCTGAATGACGATGAAAAAAAAGAACTATTAGAACTAGTCTATCACATAAAGTTATCACAAAATGTTAAAACAGCAATTGGTTCGATACAAAGTCCAAGTACAATAGAGGAGTTGATAAATAAACTAAAATCGACTTATAAGAATCCACACACAATTACTAATTTACAGACTACCTTAAACAACACCCGACAATTAAGGAGCGTTCAAGATTTTGTAGATAAGTTACTGGATTTAACAAGTCAGATAAATGAATTACAAATTAACCAACTAGGTAGCAATGCTTCTGCAGAAACTAAAAATGTCTTAATGAGAACAAATGAAAATTATGCTCTAACTATATTTAAGAACGGTGTAAGTGAACAATATAAACAAACTATATATGCAGCACAACCACAAACATTAAACCAAGCTACAAATATTGCTTTAGAAATTGAGAGAGACCAAAACTTCCAAGCAAACTCTCAAATTTTTCACACCAAAATCCAAAATCGAACGTACAGCCAAAGGAAATATAATAATTGTTGCAATAATCATGGCAATTGTGGAAATAATTTCAGGCAAAATAGGAATTATAATTATGATTATCAAAATAATAATTATAGAAGCAATAACTATAGAAGCAAAAATCATAGAAACAGTTTCAGACAAAACCAAAATAATTTAAGACAAAATGACCAGTAACAGACGTCAAATAAACCCAAACAATAACTATAGACAAAACCAAAACAATACCACTAACAATAACCCAAATTTAAGACAAAATAATAATAACAGGCGTCGGAATGTCAACATAATACACAAACAGGGAAACGAATCACCGCTGGTGATGATGGATACCATCACCGACGCGTAAATAAGGAATACAAAATTTTAAATGTATCCAATCAGCACACACACTTCATTGTTCTAAAATTGGAAACCAATCGAAATATCAAATTTCTCGTCGATACCAATGACAATACTCCTGCATATACTAAAAATTACAGACTACCTCAGTCACATAATACAGAAATTAATCACCAAGTACAAAAATTACTGGAATCCGATATAATTGAACCTTCTACAAGTCCGTACAATTCCCCCCTACTCATTGTCCCAAAAAAAGGAACAAAAGATACAAAAACATGGAGATTAATAGTTGATTTTAGAAAACTAAATAAAAAATTGGTTAACGATAAATTTCCATTGACAAGACTGGATGACGTATTAGACGTCTTAGGGAGAGCAAAATATTTTTCCACCCTAGACTTGACAAGTTCCTTTTATAAAATTGATTTGGATAAAGAATCTAGACCATTAACAGCATTTTCCACTAACAAAGGACATTTCCAATTTAAAAGGTTACCCTTCGGTTTAAAAATATCATCTAATCGTTTTCAAAGAATGCGAACAATTGCACTATCTGGAGTAGACGCAAATGCATTTTTATACGTAGATGACATAATTATATTTGGTTGCAGTTTGCAACATCATAACAATAATCTCTTAAAAGTAATTTTCACATATACCGTCATAGACAAGTGCTAATAACTCTGCTTCAAAAAAAAAATTGGGGATATACTGTATACTAGGAAACCTTCAGCATTGTACCTAGTCCAATAATAATTAGTCCAGATGCTCGACAATCTGCTCGTTAAAAAAAAAGTTAGTGATTTATCTGATAAAAATGCAATTTTCACATATATCGTCATAGACAATTGCTAATAACTCTGATCGAAAAAAAATTGGGGATATACCTTATACTAGGAAATCTTCAGCATTGTACCTAGTCCAATAATGATTAGGCCTCCTATTATTGGGAACATCCACATATACCGTGGATGACATTATTTCCGCGCAACAGTCAGGATAATTGTGGTTTTGTATTGGGTGAACCGGAGCGCTCTGCTCTGGCAGAGGCATGGAACTACAGTTTTAAGGGACTCTTTCAATTATTGAGGGCCAGGCAGTGTGCTTTCTTTTATCTGTGCCCCAACAGTTTTACCGTACTGTTTAGGGCAGCAGGCACAGGAGGACGAGCTGAGGTGCATGCCCTTATGTCGCCATCTTAAAAAGGACACAAGTAGTTGCTTGAACGAATCTTTAGAAAGGAAAGAAAATGCTGGGAGAGGAGGTGTGGAAGATGACGACGGAGAAGAAGAAGAATGGTTGGAAAATCTGGGGTAGATGAAAAAGAAATTCGTAAAATACAAACAGCCCATCAACTCAAATTGAAAAGTCAGGAAATGGCGGACGATTCAGTTCAGAAAATTCTTTATTGCTCATCGAGGGCGTGGAGTGTCAGGGTTTCTCCAGTTTTCTTCTAAATGCTAAAAGCACCATTAGTACTGAGGGTCGTTTGCCTGGAGTACCACCCACTTTGTTGGCGCCTGTTGCATTTCCCAAAGCCACGATGCAACATTTAACGGCGCGGTCTAGTAAAGTGCGGTTAGATGGCGTCGATTATCACAGTATTGAAGTGAAAGATGTCGTGTTGCCTTCATTTCTGCCGTACATATGTCAGTTACTCAAAGAAACTAAATCCACTTTCAGCACCACTATAGCCTCCAGTACAAACATCTTATCCTTTACCAAAGGAACTCAGAAATTACTAGAGAGTGAAATTAAGCAAAATGTTAATGATGATGTGGATGGTAGTAATGTGGCGACGTACACGTCTCTTTGTGAAGGTGCCGCGGGACAAGTCTTTAACAAGGAAAATCTCTCCGATTGTGGTTTGCAAGAATACATTATTGAAAGTATGTGCCGTACAGGTCAGCAGGCTGTAGCGCTGCTGGAGCGTATATGTTGTGATAGAGAACACGGTTATGCCTGGAGCTAGCCTTCCCCAATGAAAAACTCGAAATAAAATAATTAAATAGATAAAGGAGTAAATGTATCAACTTTCTGCCCATTCTATTTTATAAGCACCCGTGTTTAATTGAGTGGTATCTCGCTCTAAAAACTCCCCCATAACAAAGCAAGGATTATCTAAAATATTTTTTTGGGCGGTAATTTTATTTCATATAATTTTAATTTCACACACAAACTAAGAGTTAATAAGTGTCCAAAACGTGTGATCACTATTAAGAGGGAGACGCAATTTTTTAAAACTAATAATCCAATGCAACTCTGCTGGGTATTGCAATCATGCAACCGTCAAGAGAGGACAGATGGAAAGTAAAGAATAAGGAGGACCAGACCTAAGCTGACACGTTTTTCGAAATTTTCGTTACCAGATGTATAATTTAAACAACTAGAGATAAAAGTATAACTAGATCAACTCAGTAATCGGCGCCCATTCATAGAATATATTTATATTGCAGTTCTTCAAAACGTCTCTTTAGGTGCAGCAAAGGTTTTAACATAGTTGTATAAAAAATCTGTTCAACATCATTATATAATATTAATTATATATCTTGTAGTGTGCATACAAAAAGTGCACATTCTTTAGTTAAGATTCGATTTCATACTCTTTATTTATTTATTATTGACCTTAACTTAAATAAAAACTGTAACATACTTTACTATACAAACTTGACACAAATTCTTAAGCTAAGGTTCAATTTCACATATATTATATCACACATTATTCTTTATTCATTACTGACCTTAACTTAAATAAAAACTGTAACATACAACACAAACTTACACACAACTATTAAAGCTAAACTTTAATTGAAACACACTCAAAAAATCAAAATCATTAATACTCCTATTTCAATAACCTTAACTCTAATAAAAATAATATTTGTAATAGTGTATCATATATCATAGTAACCTACTTTAATTGTAAGAAATTTTGTATATAAGATTTGTGTTTTCTATATCTATACTAAATATTATAAAGAGGAAAGATTTGTATTTTTGTATTTTTGTATGTAACGAGTAAACTCAAAAACTACTGAACCGATTTCAAAAATATTTTCGCCATTAGAAAGCTACATTATCACTGAGTAACATAGGCTATATTTATTGCCAAAAAATTTTGGGGATCCCTGGACATTCCTACTATTATTAACCCAAGGTGTAAAAAAATTAATCATAAAATATCTTTCATCGAATACGCTGCGGAAAGTATTGATGTTAAAACAAAAAAATGTTCTACAATATTATAGAACATATCAATATCTACAAAAAACTTTCCGAGACCATATGTCCAACTATTGTAGTTATGTCACTATAACCCCTTTTTGTACCCACCATTGATAGTAATATTGCCATACAAACATTGCATTCACATGTACCCAGACAATTAAGAAATTAAGTATTCACAATAAGTATTTCACAATATTTAAATAGTAGGGAAATCTGACAACGGCATATGTGAATACCACTCCTGATGCATCACTAGGTTTTGGAGAGGATTTTTGGCCAATAATGGATTTTTGGATCATTTTTTTAATAAATTTGGAATAAAAGAAACATTTATATGGAACTCTGAAAACATATGTTATGGGTCCCACTCCAAATGCACCACCACATTCTGGAGAGGATTTTTGGCCAATACTGGATTTTCGGACCATTTTTTTAATGAATTTCGAATAAAAGAAGCATTTATATGGAATTCTAAGAGCATATGTTACGATTCTCATTCCAGACGCACCACCACGTTCTGGAGAGGATTTTTGGCCAATACTGGATTTGCGGACCATTTTTTAATGAATTTGGAATAGAAGCAACATTTATATGGAATTCGAAGAACATATGCACCACCAGGTTCTGGAAAGGATTTTTGGCCAATACTGGATTTTCGGACCATTTTTAAATGAATTTGGAATAGAAGCAACATTTATATGGAATTCGAAGAACATATCTATATCTATACTAATATTATAAAGAGGAAAGATTTGTATTTTTGTATTTTTATATTTTTGTATTTTTGTATTTTTGTATATAACGAGTAAACTCAAAAACTACTGAACCGATTTCAAAAATATTTTCGCTATTAGAAAGCTACATTATCACTGAGTAACATAGGCTATATTTATTGCCAAAAAATTTTGGGGATCCCTGGACATTCCTACTATTACTAACCCAAGGTGTAAAAAAATTAGTCATAAAATATCTTTCATCGAATACGCTGCGGAAAGTATTGATGTTAAAACAAAAAAATGTTCTACAATATTATAGAACATATCAATATCTACAAAAAACTTTCCGAGACCATATGTCCAACTATTGTAGTTATGTCACTATAACCCCTTTTTGTACCCACCATTGATAGTAATATTGCCATACAAACATTGCATTCACATGTACCCAGACAATTAAGAAATTAAGTATTCACAATAAGTATTTCACAATATTTAAATAGTAGGGAAATCTGACAACGGCATGTGTGAATACCACTCACCAGGTTCTGGAGAAGATTTTTGGCCAATACTGGATTTTCGGACCATTTTTTAATGAATTTGGAATAGAAGCAACATTTATATGGAATTCTAAGAGCATATGCACCACCAGGTTCTGGACAGGATTTTTGGCCAATACTGGATTTTCGGACCATTTTTTTAATGAATTTGGAATAAAAGAAACATTTATATGGAATTCTAAGAGCATATGTTACGATTCCCATTCCAGACGCACCACCAGGTTCTGGAGTGGATTTTTGGCCAATACTGGATTTTCGGACCATTTTTTAATTAATTTGGAATAGAAGCAACATTTATATGGAATTCTAAGAGCATATGCACCACCACATTCTGGAGAGGATTTTTGGCCAATACTGGATTTTCGGACCATTTTTTAATGAATTTGGAATAGAAGCAACATTTATATGGAATTCGAAGAACATATGCACCACCAGGTTCTGGAGAGGAGCAACATTTATATGGAATTCCCGCTTGCAACATTCGGAAGGAAGCGTCGAAGACAACACAAACTTTATATATTCTTGCTCAAGATCAAAAACTGAATCAATTTAAACAATGTCCGTCCGCGTATCCATGTGTTTGACTGTTCCTGACACTCTCACGGCCGTAATTTTTGAGATATCGAGCTGAAATTTGATACACATGTGTTAGGTGTCTGCAGGTTGTAAGTAAAATCGGGCAATATCGGTTTAAAAATTTCAGAACCTAGGGAAGGGCATAGGCAACGTTTCATCCCGCGAGATAACCGAATTCCACGCGGGTGAAACCGCGGGCAACAGCTAGTCAAAAATAAAGTCAGACAATAATTCTTATCATAGAAGTGATTTTTGTCTTCATTAAATAATTATCAATATACCTTGCGTAAATACGCGGGATACTGAAGTTGCGCGTTGCGCGACATATGATAATCATTTTATTAAAAACAATATAAAATATAAACAAACTAAGGAAATCCATAACAATCTATTGATTCTAACGATCTACAATAATCAGCTCATCTATGCTTCAGTCTTCATATGAGTGATCGGGTAAAAACTTCGTATAATAATTGGTATTTTCTTATTTTTCAACTCTTTCATGGCTATTTGCAAGGGATCCGTATCGCCCTCCAATTCAACCATAATGGGTGCACACATAGCTATTTGTAACGCTCTGGTACCCAGAACACGAGCTCTTTCGTATTTCGTCATGTATTTTGTGGTGATACGTTTTGATTTTGGTACTCCGCCACCAGCATTGCCCGGTGTTAAAACCTCGATATTGTCCACCTCCTCTTCTTGATTAATATCGTCAATGTTATCTTCTTCGTCTACATCATCAAAATCATCACCTCCCACACTATAAATTGGAAAATTCAATCAACAACTTGACTGATTTGTATGTGTGATCACACATACTTACTCATCATTCTCATATTCTCCATCATCCATGATTACACTATGAAATTTAAAAAATGTCTAGACTTGAAGATAAGAAATATATTTAATTCCGGCACGAGTAATGTAAGTTGGATTTTAAAATACCTTTGTCAACAATGTGGTTGATATACATAATAATTAGAAGAGAAAACAGCGGATGGCAAATAAAAAGTATTTGCTTTATCAGCGTGCAGTTAACAAGTCGTAAAAGAATGAGAGTAATTTTGTTGCAACAAGCATCGAATGCTTAAATTGTTTTCCAAGAGTTCATTTGCTTATGCTACATGATGTCGCGGTTCAGCCATGATTTTCTACCAACTCGTTCTATTATGTTTCTTCGTAATTTTTGCACCTTTAAGCTTCTTTCTATTAACTCCACCCACGACGTTTTTAAGGGCTGCCAATCTAATCACGCATAAACAATTTTTACAATGAAATCAACCCTTTCCTTTTTACAATCACTTGGGGGAACCCAACCCAAACAACCTATATTGAGGCGACCTTTGAAAGTGCCGCAGCAAACGTGCTTGCCATCCGGTGACCATGAAGCCAATAAAATGGAACCCATTTTTGGTTAACATATGTCCCATATTTTAATGACACCATCTACTCCAGCCGTTAAAAGTCCCGCACCGTCTGGACTCCAGCGTCCGCTGGTGATAGCACCATAATGAGCCGCAATGCTGAGCACTGTTAGTATTTTTATTGTGTATAATGAAACGTCCATCTCTGCTGCAGATGAGTAAATTGTCGCTTCCCTTTCCTCCCCCACTAGACTTTCTACCATATATGGTCTCGTTCGGGAATGCTGCGCCACCATTTAAAAGCCAATGCATATCGGTGTTCGCTGGTCCTCTCATTCTAAATGTATTGTTTTTAGTCAAGGAGGTCAAATTTCTGTAACGCCTTTGGCAGCTAATTGGACACGTATCAAATGGCGTACTCATGAGGGTACGATACTATCATTAAGCTGGTCTTTCCAATCTCAATTGATTGCTTCGGGTGGCGAGGTTATGCGTAACAAAATATGGGATAATCAAGGTTTGCACCTATTCACCAGTATCGAAGAAGAGCACCCCATCACTTTGGTGTCATTTACTAAAGAAAAACAATTTACTTTTGGTGGGAGGATTTAACATGCTGAAATTGTGCCCTATCACTGGACGATGTTACTACACTAGTCACTTTCTTGAACCAAAAATGGATCCCATTTTATCAGCTTCATGGTCTCCAGGTGGCAAGCACGTTTGCTGCGGCACATTCAAAGGTCGCCTCAGTATAGGTTGTTTGGGTTGGGTTCCCCCAAGTGATTGTAAAAAGGAAAGGGTTAATTTTATTGAAAAAATTTATTTATGCGTGATTACCTTGCTTTTTGCCGAGTCACTGAAGAATAATTTAAGTGGATCGGCAGCACTTGAAAAAAGTCAAATCTTGTGGCGTTTAGATTGGCAGCACTTAAAAAGCGTCATGGGTGGCGTTAATACGTAAGTACCCTTTAGTTATATCGGCTGGCCCCACGTTGGGCGCCAATTAAATTATTTAATTATATATGTGTTAAAAAATATTTTTTTTTTATTGCTAAAGAGCAAATTTTCTTTTATTAATACAAAAATTAACTGAACTGTTAAACTAACTTACAATTATTTATATTATTTTACAACCATCTGCAAATGAAATGCAGTCCGAGGTAACACCTGTCAAATCATATTTTGTGAACATATCCAATCGAAAAGAATTTGCTGAATTTGCATCTGAACGGACAGTTTCTCATGGTATATATAACGTCATAACGTTAATATAAATGGTGTTAACTTATACAAACCTGTCGGATATTATATATATGATAAAAACGAAACGACAGAATTAAAACTTTTACCCATTTCTAGGAAGACCCTGTATGATTGCGAGTGGCAAATATTGCGAGAATAAAACTCTCATTTATACTGAATTGTGTTCTCTCCAATAAACAAATTATTATAAGAATCTATTTTTACTCTTTTTGGTCTATGTTCGTGCAATTTGCAAATATGAAATATCAATTAAATGATAAAATAAAGTGTATTGTTGTAGTAAAGTAAACAAAAAAAAAAAAAAAAACTATTAAAATCATTTAAGTGAAAATTATTCATTAATGAAAGTATATAAGTTGATAAAATACACCAGCAACGGTCAAGTTTTTGCGTTTTTGTATACCGTAAATAATTATCATATTATTAAGAGCAGTTCAAGATATTGTTGAACAGTAGGTTAATAAGGTTGGATTTAGTAATTTTAAAGGTGTGTAATTATGTGTTAAAAATTTTATTGTTTTAAGTATAAACACTAACGCTACGTGTGAATATTATTGAATTTTAATTACAATTTAAAAATTTGATAATTAAAACTTGTCAACGCTTTGTACATGATTTGTTAAATTATTAAAAATAATAAAAGCCATCACGCTACCATGCATACATTTGTTGAGGGAAGTTTTTTTTTAATGTATCAACAGTAGAGTGGTGAAGTAAACTAAACTAACATTTGCAACACTGAGAATAAGGGTTCGATCTCAACATGCCCGTCCGCGTAACGCTTACGGTTGAAAAAACTCAATTGCTGACTTGAGCCTGAAACGTTCAGTTGTGTTTCCCCATAATTATAAATAATTCCATGCATATGCACAAGTGATGTATGTGTATGCACTGTAGTAGTAAAAACTGGTAATGCAGGTACTTTATTGATATTAAAACCTTGCTACATAAACAGAATCTCGTTTCAGAATCTGTAGTTGTAACGCATATGGTATCGAGTGTTTGTTCATATGTGCGCCGATCTTGAAACAAAATGACGGAGCCACTTCAAATACATACCACCAGCACTTTAATGGGGCCTCATAATTCCGCCGAATTCGCAAAAGATGTGTCAGTACCGGCCCCACCTAACAACTCCATTCACGTCTGCGATATTTTGTTGAATAATTTTCAAATCAAGGAGAAATCCTATCGAGTTTTGCTCAATTGTGTTCATCTAATTTGGGAACGTTTAAAGGAGCAGCACGGCGTATCTGCGGACATCCAAAATGTATCCACTAACGCCAATATCCATGAGACTGCTAATGTCTGATGATTTATCGCCGTATGATGCAGTCTGTTGTATGGGTGGTGATGGCACAGTGGCCGAAATGCTGAACGGGCTGATCATGCGTGCCATTCATGATGCTCAGGTGGACCCGTTGGCATAATACGGGCTGGTAGTATCGATACTATCGCCTATAGTTTGCACGATACTTCAGATGTGCAAACAGCTGCCATACATTTGGTGTTGGGTCAACGTAGAGGTTTGGACGTATGCAGTGTGCGTAATAGTGATGGTGTTGTAAGATTTGCTGTCAGTGTCATGGGCTATGGATATTTAGGTGATGTGGCTGCGAAGAGTGAAAAGTACCGTTGGCTTGGTACAAAGCGTTACGAGTATGCGGGAGTAAAAGCCTTTCTATTCAACCGTGGCTCTCAAGCTGAAATACATGTCTTGCTCGACGAAGAGGAGTCCACAGCATTGTCCTCTTCCACCACAAACGCTGGCAAAATTGTCGGTGAGGATACCATATGCTAAGCTAAGTGCAAGCGATGTATATTACCGCCGCCGGTAAATTGTAAAATTTTTCATTCGCAAAATTAATTTCTGCCAGAAAAAAAGTTAAGTTATCAAGATGTATAGATAATGAGGTTTCGTTAATGTCATCAAGTGGCGGAAATTTACAACAAGAAGAACGTATCACAAGAGAAGCCGGCTCGCTTAAACGGCGCATAATTCGGGGAGAGTTCTTCATGATAAACGGAACCAATATAACATGTTCCTGTACACGCAGTCCGTACGGAATCAGCCCTTACTGCCATTTGGGGGACGGCTACTTGAATTTGGTGCACGTACGCAGAACAAGTTTATACAACAACATACGCTTCCTAATCAATACAATGGGTCGCAATGGTGACATTGTGAGAAAATTTTTAAATATATGTGAAAAGACAGCATAAAAAGTTCTCTTTTACATTTCCAGAGTAATTTACCATTTGTTGAATTATATCGTACCCGCCAGTACCCGTACAAATGTCAGCTCTAATCAACAGGATGAAAGTAGTATACAAGGATCTCGCCAACCCATTGCCATTACAGACAACTGTGACGATAACCATAACAGTGCTGACTATTCCAGCTGGAACTGTGACGGAGAAGTCATTAACGATTTGCAGATAACTATGACGTAAAACATATCTAGAAATTTCACTTTCATTTTCATTAATAGTAGTTCAATCACACATTACAGATCTCATTGCCAACTAGTAGATGTTTTTATGCGGGGTCCGCAGCCTTTTATCACGTTTCGCGATAATTTTCCTGATCGTAATATGTTTTGCTGCTGTAAATCCTAGATATTACATACATCGGAACTCACGATAACAGTAGATCTAGTAATTAAGTATTAATGGTTGTATAATACGTTCTTTAAGGTAATGTTTTGGTGGTTTCATTTTTCCAATTATGTACATACGTTAAGTATTAATGAAGCATTCCTTAGTAAACAGAATTGTATTAAGAAAGTAAATAAAAGAATGATCAAGTATTAAATAAAAATTTTTGTTCGGACAATATAGACTACATGAACCGTCATTAGATCTGGGAATGCCCTCTTAATAGTTGAACGGACAAACGAGGTAAAGGCTTCGGCAGGTAGGATGACTCGGAGCGCATCGTTTTTCTGGCAAAATCAATTGAAATGAGATGCGTGAAGTTAAAAAGTTATAAAAAGTTATTATTCTCTGAGAGAGAAAAGAAGGAGAGAGAAAAAAAGAGAATCCGAGCCTCCCTCTATACTATGGATGGTGCGTAACAAATAGAGGATGGTTTGTTATCCTTATTTTTAAACCCTCCACCTTAGGGAAGAGGGTATATTCATTTTGATCATCTGTTTACAACACATCGAAGGAAGCGTCGGAGACCCCACAAACCATATATATTCTTAATCAGCATGAAAAGAGAAATCTATAGTGTACTATACAATTTTAATATAACGCACTGTACTACACAATTTTAATGTAATAAATATTTAGCATTGTAAGCATTATATTTGTTAAGCGTAATAAGCGTATTTTTTAAGTTCAGTATTTGTATAGCTAAGCATTATTTTCTTTTTTTACAATTTGTAGGTAAGTAAGTAAGTAAGTAGGTCATACCATAAGTAAAATTAGTATATAAGATGAACAAAATGTACAATTAGTTATCAATCAATAAAATAATCTTAAAGGTAATTAAACATTGATTGATCTATGTAAAATCATATAAAATAGTTACTTACCCAGACAAAGCAAATAATAGCTACTGGATTTTGCTCTAATGGAGCAAATGTAAGTATCTATAAAAATAAACTAATAAAAAGGATACTCACCCACTCATAGCATAGCATAGCTAGTGGACTTTGCTTTCCAAGCAAATGTGAGTATTCTAAATAATCCAATTTTAAGCTTTTACATAACATAAAAACAAAATTATAACATGGCGATCCTTTGCCTTTACCCATAAACATAACATGGCGATCCTGCCGACCACGATCCTGAAGCAAAATTTTTGATCCTTCCGACTACGATGATCCTCAAACAAAATTTTTGATCCTCCCGATCACGATCCAGACAAATTTTTTGATCCTGCAAAGTATGATCCTGATAAATTTTTGATCCTGTAGACTACAATTATGATAAATTTTCGATCCTATCACGATACTGCCTAATTTATTGCCATAATAGAGGACACAAAATTTGACACTCTACAGCTTCAACTCCATTTTAACATGTAGTGTTAGCAGAGTCGTCGTCTACTTTAGTTAATTGACGCAGGAAGAAAAGTAAGTATTTAAAAATACTTTTTCTTGCTGTTAATGTTCGTGCGCAGTATATAAAAAATACTTCATTTTACCATTAATATATATATAAGTTCACACATTTAATGCAACACTTTTCTTTAATAACTTAATAACAGTTTCAGTCTTTACTAATTTTATGTATATATATTTCGTATGGACGAAGCTACATTACTGTTGCAAACCTTTATAAAAATTGAAACAAGCTTAAGAGAAACAAGATGGAAAAGTTCGGTTTAGACCGAAGCTTAAATACCCTCCACCTTTTGTAATTCTCTAAAAAATAAGCTCCTATTGTCATATTTATGTATATGACTGTTTCATGTACTTACGCAAATAGTGTTTTTTTTAAATTATAGGCGTTTGCGTTATTCAATCACGCCCATTTTTGGCACAGTGCTGGATAACGGTACCATTTCTATTTATACTAAATTTCAACATGATAAGCATAGTATTGTGCGATATATAATTTTTTAAAGATAAAATTTTTACGAGGTTAGATGAGATTTTCGTTTATTGTGGGCGTTTCTCTTTACCGATTTTGCCCAATTTCAATACGGAACAGCGAAATTGAACTAAAAATACGTATGCAAAGTTTCAATTTGATATCTCAAAAATTATGACCGTGAGAGTGCCAACAACAGACGGACACACGGACACACGGACGGACATGTCTCAAACGATTTCTCTTTTCATGCTGATTAAGAATATATATGGTTTGTGGGGTCTCCGACGCTTCCTTCGATGTGTTGTAAACGGATGATTAAAATGAATATACCCTCTTCCCTAAGGTGGAGGGTATAAACACATGGAGATTAATAGTTGATTTTAGAAAACTAAATAAAAAATTGGTTAACGATAAATTTCCATTGACAAGACTGGATGACGTATTAGACGTCTTAGGGAGAGCAAAATATTTTTCCACCCTAGACTTGACAAGTTCCTTTTATAAAATTGATTTGGATAAAGAATCTAGACCATTAACAGCATTTTCCACTAACAAAGGACATTTCCAATTTAAAAGGTTACCCTTCGGTTTAAAAATATCATCTAATAGTTTTCAAAGAATGCGAACAATTGCACTATCTGGACTAGACGCAAAAGCATTTTTATACGTAGATGACATAATTATATTTGGTTGCAGTTTGCAACATCATAACAATAATCTCTTAAAAGTAATTTTCACATATACCGTCATAGACAAGTGCTAATAACTCTGATTCAAAAAAAAAATTGGGGATATACTTTATACTACGAAACCTTCAGCATTGTACCTAGTCCAATAATAATTAGTCCAGATGCTCGACAATCTGCTCGTTAAAAAAAAGTTAGTTATTTACCTGATAAATATGCAATTTTCACATATACCGTCATAGACAAGTGCTAATAACTCTGCTTCAAAAAAAAATTGGGGATATACTTTATACTAGGAAACCTTCAGCATTGTACCTAGTCCAATAATAATTAGTCCAGATGCTCGACAATCTGCTCGTTAAAAAAAAAGTTAGTGATTTACCTGATAAAAATGCAATTTTCACATATATCGTCATAGACAATTGCTAATAACTCTGATCGAAAAAAAATTGGGGATATACTTTATACTAGGAAATCTTCAGCATTGTACCTAGTCCAATAATGATTAGGCCTCCTATTATTGGGAACATCCACATATACCGTGGATGACATTATTTCCGCGCAACAGTCGGGATAATTGTGGTTTTGTATTGGGTGAACCGGAGCGCTCTGCTCTGGCAGAGGCATGGAACTACAGTTTTAAGGGACTCTTTCAATTATTGAGGGCCAGGCAGTGTGCTTTCTTTTATCTGTGCGCCAACAGTTTTACCGTACTGTTTAGGGCAGCAGGCACAGGAGGACGAGCTGAGGTGCATGCCCTTATGTCGCCATCTACGCATGGTATACGAAATGCTTTGCGTCAAGAAGGCATTGAATTTACAATGCCCCTTAAAAAGGACACAAGTAGTTGCTTGAACGAATATTTAGAAAGGAAAGAAAATGCTGGGAGAGGAGGTGTGGAAGATGACGACGGAGAAGAAGAAGAATGGTTGGAAAGTCTGGGGTAGATGAAAAAGAAATTCGTAAAATACAAACAGCCCATCAACTCAAATTGAAAAGTCAGGAAATGGCGGACGATTCAGTTCAGAAAATTCTTTATTGCTCATCGAGGGCGTGGAGTGTCAGGGTTTCTTCAGTTTTCTTCTAAATGCTAAAAGCACCATTAGTACTGAGGGTCGTTTGCCTGGAGTACCACCCACTTTGTTGGCGCCTGTTGCATTTCCCAAAGCCACGATGCAACATTTAACGGCGCGGTCTAGTAAAGTGCGGTTAGAAGGCGTCGATTATCACAGTATTGAAGTGAAAGGTGTCGTGTTGCCTTCATTTCTGCCGTACATATGTCAGTTACTCAAAGAAACTAAATCCACTTTCAGCACCACTATAGCCTCCAGTACAAACACCTTATCCTTTACCAAAGGAACTCAGAAATTACTAGAGAGTGAAATTAAGCAAAATGGTAATGATGATGTGGATGGTAGTAATGTGGCGACGTACACGTCTCTTTGTGAAGGTGCCGCGGGACAAGTCTTTAACAAGGAAAATCTCTCCGATTGTGGTTTGCAAGAATACATTATTGAAAGTATGTGCCGTACAGGTCAGCAGGCTGTAGCGCTGCTGGAGCGTATATGTTGTGATAGAGAACACGGTTATGCCTGGAGCTAGCCTTCCCCAATGAAAAACTCGAAATAAAATAATTAAATAGATAAAGGAGTAAATGTATCAACTTTCTGCCCATTCTATTTTATAAGCACCCGTGTTTAATTGAGTGGTATCTCGCTCTAAAAACTCCCCCATAACAAAGCAAGGATTATCTAAAATATTTTTTTGGGCGGTAATTTTATTTCATATAATTTTAATTTCACACACAAACTAAGAGTTAATAAGTGTCCAAAACGTGTGATCACTATTAAGAGGGAGACGCAATTTTTTAAAACTAATAATCCAATCCAACTCTGCTGGGTATTGCAATCATGCAACCGTCAAGAGAGGACAGATGGAAAGTAAAGAATAAGGAGGACCAGACCTAAGCTGACACGTTTTTCGAAATTTTCGTTACCAGATGTATAATTTAAACAACTAGAGATAAAAGTATAACTAGATCAACTCAGTAATCGGCGCCCATTCATAGAATATATTTATATTGCAGTTCTTCAAAACCTCTCTTTAGGTGCAGCAAAGGTTTTAACATAGTTGTATAAAAAATCTGTTCAACATCATTATTTAATATTAATTATATATCTTGTAGTGTGCATACAAAAAGTGCACATTCTTTAGTTAAGATTCGATTTCATACTCTTTATTTATTTATTATTGACCTTAACTTAAATAAAAACTGTAACATACTTTACTATACAAACTTGACACAAATTCTTAAGCTAAGGTTCAATTTCACATATATTATATCACACATTATTCTTTATTCATTACTGACCTTAACTTAAATAAAAACTGTAACATACAACACAAACTTACACACAACTATTAAAGCTAAACTTTAATTGAAACACACTCAAAAAATCAAAATCATTAATACTCCTATTTCAATAACCTGAACTCTAATAAAAATAATATTTGTAATAGTGTATCATATATCATAGTAACCTAGTTTAATTGTAAGAAATTTTGTATATAAGATTTGTGTTTTCTATATCTATACTAATATTATAAAGAGGAAAGATTTGTATTTTTGTATTTTTGTATGTAACGAGTAAACTCAAAAACTACTGAACCGATTTCAAAAATATTTTCGCTATTAGAAAGCTACATTATCACTGAGTAACATAGGCTATATTTATTGCCAAAAAATTTTGGGGATCCCTGGACATTCCTACTATTATTAACCCAAGGTGTAAAAAAATTAATCATAAAATATCTTTCATCGAATACGCTGCGGAAAGTATTGATGTTAAAACAAAAAAATGTTCTACAATATTATAGAACATATCAATATCTACAAAAAACTTTCCGAGACCATATGTCCAACTATTGTAGTTATGTCACTATAACCCCTTTTTGTACCCACCATTGATAGTAATATTGCCATACAAACATTGCATTCACATGTACCCAGACAATTAAGAAATTAAGTATTCACAATAAGTATTTCACAATATTTAAATAGTAGGGAAATCTGACAACGGCATGTGTGAATACCACTCACCAGGTTCTGGAGAGGATTTTTGGCCAATACTGGATTTTCGGACCATTTTTTAATGAATTTGGAATAGAAGCAACATTTATATGGAATTCTAAGAGCATATGCACCACCAGGTTCTGGACAGGATTTTTGGCCAATACTGGATTTTCGGACCATTTTTTTAATGAATTTGGAATAAAAGAAACATTTATATGGAATTCTAAGAGCATATGTTACGATTCCCATTCCAGACGCACCACCAGGTTCTGGAGTGGATTTTTGGCCAATACTGGATTTTCGGACCATTTTTTAATGAATTTGGAATAGAAGCAACATTTATATGGAATTCGAAGAACATATGCACCACCAGGTTCTGGAGAGGATTTTTGGCCAATACTGGATTTTCGGACCATTTTTTAATGAATTTGGAATAGAAGCAACATTTATATGGAATTCGAAGAACATATGCACCACCAGGTTCTGGAGAGGATTTTTGGCCAATACTGGATTTTCGGACCATTTTTTTAATGAATTTGGAATAAAACAAACATTTATATGGAATTCTAAGAGCATATGTTACGAATCCTATTCCAGACGCACCACCAGGTTCTGGAGAGGATTTTTGGCCAATACTGGATTTTCGGACCATTTTTTAATGAATTTGGAATAGAAGCAACATTTATATGGAATTCGAAGAACATATGCACCACCATGTTCTGGAGAGGATTTTTGGCCAATACTGGATTTTTGGACCATTTTTTTAATGAATTTGGAATAAAACAAACATTTATATGGAATTCTAAGAGCATATGTTACGATTCCTATTCCAGACGCACCACCAGGTTCTGGAGAGGATTTTTGGCCAATACTGGATTTGCGAACCATTTTTTAATGAATTTGGAATAGAAGCAACATTTATATGGAATTCTAAGAGCATATGCACCACCAGGTTCTGGACAGGATTTTTGGCCAATACTGGATTTTCGGACCATTTTTTTAATGAATTTGGAATAAAAGAAACATTTATATGGAATTCTAAGAGCATATGTTACGATTCCCATTCCAGACGCACCACCAGGTTCTGGAGTGGATTTTTGGCCAATACTGGATTTTCGGACCATTTTTTAATTAATTTGGAATAGAAGCAACATTTATATGGAATTCTAAGAGCATATGCACCACCACATTCTGGAGAGGATTTTTGGCCAATACTGGATTTTCGGACCATTTTTTAATGAATTTGGAATAGAAGCAACATTTATATGGAATTCGAAGAACATATGCACCACCAGGTTCTGGAGAGGAGCAACATTTATATGGAATTCCCGCTTGCAACATTCGGAAGGAAGCGTCGAAGACAACATAAACTTTATATATTCTTGCTCAAGATCAAAAACTGAATCAATTTAAACAATGTCCGTCCGCGTATCCATGTGTTTGACTGTTCCTGACACTCTCACGGCCGTAATTTTTGAGATATCGAGCTGAAATTTGATACACATGTGTTAGGTGTCTGCAGGTTGTAAGTAAAATCGGGCAATATCGGTTTAAAAAATTTCAGAACCTAGGGAAGGGCATAGGCAACGTTTCATCCCGCGAGATAACCGAATTCCACGCGGGTGAAACCGCGGGCAACAGCTAGTCAAAAATAAAGTCAGACAATAATTCTTATCATAGAAGTGATTTTTGTCTTCATTAAATAATTATCAATATACCTTGCGTAAATACGCGGGATACTGAAGTTGCGCGTTGCGCGACATATGATAATCATTTTATTAAAAACAATATAAAATATAAACAAACTAAGGAAATCCATAACAATCTATTGATTCTAACGATCTACAATAATCAGCTCATCTATGCTTCAGTCTTCATATGAGTGATCGGGTAAAAACTTCGTATAATAATTGGTATTTTCTTATTTTTCAACTCTTTCATGGCTATTTGCAAGGGATCCGTATCGCCCTCCAATTCAACCATAATGGGTGCACACATAGCTATTTGTAACGCTCTGGTACCCAGAACACGAGCTCTTTCGTATTTCGTCATGTATTTTGTGGTGATACGTTTTGATTTTGGTACTCCGCCACCAGCATTGCCCGGTGTTAAAACTTCGATATTGTCCACCTCCTCTTCTTGATTAATATCGTCAATGTTATCTTCTTCGTCTACATCATCAAAATCATCACCTCCCACACTATAAATTGGAAAATTCAATCAACAACTTGACTGATTTGTGATCACACATACTTACTCATCATTCTTATATTCTCCATCATCCATGATTACACTATGAAATTTAAAAAATGAAGAGAAGAAATATATTTAATTCCGGCACGAGTAATGTAAGTTGGATTTTAAAATACCTTTGCCAACAATGTGGTTGATATACATAATAATTAGAAGAGAAAACAGCGGATGGCAAATAAAAAGTATTTGCTTTATCAGCGTGCAGTTAACAAGTCGTAAAAGAATGAGAGTAATTTTGTTGCAACAAGCATCGAATGCTTAAATTGTTTTCCAAGAGTTCATTTGCTTATGCTACATGATGCGCGGTTCAGCCATGATTTTCTACCAACTCGTTCTATTATGTTTCTTCGTAATTTTTGTACCTTTAAGCTTCTTTCTATTAACTCCACCCACGACGTTTTTAAGGGCTGCCAATCTAATCACGCATAAACAATTTTTACAATGAAATCAACCCTTTCCTTTTTACAATCACTTGGGGGAACCCAACCCAAACAACCTATATTGAGGCGACCTTTGAAAGTGCCGCAGCAAACGTGCTTGCCATCCGGTGACCATGAAGCCAATAAAATGGAACCCATTTTTGGTTAAAGAAAGTGACTAGTGTTGTAACACCGTCCAGTGATAGGGCACAATTTCAGCATGTTAAATCCTCCCACCAAAAGTAAATTGTTTTTCTTTAGTAAATGACACCATAGTAATGGGGTGCTCTTCTTCGGCACTGGTGAACAGGTAAAACACTTGATTATCCCATATTTTATAACGCATCCTTCGCCACCCGAAACAATCAATTGAGAATGAAAATACCAGCTTAATGATAATATCGTACCCTCATGAGCACGCCATTTAATACGTGTACCATTAGATGCCAAAGGCTTTACAGAAATGTGACCTCCTTGACCAAAAACAATACATTTCGAATTAGAGGACCAGCGAACACCGATATGCATTGGCTTTTAAATGGTGACGCAGCATTCCCGAACGAGACCATATATGGTGGAAAGTCTAGTGGGGGAGGAAAGAAGAGCGACAATTTACTCATCTGCAGCAGAGATGGACGTTTCATTATACACAATAAAAATACTAACATAGTGCTCAGCATTGCGGCTCATTATGGTGCTATCACCAGCGGACGCTGGAGTCCAAACGGTGCGGGACTTTAAACGGCTGGAGTAGATGGTGTCATTAACATATGGTCCCATATTTTAACATATGTCCAAATGGCGTGCTCATGAGGGTACGATATTATCATTAAGCTGGTCTTTCCAATCTCAATTGATTGCTTCGGGTGCGAGGTTATGCGTAACAAAATATGGGATAATCAAGGTTTGCACCTATTCACCAGTGTCGAAGAAGAGCACCCCATCACTTTGGTGTCATTTACTAAGAAAAAACAATTTACTTTTGGTTGGAGGATTTAACATGCTGAAATTGTGCCCTATCACTGGACGATGTTACTACACTAGTCAATTTCTTGAACCAAAAATGGATCCCATTTTATCAGTTTCATGGTCTCCAGGTGGCAAGCACGTTTGCTGCGGCACATTCAAAGGTCGCCTCAGTATAGGTTGTTTGGGTTGGGTTCCCCCAAGTGATTGTAAAAAGGAAAGGGTTAATTTTATTGAAAAAATTTATTTATGCGTGATTACCTTGCTTTTTGCCGAGTCACTGAAGAATAATTTAAGTGGATCGGCAGCACTTGAAAAAAGTCAAATCTTGTGGCGTTTAGATTGGCAGCACTTAAAAAGCGTCATGGGTGGCGTTAATACGTAAGTACCCTTTAGTTATATCGGCTGGCCCCACGTTGGGCGCCAATTAAATTATTTAATTGTATATGTGTTAAAAAATATTTTTTTGTTTTATTGCTGAAGAGCAAATTTTCTTTTATTAATACAAAAATTAACTGAACTGTTAAACTAACTTACAATTATTTATATTATTTTACAACCATCTGCAAATGAAATGCAGTCCGAGGTAACACCTGTCAAATCATATTTTGTGAACATATCCAATCGAAAAGAATTTGCTGAATTTGCATCTGAACGGACAGTTTCTCATGGTATATATAACGTCATAACGTTAATATAAATGGTATTAACTTATACAAACCTGTCGGATATTATATATATGATAAAAACGAAACGACAGAATTAAAACTTTTTCCCATTTCTAGGAAGACCCTGTATGATTGCGAGTGGCAAATATTGCGAGAATAAAACTCTCATTTATACTGAATTGTGTTCTCTCCAATAAACAAATTATTATAAGAATCTATTTTTACTCTTTTTGGTCTATGTTCGTGCAATTTGCAAATGTGAAATATCAATTAAATGATAAAATAAAGTGTAAAGTTGTAGTAAAGTAAAGAAAAAAAAAACTATTAAAATCATTTAAGTGAAAATTATTCATTAATGAAAGTATATAAGTTGATAAAATACACCAGCAACGGTCAAGTTTTTGCGTTTTTGTATACCGTAAATAATTATCACATTATTAAGAGCAGTTCAAGATATTGTTGAACAGTAGGTTAATAAGGTTGGATGTAGTAATTTTAAAGGTGTGTAATTATGTGTTAAAAATGTTATTGTTTTAAGTATAAACACTAACGCTACGTGTGAATATTATTGAATTTTAATTACAATTTAAAAATTTGATAATTAAAACTTGTCAACGCTTTGTACATGATTTGTTAAATTATTTAAAAAAATAAAAGCCATCACGCTACCACGCATACATTTGTTGAGGGAAGTTTTTTTTTAATGTATCCACAATAGAGTGGTGAAGTAAACTAAACTAACATTTGCAACACTGAGAATAAGGGTTCGATCTCAACATGCCCGTCCGCGTAACGCTTACGGTTGAAAAAACTCAATTGCTGACTTGAGCCTGAAACGTTCAGTTGTGTTTCCCCATAATTATAAATAATTCCATGCATATGCACAAGTGATGTATGTGTATGCACTGTAGTAGTAAAAACTGGTAATGCAGGTATTTTATTGATATTAAAACCTTGCTACATAAACAGAATCTCGTTTCAGAATCTGTAGTTGTAACGCATATGGTATCGAGTGTTCGTTCATATGTGCGCCGATCTTAAAACAAAATGACGGAGCCACTTCAAATACATACCACCAGCACTTTAAGGGGGCCTCATAATCCCGCCGAATTCGCAAAAGATGTGTCAGTACCGGCCCCACCTAACAACTCCATTCACGTCTGCGTTATTTTGTTGAATAATTTTCAAATCAAGGAGAAATCCTATCGAGTTTTGCTCAATTGTGTTCATCTAATTTGGGAACGTTTAAAGGAGCAGCACGGCTTATCTGCGGACATCCAAAATGTATCCACTAACGCCAATATCCATGAGACTGCTAATGTCTGATGATTTATCGCCGTATGTTGCAGTCTGTTGTATGGGTGGTGATGGCACAGTGGCCGAAATGCTGAACGGGCTGATCATGCGTGCCATTCATGATGCTCTGGTGTACCCGTTGGCATAATACGGGCTGGTAGTATCGATACTATCGCCTATAGTTTGCACGATACTTCAGATGTGCAAACAGCTGCCATACATTTGGTGTTGGGTCAACGTAGAGGTTTGGACGTATGCAGTGTGCGCAATAGTGATGGTGTTGTAAGATTTGCTGTCAGTGTCATGGGCTATGGATATTTAGGTGATGTGGCTGCGAAGAGTGAAAAGTATCGTTGGCTTGGTACAAAGCGTTACGAGTATGCGGGAGTAAAAGCCTTTCTATTCAACCGTGGCTCTCAAGCTGAAATACATGTCTTGCTCGACGAAGAGGAGTCCACAGCGTTGTCCTCTTCCACCACAAACACTGGCAAAACTGTCGGTGAGGATACCATATGCTAAGCTAAGTGCAAGCGATGTATATTACCGCCGCCGGTAAATTGTAAAATTTTTCATTCGCAAAATTAATTTCTGCCAGAAAAAAAGTTAAGTTATCAAGATGTATAGATAATGAGGTTTCGTTAATGTCATCAAGTGGCGGAAATTTACAACAAGAAGAACGTATCACAAGAGAAGCCGGCTCGCCTAAACGGCGCATAATTCGGGGAGAGTTCTTCATGATAAACGGAACCAATATAACATGTTCCTGTACACGCAGTCCGTACGGAATCAGCCCTTACTGCCATTTGGGGGACGGCTACTTGAATTTGGTGATCGTACGCAGAACAAGTTTATACAACAACATACGCTTCCTAATCAATACAATGGGTCACAATGGTGACATTGTGAGAAAATTTTTAAATATATGTGAAAATACAGCACAAAAAGTCCTCTTTTACATTTCCAGAGTAATTTACCATTTGTTGAATTATATCGTACCCGCCAGTACCCGTACAAATGTCAGCTCTAATCAACAGGATGAAAGTAGTATACAAGGATCTCGCCAACCCATTGCCATTACAGACGATAACCATAACAGTGCTGACTATTCCAGCTGGAACTGTGACGGAGAAGTCATTAACGATTTGCAGATAACTATGACGTAAAACATATCTAGAAATTTCATTTTCATTTTCATTAATAATAGTTCACTCATACATTACAGATCTCATTGTCAACTAGTAAATGTTTTTATGCGGGGTCCGCAGCCTTTTATCACGTTTCGCGATAATTTTCCTGATCGTAATATGTTTTGCTGCTGTAAATCCTAGGTATTACATACATCGGAACTCACGATAACAGTAGATCTAGTAATTAAGTATTAATGGTTGTATAATACGTTCTTTAAGGTAATGTTTTGGTGGTTTCATTTTTCCAATTATGTACATACGTTAAGTATTAATGAAGCATTCCTTAGTAAACAGAATTGTATTAAGAAAGTAAATAAAAGAATGATCAAGTATTAAATAAAAATTTTTGTTCGGACAATATAGACTACATGAACCGTCATTAGATCTGGGAATGCCCTCTTAATAGTTGAACGGACAAACGAGGTAAAGGCTTCGGCAGGTAGGATGACTCGGAGCGCATCGTTTTTCTGGCAAAATCAATTGAAATGAGATGCGTGAAGTTAAAAAGTTATAAAAAGTTATTATTCTCTGAGAGAGAAAAGAAGGAGAGAGAAAAAAAGAGAATCCGAGCCTCCCTCTATACTATGGATGGTGCGTAACAAATAGAGGATGGTTTGTTATCCTTATTTTTAAACTCTCCACCTTAGGGAAGAGGGTATATTCATTTTGATCATCTGTTTACAACACATCGAAGGAAGCGTCGGAGACCCCACAAACCATATATATTCTTAATCAGCATGAAAAGAGAAATATACAATTTTAATATAACGCACTGTACTACACAATTTTAATGTAATAAATATTTAGCATTGTAAGCATTATATTTGTTAAGCGTAATAAGCGTATTTTTTAAGTTCAGTATTTGTATAGCTAAGCATTATTTTCTTTTTTTAAAATTTGTAGGTAAGTAAGTAAGTAAGTAAGTAGGTTATACCATAAGTAAAATTAGTATATAAGATGAACAAAATGTACAATTAGTTATCAATCAATAAAATAATCTTAAAGGTAGTTAAACATTGATTGATCTATATAAAATCATATAAAATAGTTACTTACCCAGACAAAGCAAATAATAGCTACTGGATTTTGCTCTAATGGAGCAAATGTAAGTATCTATAAAAATAAACTAATAAAAAGGATACTCACCCACTCATAGCATAGCATAGCCAGTGGACTTTGCTTTCCAAGCAAATGTGAGTATTCTAAATAATCCAATATAAAACTTTTACATAACATAAAAACAAAATTATAACATGGCGATCCTTTGCCTTTACCCATAAACATAACATGGCGATCCTGCCGACCACGATCCTGAAGCAAAATTTTTGATCCTTCCGACTACGATGATCCTCAAACAAAATTTTTGATCCTCCCGATCACGATCCAGACAAATTTTTTGATCCTGCAAAGTATGATCCTGATAAATTTTTGATCCTGTAGACTACAATTATGATAAATTTTCGATCCTATCACGATACTGCCTAATTTATTGCCATAATAGAGGACACAAAATTTGACACTCTACAGCTTCAACTCCATTTTAACATGTAGTGTTCGCAGAGTCGTCGTCTACTTTAGTTAATTGACTCCCAATAACACTTTTAATCGGTCCAAGAAAATAAGAAGACGCAGGAAGAAAAGTAAGTATTTAAAAATACTTTTTCTTGCTGTTAATGTTCGTGCGCAGTATATAAAAAATACTTCATTTTACCATTAATATATATATAAGTTCACACATTTAATGCAACACTTTTCTTTAATAACTTAATTCCGATCAGACGTTTCAATTTCAATTATAACCCCCTTTGTCCAGTTTGGTTTAATGCTAATCTTAAATATGTCCGTAATAAAAAGAGTAGATTGTTTAAAAAGTTTAAGCGTAGTGGTTCACTTGTGGATTATACTAGATACTCTTCTATGAGAAGGTATTTTAATGCTTTGAAAAATAAATGCTACTCGGAGTATTTTAGTTCAATAAAGTATAAACTGTATTCTGATCCCAAGACATTTTTTCGCTTTGTTGATTCTAAAAGAAAAGTTAGGAACTTTCCGTCCGTAATGTGCTACGAAAATTGTGAATCATCAGACGCATCTGTGATTGCTAATTTATTTGCTGACTTTTTTGAAAAGAATTATTCTCGTTCTTATATTTCATCTGATAATTACCCATTTCCAATAAGTTCGTTTGATATTTTTCCGCAAATCATATTATCTGGGGATGATGTACTTTCCTCCCTTTCTGCCCTAAAATTCTCCGTAATACCTGGGCCTGATGGACTCCCCTCTTGTGTTCTTCGGAACTGTGCTCCGTTTCTGTATATTCCGCTAACGCATATATTTAATAGTAGTCTGAGTCAAGGATATTTTCCCTCCATCTGGAAAACCAGCCATATTTTACCATTGTATAAAAATGGCTCGAGGGAGAATGTCGAGAACTACAGAGGCATTGCTAAACTAAGCGTGATGCCAAAATTATTTGAATCATTAATAGCTAAGAGTCTTAAGTCAGCGATTAGATCAGTACTCTCACCTTGCCAACATGGTTTTACCCAGGGTAAATCAACCTCAACAAATTTGTTGGAATTTACACATTATATATGTCAAGCGTTCTCTGATTTTAAACAAACAGACGTAATTTTTACGGATTTTTCAAAAGCATTTGATACAGTGGATCACAATCTTTTAACGTTTAAACTTCGATGTTTGGGCTTTCCGGACAACTTTGTTCGCTGGTTCTATTCTTACCTTACCAACAGATCCCAATGTGTGTCTTTTAATCATTGCCTGTCGAGGGAAATCGTAGTACCACAAGGTAGTCACTTTTATTTGCGCTTTTTGTTAATGACCTTCCCACGTCCGTTCGTAGCTCTAAAGTCTTGATGTTTGCTGATGATGTTAAGCTTTATTATCGGATTGATTCGCCGGGTTCTATTGTTACTCTTCAGTCTGACCTTTCGAGGTTGGCTAAATGGTGCGCTGTTAACGGAATGTCTTTGAATTTTAAGTGTAAAAAGATGTCATTTAATTGGGTTACTGCCATTCCGTCTGATTACTATATCTATAATAACTTGCTTGCTAGTGTTGATTCTTTTAAAGATTTAGGTGTTCTACTTGATTCAAGACTGAAGTTTAATTTACACATTGAAGCCTCGGTTAATAAGGCTAAGTCTTTATTAGGGTTCGTTAAAAGGTGGTCTAAGGAATTTACCGATCCTTATATTTGTAAAAGGCTTTACACTGCTCTAGTGAGACCAGTTTTGGAATATGCATCGGTTGTCTGGACTCCAAGTTATAGATGTCAGATTGATTTGTTGGAGTCAGTCCAAAGAAATTTTCTCATTTTTGCCCTTCGTGGACTAGGCTGGGACACTCGTCGCTCTCTCCCTCCTTATGAAAGTAGGCTGTTACTTATTAATTTGCCATCGCTTGAAAAAAGGCGTACCATGTTGAGCGTTATATTCATGGTTAAGTTAATTCGTGGCACTATATCGTCTCCTTTCTTGTTAGAGAATATTCCGTTTAATGTACCAAGTAGGTCAACTCGCCATTATATTCCTATAAAACTAACGCATTGTCGTACAAACTATCAGCTGTTTGGTCCGTTCCGAGTCCTGTGTAAATCATTTAATGACAATTATTTTTTATTTGATCCGTCCGTTGACTCAGTTGAGGTAATAAGGAATTACTTACTTAATCTACCAAACTATTAGAATCATTGGTCCTTAACCAATAGTTTTTTCTTTTTTATATGTACTTATATTACTTTTATTACTTTGTTGTTATTTTTATATATTAATTGATTTTATAATATCCTTTTGCTTCATTAATTGTAACCTTTAGTTGTAAGCTTAATATTAAGTTTAGCATATATTATTTTTAATTTTATTCTAAGTTGTTCCAGAGGTTGTTGTTGTTGTTGTTGTTACTGATGCTGCGGCCAGTTTTATTATTTTAATTATAAAATTTTATTTTTATATTCTTATTTATAACTATATAAACATATATTAGTTGATAATTGGTTTTTGTAACTAATAGAATAGAATAAATGAATAAATAAAAAACAGTTTCAATCTTTACTAATTTTATGTATATATATTTCGTATGGACCAAGCTACATTACTGTTGCAAACCTTTATAAAAATTGAAACAAACTTAAGAGAAAAAAAAATTTATACATAAATACAAGAAAAATATAAAACTTAGTAAAAATATTGTTAATATATAAAAACATACATGTGTTACACAAATTCATATGGGTAATTCATGGAGGACAGCAAAGCAATTTTAGAAAGTTTAAAGAAGATTTTAGTAAATTTAAAAAAGGCACCAAATAGACCTTACAAGAAAGAAACACTGGAATCAAAGCTAGACGAAATAAATAAACTAAAACAAAAGTTTACATTACTGGGGCAACTCTTAGAAGGATCTTTAGACTGGCTCAATCTTAAAATTACATTTGATAAAACTTATAAAGATTTAGAGTGCTCGTTATCAGAATTATTGGAGTCTACCTTATCAAATCAGACTGATACAATGGCTTTTAATTTCGAATTAGCATTAAAAACAGTCCCACTTTTTACGGGGAAATACAAGGAAGTCGATAACTTCTGTAAAATAGTCGAAGTCCTTGGTAAAAACCTGAATGACGATGGAAAAAAAGAACTATTAGAACTAGTCTATCACATAAAGTTATCACAAAATGTTAAAACAGCAATTGGTTCGATACAAACTCCAAGTACTATAGAGGAGTTGATAAATAAACTAAAATCTACTTATAAGAATCCACACACCATTACTAATTTACAGACTACCTTAAACAACACCCGACAATTAAGGAGCGTTCAAAATTTTGTAGATAAGTTACTAGATTTAACAAGTCAGATAAATGAATTACAAATTAACCAACTAGGTAGCAATGCTTCTGCAGAAACTAAAAATGTCTTAATGAGAACAAATGAAAATTATGCTCTAACTATATTTAAGAACGGTGTAAGTGAACAATATAAACAAACTATATATGCAGCACAACCACAAACTTTAACCCAAGCTACAAATATTGCTTTTGAAATCCAAAATCGAACGTACAGCCAAAGGAAATATAATAATTGTTGCAATAATCATGGCAATTGTGGAAATAATTTCAGGCAAAATAGGAATTATAATTATGATTATCAAAATAATAATTATAGAAGCAATAACTATAGAAGCAAAAATCATAGAAACAGTTTCAGACAAAACCAAAATAATTTAAGACAAAATGACCAGTAACAGACGTCAAATAAACCCAAACAATAACTATAGACAAAACCAAAACAATACCACTAACAATAACCCAAATTTAAGACAAAATAATAATAGCAGGCGTCGGAATGTCAACATAATACACAAACAGGGAAACGAATCACCGCTGGTGATGATGGATACCATCACCGACGCGTAAATAAGGAATACAAAATTTTAAATGGATCCAATCAGCACACACACTTCATTGTTCTAAAATTGGAAACCAATCGAAATATCAAATTTCTCGTCGATACCAATGACAATACTCCTGTATATACTAAAAATTACAGACTACCTCAGTCACATAATGCAGAAATTAATCACCAAGTACAAAAATTACTGGAATCCGATATAATTGAACCTTCTACAAGTCCGTACAATTCCCCCCTACTCACTGTCCCAAAAAAAGGAACAAAAGATACAAAAACATGGAGATTAATAGTTGATTTTAGAAAACTAAATAAAAAATTCGTTAACGATAAATTTCCATTGACAAGACTGGATGACGTAGTAGACGTCTTAGGGAGAGCAAAATATTTTTCCACCCTAGACTTGACAAGTTCCTTTTATAAAATTGATTTGGATAAAGAATCTAGACCATTAACAGCATTTTCCACTAACAAAGGACATTTCCAATTTAAAAGGTTACCCTTCGGTTTAATAATATCATCTAATAGTTTTCAAAGAATGCGAACAATTGCACTATCTGGACTAGACGCAAATGCATTTTTATACGTAGATGACATAATTATATTTGGTTGCAGTTTGCAACATCATAACAATAATCTCTTAAAAGTAATTTTCACATATACTGCTTCAACTCTGCTTCAAAAAAAAATTGGGGATATACTTTATACTAGGAAACCTTCAGCATTGTACCTAGTCCAATAATAATTAGTCCAGATGCTCGACAATCTACTCGTTAAAAAAAAGTTAGTTATATACCTGATAAATATGCAATTTTCACATATACCGTCATAGACAAGTGCTAATAACTCTGCTTCAAAAAAAAATTGGGGATATACTTTATACTAGGAAACCTTCAGCATTGTACCTAGTCCAATAATGATTAGGCCTCCTATTATTGGGAACATCCACATATTCCGTGGATGACATTATTTCCGCGCAACAGTCGGGATAATTGTGGTTTTGTATTGGGTGAACCGGAGCGCTCTGCTCTGGCAGAGGCATGGAACTACAGTTTTAAGGGACTCTTTCAATTATTGAGGGCCAGGCAGTGTGCTTTCTTTTATCTGTGCGCCAACAGTTTTACCGTACTGTTTAGGGCAGCAGGCACAGGAGGACGAGCTGAGGTGCATGCCCTTATGTCGCCATCTACGCATGGTATACGAAATGCTTTGCGTTAAGAAGGCATTGAATTTACAATGCCCCTTAAAAAGGACACAAGTAGTTGCTTGAACGAATCTTTAGAAAGGAAAGAAAATGCTGGAAGAGGAGGTGTGGAAGATGACGACGGAGAAGAAGAAGAATGGTTGGAAAGTCTGGGGTAGATGAAAAAGAAATTCGTAAAATACAAACAGCCCATCAACTCAAATTGAAAAGTCAGGAAATGGCGGACGATTCAGTTCAGAAAATTCTTTATTGCTCATCGAGGGCGTGGAGTGTCAGGGTTTCTCCAGTTTTCTTCTAAATGCTAAAAGCACCATTAGTACTGAGGGTCGTTTGCCTGGAGTACCACCCACTTTGTTGGCGCCTGTTGCATTTCCCAAAGCCACGATGCAACATTTAACGGTGCGGTCTAGTAAAGTGCGGTTAGATGGCGTCGATTATCACAGTATTGAAGTGAAAGGTGTCGTGCTGCCTTCATTTCTGCCGTACATATGTCAGTTACTCAAAGAAACTAAATCCACTTTCAGCACCACTATAGCCTCCAGTACAAACACCTTATCCTTTACCAAAGGAACTCAGAAATTACTAGAGAGTGAAATTAAGCAAAATGGTAATGATGATGTGGATGGTAGTAATGTGGCGACGTACACGTCTCTTTGTGAAGGTGCCGCGGGACAAGTCTTTAACAAGGAAAATCTCTCCGATTGTGGTTTGCAAGAATACATTATTGAAAGTATGTGCCGTACAGGTCAGCAGGCTGTAGCGCTGCTGGAGCGTATATGTTGTGATAGAGAATACGGTTATGCCTGGAGCTAGCCTTCCCCAATGAAAAACTCGAAATAAAATAATTAAATAGATAAAGGAGTAAATGTATCAACTTTCTGCCCATTCTATTTTATAAGCACCCGTGTTTAATTGAGTGGTATCTCGCTCTAAAAACTCCCCCATAACAAAGCAAAAATTATCTAAAATATTTTTTTGGGCGGTAATTTTATTTCATATAATTTTAATTTCACACACAAACTAAGAGTTAATAAGTGTCCAAAACGTGTGATCACTATTAAGAGGGAGACGCAATTTTTTAAAACTAATAATCCAATCCAACTCTGCTGGGTATTGCAATCATGCAACCGTCAAGAGAGGACAGATGGAAAGTAAAGAATAAGGAGGACCAGACCTAAGCTGACACGTTTTTCGAAATTTTCGTTACCAGATGTATAATTTAAACAACTAGAGAAAAAAGTATAACTAGATCAACTCAGTAATCGGCGCCCATTCATAGAATATATTTATATTGCAGTTCTTCAAAACCTCTCTTTAGGTGCAGCAAAGGTTTTAACATAGTTGTATAAAAAATCTGTTCAACATCATTATTTAATATTAATTATATATCTTGTAGTGTGCATACAAAAAGTGCACATTCTTTAGTTAAGATTCGATTTCACACTCTTTATTTATTTATTATTGACCTTAACTTAAATAAAAACTGTAACATACTTTACTATACAAACTTGACACAAATTCTTAAGCTAAGGTTCAATTTCACATATATTATATCACACATTATTCTTTATTCGTTACTGACCTTAACTTAAATAAAAACTGTAACATACAACACAAACTTACACACAACTATTAAAGCTAAACTTTAATTGAAACACACTCAAATAATCAAAATCATTAATACTCCTATTTCAATAACCTTAACTCTAATAAAAATAATATTTGTAATAATGTATCATATATCATAATAACCTAGTTTAATTGTAAGAAATTTTTTATATAAGGTTTGTGTTTTCAAAAATAAAGTCAGACAATAATTCTTATCATAGAAGTGATTTTTGTCTTCATAAAATAATTATCAATATACCTTGCGTAAATACGCGGGATACTGAAGTTGCGCGTTGCGCGACATATGATAATCATTTTATTAAAAACAATATAAAATATAAACAAACTAAGGAAATCCATAACAATCTATTGATTCTAACCATCTACAATAATCAGCTCATCTATGCTTCAGTTTTCATATGAGTGATCGGGTAAAAACTTCGTATAATAATTGGTATTTTCTTATTTTTCAACTCTTTCATGGCTTTTGCAAGGGATCCGTTTCGCCCTCCAATTCAACCATAATGGGTGCACACATAGCTATTTGTAACGCTCTGGTACCCAGAACACGAGCTCTTTCGTATTTCGTCATGTATTTTGTGGTGATACGTTTTGATTTTGGTACTCCGCCACCAGCATTGCCCGGTGTTAAAACCTCGATATTGTCCACCTCCTCTTCTTGATTAATATCGTCAATGTTATCTTCTTCGTCTACATCATCAAAATCATCACCTCCCACACTATAAATTGGAAAATTCAATCAACAACTTGACTGATTTGTGATCACATTTACTTACTCATCATTCTCATATTCTCCATCATCCATGATTACACTATGAAATTTAAAAAATGTCTAGACTTGAAGATAAAAAATATATTTAATTCCGGCACGAGTAATGTAAGTTGGATTTTAAAATACCTTTGCCAACAATGTGGTTGATATACATAATAATTAGAAGAGAAAACAGCGGATGGCAAATAAAAAGTATTTGCTTTATCAGCGTGCAGTTAACAAGTCGTAAAAGAATGAGAGTAATTTTGTTGCAACAAGCATCGAATGCTTAAATTGTTTTCCAAGAGTTCATTTGCTTATGCTACATGATGTCGCGGTTCAGCCATGATTTTCTACCAACTCGTTCTATTATGTTTTTTCGTAATTTTTGTACCTTTAAGCTTCTTTCTATTAACTCCACCCACGACGTTTTTAAGGGCTGCCAATCTAATCACGCATAAACAATTTTTACAATGAAATCAACCCTTTCCTTTTTACAATCAATCAATACAATGGCGTGCTCATGAGGGTACGATATTATCATTAAGCTGGTCTTTCCAATCTCAATTGATTGCTTCGGGTGCGAGGTTATGCGTAACAAAATATGGGATAATCAAGGTTTGCACCTATTCACCAGTGTCGAAGAAGAGCACCCCATCACTTTGGTGTCATTTACTAAGAAAAAACAATTTACTTTTGGTTGGAGGATTTAACATGCTGAAATTGTGCCCTATCACTGGACGATGTTACTACACTAGTCACTTTCTTGAACCAAAAATGGATCCCATTTTATCAGCTTCATGGTCTCCAGGTGGCAAGCACGTTTGCTGCGGCACATTCAAAGGTCGCCTCAGTATAGGTTGTTTGGGTTGGGTTCCCCCAAGTGATTGTAAAAAGGAAAGGGTTAATTTTATTGAAAAAATTTATTTATGCGTGATTACCTTGCTTTTTGCCGAGTCACTGAAGAATAATTTAAGTGGATCGGCAGCACTTGAAAAAAGTCAAATCTTGTGGCGTTTAGATTGGCAGCACTTAAAAAGCGTCAAGGGTGGCGTTAATACGTAAGTACCCTTTAGTTATATCGGCTGACCCCACGTTGGGCGCCAATTAAATTATTTAATTATATATGTGTTAAAAAATATTTTTTTGTTGTTTTATTGCTGAAGAGCAAATTTTCTTTTATTAATACAAAAATTAACTGAACTGTTAAACTAACTTACAATTATTTATATTATTTTACAACCATCTGCAAATGAAATGCAGTCCGAGGTAACACCTGTCAAATCATATTTTGTGAACATATCCAATCGAAAAGAATTTGCTGAATTTGCATCTGAACGGACAGTTTCTCATGGTAACGTCATAACGTTAATATAAATGGTATTAACTTATACAAACCTGTCGCATATTATTTACATGATAAAAACGAAACAACAGAATTAAAACTTTTACCCATTTCTAGGAAGACCCTGTATGATTGCGAGTGGCAAATATTGCGAGAATAAAACTCTCATTTATACTGAATTGTGTTCTCTCCAATAAACAAATTATTATAAGAATCTATTTTTACTCTTTTTGGTCTATGTTCGTGCAATTTGCAAATGTGAAACATCAATTAAATGATAAAATAAAGTGTATTGTTGTAGTAAAGTAAAGAAAAAAAAAACTATTAAAATCATTTAAGTGAAAATTATTCATTAATGAAAGTATATAAGTTGATAAAATACACCAGCAACGGTCAAGTTTTTGCGTTTTTGTATACCGTAAATAATTATCACATTATTAAGAGCAGTTCAAGATATTGTTGAACAGTAGGTTAATAAGGTTGGATGTAGTAATTTTAAAGGTGTGTAATTATGTGTTAAAAATGTTATTGTTTTAAGTATAAACACTAACGCTACGTGTGAATATTATTGAATTTTAATTACAATTTAAAAATTTGATAATTAAAACTTGTCAACGCTTTGTACATGATTTGTTAAATTATTTAAAAAAATAAAAGCCATCACGCTACCACGCATACATTTGTTGAGGGAAGTTTTTTTTTAATGTATCCACAATAGAGTGGTGAAGTAAACTAAACTAACATTTGCAACACTGAGAATAAGGGTTCGATCTCAACATGCCCGTCCGCGTAACGCTTACGGTTGAAAAAACTCAATTGCTGACTTGAGCCTGAAACGTTCAGTTGTGTTTCCCCATAATTATAAATAATTCCATGCATATGCACAAGTGATGTATGTGTATGCACTGTAGTAGTAAAAACTGGTAATGCAGGTATTTTATTGATATTAAAACCTTGCTACATAAACAGAATCTCGTTTCAGAATCTGTAGTTGTAACGCATATGGTATCGAGTGTTCGTTCATATGTGCGCCGATCTTGAAACAAAATGACGGAGCCACTTCAAATACATACCACCAGCACTTTAAGGGGGCCTCATAATCCCGCCGAATTCGCAAAAGATGTGTCAATACCGGCCCCACCTAACAACTCCATTCACGTCTGCGATATTTTGTTGAATAATTTTCAAATCAAGGAGAAATCCTATCGAGTTTTGCTCAATTGTGTTCATCTAATTTGGGAACGTTTAAAGGAGCAGCACGGCTTATCTGCGGACATCCAAAATGTATCCACTAACGCCAATATCCATGAGACTGCTAATGTCTGATGATTTATCGCCGTATGATGCAGTCTGTTGTATGGGTGGTGATGGCACAGTGGCCGAAATGCTGAACGGGCTGATCATGCGTGCCATTCATGATGCTCAGGTGGACCCGTTGGCATAATACGGGCTGGTAGTATCGATACTATCGCCTATAGTTTGCACGATACTTCAGATGTGCAAACAGCTGCCACACATTTGGTGTTGGGTCAACGTAGAGGTTTGGACGTATGCAGTGTGCGTAATAGTGATGGTGTTGTAAGATTTGCTGTCAGTGTCATGGGCTATGGATATTTAGGTGATGTGGCTGCGAAGAGTGAAAAGTACCGTTGGCTTGGTACAAAGCGTTACGAGTATGCGGGAGTAAAAGCCTTTCTATTCAACCGTGGCTCTCAAGCTGAAATACATGTCTTGCTTGACGAAGAGGAGTCCACAGCATTGTCCTCTTCCACCACAAACACTGGCAAAACTGTCGGTGAGGATACCATATGCTAAGCTATGTGCAAGCGATGTATATTACCGACGCCGGTAAATTGTAAAATTTTTCATTCGCAAAATTCATTTCCGCCGGAAAAAAAGTTAAGTTATCAAGATGTATAGATAATGAGGTTTCGTTAATGTCATCAAGTGGCGGAAATTTACAACAAGAAGGACGTATCACAAGAGAAGCCGGCTCGCTTAAACGGCGCATAATTCGGGGAGATTTCTTCATGATAAACGGAACCAATATAACATGTTCCTGTACACGCAGTCCGTACGGAATCAGCCCTTACTGCCATTTGGGGGACGGCTACTTGAATTTGGTGCACGTACGCAGAACAAGTTTATACAACAACATACGCTTCCTAATCAATACAATGGGTCGCAATGGTGACATTGTGAGAAAATTTTTAAATATATGTGAAAAGACAGCATAAAAAGTTCTCTTTTACATTTCCAGAGTAATTTACCATTTGTTGAATTATATCGTACCCGCCAGTACCCGTACAAATATCAGCTCTAATCAACAGGATGAAAGTAGTATACAAGGATCTCGCCAACCCATTGCCATTACAGACAGCTGTGACGATAACCATAACAGTGCTGACTATTCCAGCTGGAACTGTGACGGAGAAGTCATTAACGATTTGCAGATAACTATGACGTAAAACATATCTAGAAATTTCATTTTCATATTCATTAATAATAGTTCACTCACACATTACAGATCTCATTGCCAACTAGTAGATGTTTTTATGCGGGGTCCGCAGCCTTTTATAACGTTTCGCGATAATTTTCCTGATCATAATATGTTTTGCTGCTGTAAGTCCTAGATATTACATACATCGGAACTCACGATAACAGTAGATCTAGTAATTAAGTATTAATGGTTGTATAATACGTTCTTTAAGGTAATGTTTTGGTGGTTTCATTTTTCCAATTATGTACATACGTTAAGTATTAATGAAGCATTCCTTAGTAAACAGAATTGTATTAAGAAAGTAAATAAAAGAATGATCAAGTATTAAATAAAAATTTTTGTTCGGACAATATAGACTACATGAACCGTCATTAGATCTGGGAATGCCCTCTTAATAGTTGAACGGACAAACGAGGTAAAGGCTTCGGCAGGTAGGATGACTCGGAGCGCATCGTTTTTCTGGCAAAATCAATTGAAATGAGATGCGTGAAGTTAAAAAGTTATAAAAAGTTATTATTCTCTGAGAGAGAAAAAAAGAGAATCCGAGCCTCCCTCTATACTATGGATGGTGCGTAACAAATAGAGGATGGTTTGTTATCCTTATTTTTAAACCCTCCACCTTAGGGAAGAGGGTATATTCATTTTGATCATCTGTTTACAACACATCGAAGGAAGCGTCGGAGACCCCACAAACCATTTATATTCTTAATCAGCATGAAAAGAAAAATCTATAGTGTACTATACAATTTTAATATAACGCACTGTACTACACAATTTTAATGTAATAAATATTTAGCATTGTAAGCATTATATTTGTTAAGCGTAATAAGCGTATTTTTTAAGTTCAGTATTTGTATAGCTAAGCATTATTTTCTTTTTTTACAATTTGTAGGTAAGTAAGTAAGTAAGTAGGTCATACCATAAGTAAAATTAGTATATAAGATGAACAAAATGTACAATTAGTTATCAATCAATAAAATAATCTTAAAGGTAGTTAAACATTGATTGATCTATATAAAATCATATAAAATAGTTACTTACCCAGACAAAGCAAATAATAGCTACTGGATTTTGCTCTAATAGAGCAAATGTAAGAATCTATAAAAATAAACTAATAAAAAGGATACTCACTCACTAATAGCATAGCATAGCTAGTGGACTTTGCTTTCTAAGCAAATGTGAGTATTCTAAATAATCCAATATAAAACTTTTACATAACATAAAAACAAAATTATAACATGGCGATCCTTTGCCTTTACCCATAAACATAACATGGCGATCCTGCCGACCACGATCCTGAAGCAAAATTTTTGATCCTTCCGACTACGATGATCCTGAAAAAAAATTTTTGATCCTCTCTGTCACGATCCAGACAAATTTTTTGATCCTGCAAAGTATGATCCTGATAAATTTTTGATCCTGTAGACTACAATTATGATAAATTTTCGATCCTATCACGATACTGCCTAATTTATTGCCATAATAGAGGACACAAAATTTGACACTCTACAGCTTCAACTCCATTTTAACATGTAGTGTTAGCAGAGTCGTCGTCTACTTTAGTTAATTGACTCCCAATAACACTTTTAATCGGTCCAAGAAAATAAGAAGACGCAGGAAGAAAAGTAAGTATTTAACAAGATAGAAAAGTTCGGTTAAGACCGAAGCTTAAATACCCTCCACCTTTTGTAATTCTCTAAAAAATAAGTTCTTATTGCCATATTTAGTTATGTGACTATTTCATGTACTTAAGCAAATAGTGTTTTTTTTTTTATTTTAGGCGTTTGCGTTATTCAATCACGCCCATTTTTGGCACAGTGTTGGATAACGGTACCCTTTATATATGTACCAAATTTCAACTTGATAGGCATAGTATTGTGCGATATATAATTTTTTAAAGATACAACTTTTTCGAGGTATGATGAGATTTTCGTTTATTGTGGGCGTGTCTCTTTACCGATTTTGCCCAATTTCAATACGGAACAGCGAAATTGAACTAAGAATACGTATGCAAAGTTTCAATTTGATATCTCAAAAATTACGACCGTGAGAGTGCCAACAACAGACGGACACACGAACACACGGACGGACATGTCTCAAACGATTTCTCTTTTCATGCTGATTAAGAATATATACGGTTTGTGGGGTCTACGACGCTTCCTTCGATGTGTTGTAAACGGATGATCAAAGTGAATATACCCTCTTCCCTAAGGTGGAGGGTATAAAAATACTTTTTCTTGCTGTTAATGTTCGTGCGCAGTATATAAAAAATACTTCATTTTACCATTAATATATATATAAGTTCACACATTTAATGCAACACTTTTCTTTAATAACTTAATAACAGTTTCAGTCTTTACTAATTTTATGTATATATATTTCGTATGGACGAAGCTACATTACTGTTGCAAACCTTTATAAAAATTGAAACAAGCTTAAGAGAAACAAGATGAAAAGTTCGGTTTAGACCGAAGCTTAAATACCCTCCACCTTTTGTAATTCTCTAAAAAATAAGCTCCTAATGCCATATTTATGTATTTCATGTACTTACGCAAATAGTGTTTTTTTTAAATTATAGGCGTTTGCGTTATTCAATCACGCCCATTTTTGGCAAAGTGTTGGATAACGGTATCCTTTATATATATACCAAATTTCAACTTGATAGGCATAGTATTGTGCGATATATAATTTTTTAAAGATACAATTTTTTCGAGGTATGATGAGATTTTCGTTTATTGTGGGCGTGTCTCTTAACCGATTTTGCCCAATTTCAATACGGAACAGCGAAATTGAACTAAGAATACGTATGCAAAATTTCAATTTGATATCTCAAAAATTACGACCGTGAGAGTGCCAACAACAGACGGACGAACGGACACACGGACGGACATGTCTCAAACGATTTCTCTTTTCATGATGATTAAGAATATATACGGTTTGTGGGGTCTCCGAGGCTTCCTTCGATGTGTTGTAAATGGATGATCAAAATGAATATACCCTCTTCCCTAAGGTGGAGGGTATAAAAAAAATTTATACATAAATACAAGAAAAATATAAAACTTAGTAAAAATATTGTTAATATATAAAAACATACATGTGTTACACAAATTCATATGGGTAATTCATGGAGGACAGCAAAGCAATTTTAGAAAGTTTAAAGAAGATTTTAGTAAATTTAAAAAAGACACCAAATAGACCTTACAAGAAAGAAACACTGGAATCAAAGCTAGACGAAATAAATAAACTAAAACAAAAGTTTACATTACTGGGGCAACTCTTAGAAGGATCTTTAGACTGGCTCAATCTTAAAATTACTTTTGATAAAACTTATAAAGATTTAGAGTGCTCGTTATCAGAATTATTGGAGTCTACCTTATCAAATCAGACTGATATAATATCTTGGGCCCCGCCCTGAAACGGAGTACCGGAATAGGTGCTTCGTCCAAGGATCACGGGGCAAAAGTAATATGCTAATGATCCAATTATAAATAGATACCATGGACAAGATCCAGGTATCAAAACAAAAATCGTAGCAAATAAAATTCAAACGGGACACCAGCCCGTGGGTAATAGGCTACCTGAATCTGGGAGACCTCTAGGGGTCGACAGTCCTACCAAAGACTAAGTTTGGTACCGCGGGGTACTGGAGCCCCAAGAACTAAGGTTCTTGCCAGTACGTACTTTTGGGTAGGCCCCCTTGTGGGAGCATCGCGGGAGCTGTAAAATCGCTGGTAGTGCATGGTTGAAAACCCTGGTTACCAAGGGGTGAACTCTACATAGCCTATGATGTAAGTTCTAAAATTGGGACCTCCTTCGGGGGGGGCGCCCAGGGACGCTCAATTCCCTAATAAACGTCCACTCTATGTCTCAACGATGGGTATTGGACGATAAACACATAACATACATGATACAATGGCTTTTAATTTCGAATTAGCATTAAAAACAGTCCCACTTTTTACGGGGAAATACAAAAAAGTAGATAACTTCTGTAAAATAGTCGAACTCCTTGGTAAAAACCTGAATGACGATGGAAAAAAAGAACTATTAGAACTAGTCTATCACATAAAGTTATCACAAAATGTTAAAACAGCAATTGGTTCGATACAAACTCCAAGTACTATAGAGGAGTTGATAAATAAACTAAAATCGACTTATAAGAATCCACACACAATTACTAATTTACAGACTACCTTAAACAACACCCGACAATTAAGGAGCGTTCAAAATTTTGTAGATAAGTTACTAGATTTAACAAGTCAGATAAATGAATTACAAATTAACCAACTAGGTAGCAATGCTTCTGCAGAAACTAAAAATGTCTTAATGAGAACAAATGAAAATTATGCTCTAACTATATTTAAGAACGGTGTAAGTGAACAATATAAACAAACTATATATGCAGCACAACCACAAACTTTAACCCAAGCTACAAATATTGCTTTTGAAATCCAAAATCGAACGTACAGCCAAAGGAAATATAATAATTGTTGCAATAATCATGGCAATTGTGGAAATAATTTCAGGCAAAATAGGAATTATAATTATGATTATCAAAATAATAATTATAGAAGCAATAACTATAGAAGCAAAAATCATAGAAACAGTTTCAGACAAAACCAAAATAATTTAAGACAAAATGACCAGTAACAGACGTCAAATAAACCCAAACAATAACTATAGACAAAACCAAAACAATACCACTAACAATAACCCAAATTTAAGACAAAATAATAATAGCAGGCGTCGGAATGTCAACATAATACACAAACAGGGAAACGAATCACCGCTGGTGATGATGGATACCATCACCGACGCGTAAATAAGGAATACAAAATTTTAAATGTATCCAATCAGCACACACACTTCATTGTTCTAAAATTGGAAACCAATCGAAATATCAAATTTCTCGTCGATACCAATGACAATACTCCTGTATATACTAAAAATTACAGACTACCTCAGTCACATAATACAGAAATTAATCACCAAGTACAAAAATTACTGGAATCCGATATAATTGAACCTTCTACAAGTCCGTACAATTCCCCCCTACTCATTGTCCCAAAAAAAGGAACAAAAGATACAAAAACATGGAGATTAATAGTTGATTTTAGAAAACTAAATAAAAAATTGGTTAACGATAAATTTCCATTGACAAGACTGGATGACGTATTAGACGTCTTAGGGAGAGCAAAATATTTTTCCACCCTAGACTTGACAAGTTCCTTTTATAAAATTGATTTGGATAAAGAATCTAGACCATTAACAGCATTTTCCACTAACAAAGGACATTTCCAATTTAAAAGGTTACCCTTCGGTTTAAAAATATCATCTAATAGTTTTCAAAGAATGCGAACAATTGCACTATCTGGACTAGACGCAAAAGCATTTTTATACGTAGATGACATAATTATATTTGGTTGCAGTTTGCAACATCATAACAATAATCTCTTAAAAGTAATTTTCACATATACCGTCATAGACAAGTGCTAATAACTCTGATTCAAAAAAAAAATTGGGGATATACTTTATACTAGGAAACCTTCAGCATTGTACCTAGTCCAATAATAATTAGTCCAGATGCTCGACAATCTGCTCGTTAAAAAAAAGTTAGTTATTTACCTGATAAATATGCAATTTTCACATATACCGTCATAGACAAGTGCTAATAACTCTGCTTCAAAAAAAAATTGGAAACTAGGAAACCTTCAGCATTGTACCTAGTCCAATAATAATTAGTCCAGATGCTCGACAATCTGCTCGTTAAAAAAAAAGTTAGTGATTTACCTGATAAAAATGCAATTTTCACATATATCGTCATAGACAATTGCTAATAACTCTGATCGAAAAAAAATTGGGGATATACCTTATACTAGGAAATCTTCAGCATTGTACGTAGTCCAATAATGATTAGGCCTCCTATTATTGGGAACATCCACATATACCGTGGATGACATTATTTCCGCGCAACAGTCGGGATAATTGTGGTTTTGTATTGGGTGAACCGGAGCGCTCTGCTCTGGCAGAGGCATGGAACTGCAGTTTTAAGGGACTCTTTCAATTATTGAGGGCCAGGCAGTGTGCTTTCTTTTATCTGTGCGCCAATAGTTTTACCGTACTGTTTAGTGCAGCAAGCACAGGAGGACGAGCTGAGGTGTTGATACCTCCATGGTATACGAAATGCTTTGCGTCAAGAAGGCATTGAATTTACAATGCCCCTTAAAAAGGACACAAGTAGTTGCTTGAACGAATCTTTAGAAAGGAAAGAAAATGCTGGGAGAGGAGGTGTGGAAGATGACGACGGAGAAGAAGAAGAATGGTTGGAAAGTCTGGAGTAGATGAAAAAGAAATTCGTAAAATACAAACAGCCCATCAACTCAAATTGAAAAGTCAGGAAATGGCGGACGATTCAGTTCAGAAAATTCTTTATTGCTCATCGAGGGCGTGGAGTGTCAGGGTTTCTTCAGTTTTCTTCTAAATGCTAAAAGCACCATTAGTACTGAGGGTCGTTTGCCTGGAGTACCACCCACTTTGTTGGCGCCTGTTGCATTTCCCAAAGCCACGATGCAACATTTAACGGCGCGGTCTAGTAAAGTGCGGTTAGATGGCGTCGATTATCACAGTATTGAAGTGAAAGGTGTCGTGTTGCCTTCATTTCTGCCGTACATATGTCAGTTACTCAAAGAAACTAAATCCACTTTCAGCACCACTATAGCCTCCAGTACAAACACCTTATCCTTTACCAAAGGAACCCAGAAATTACTAGAGAGTGAAATTAAGCAAAATGGTAATGATGATGTGGATGGTAGTAATGTGGCGACGTACACGTCTCTTTGTGAAGGTGCCGCGGGACAAGTCTTTAACAAGGAAAATCTCTCCGATTGTGGTTTGCAAGAACACATTATTGAAAGTATGTGCCGTACAGGTCAGCAAGCTGTAGCGCTGCTGGAGCGTATATGTTGTGATAGAAAACACGGTTATGCCTGGAGCTAGCCTTCCCCAATGAAAAACTCGAAATAAAATAATTAAATAAATCTATTTTATAAGCACCCGTGTTTAATTGAGTGGTATCTCGCTCTAAATAACAAAGCAAGGATTATCTAAAATATTTTTTTGGGCGGTAATTTTATTATACCCTCCACCTTAGGGAAGAGGGTATATTCATTTTGATCATCCGTTTACAACACATCGAAGGAAGCATCGGAGACCCCACAAACCATATATATTCTTAATCAGCATGAAAAGAGAAATCGTTTGAGACATGTCCGTCCGTGTGTCCGTGTGTCCGTCTGTTGTTGGCACTCTTACGGTCGTAATTTTTGAAATATCAAATTGAAACTTTGCATACGTATTCTTAGTTCAATTTCGCTGTTCCATATTGAAATTGGGCAAAATTGGTTGAGGGACACGCCCACAATAAACCAAAATCTCATCATATCTCGAAAAAATTGTATCGTTAAAAAATTATATATCGCACAATACTATACCTATCAAGTTGAAACTTGGTATATATATAAAGGGTACCGTTATCCAACACTGTGCCAAAAATGGGCGTGATTGAATAACCTAATCCCATATTTTAACATATGTCCCATATTTTAATGACACCATCTACTCCAGCCGTTAAAAGTCCCGCACCGTCTGGACTCCAGCGTCCGAAGATGAGAGCACCATAATGAGCCGCAATGCTGAGCACTGTTAGTATTTTTATTGTGTATAATGAAACGTCCATCTCTGCTGCAGATGAGTAAATTGTCGCTTCCCTTTCCTCCCCCACTAGACTTTCCACCATATATGGTCTCGTTCGGGAATGCTGCGCCACCATTTAAAAGCCAATGCATATCGGTGTTCGCTGGTCCTCTCATTCGAAATGTATTGTTTTTAGTCAAGGAGGTCAAATTTCTGTAACGCCTTTGGCAGCTAATGGTACACGTATCAAATGGCGTGCTCATGAGGGTACGATATTATCATTAAGCTGGTCTTTCCAATCTCAATTGATTGCTTCGGGTGGCGAGGTTATGCGTAACAAAATATGGGATAATCAAGGTTTGCACCTATTCACCAGTGTCGAAGAAGAGCACCCCATCACTTTGGTGTCATTTACTAAGAAAAAACAATTTACTTTTGGTTGGAGGATTTAACATGCTGAAATTGTGCCCTATCACTGGACGATGTTACTACACTAGTCACTTTCTTGAACCAAAAATGGATCCCATTTTATCAGCTTCATGGTCTCCAGGTGGCAAGCACGTTTGCTGCGGCACATTCAAAGGTCGCCTCAGTATAGGTTGTTTGGGTTGGGTTCCCCCAAGTGATTGTAAAAAGGAAAGGGTTAATTTTATTGAAAAAATTTATTTATGCGTGATTACCTTGCTTTCTGCCGAGTCACTGAAAAATAATTTAAGTGGATCGGCAGCACTTGAAAAAAGTCAAATCTTGTGGCGTTTAGATTGGCAGCACTTAAAAAGCGTCATGGGTGGCGTTAATACGTAAGTACCCTTTAGTTATATCGGCTGGCCCCACGTTGGGCGCCAATTAAATTATTTAATTATATATGTGTTAAAAAATATTTTTTTGTTTTATTGCTGAAGAGCAAATTTTCTTTTATTAATACAAAAATTAACTGAACTGTTAAACTAACTTACAATTATTTATATTATTTTACAACCATCTGCAAATGAAATGCAGTCCGAGGTAACACCTGTCAAATCATATTTTGTGAACATATCCAATCGAAAAGAATTTGCTGAATTTGCATCTGAACGGACAGTTTCTCATGGTATATATAACGTCATAACGTTAATATAAATGGTGTTAACTTATACAAAACTGTCGGATATTATTTACATGATAAAAACGAAACAACAGAATTAAAACTTTTACCCATTTCTAGGAAGACCCTGTATGATTGCGAGTGGCAAATATTGCGAGAATAAAACTCTCATTTATACTGAATTGTATTCTCTCCAATAAACAAATTATTATAAGAATCTATTTTTACTCTTTTTGGTCTATGTTCGTGCAATTTGCAAATGTGAAACATCAATTAAATGATAAAATAAAGTGTATTGTTGTAGTAAAGTAAAGAAAAAAAAAACTATTAAAATCATTTAAGTGAAAATTATTCATTAATGAAAGTATATAAGTTGATAAAATACACCAGCAACGGTCAAGTTTTTGCGTTTTTGTATACCGTAAATAATTATCATATTATTAAGAGCAGTTCAAGATATTGTTGAACAGTAGGTTAATAAGGTTGGATGTAGTAATTTTAAAGGTGTGTAATTATGTGTTAAAAATTTTATTGTTTTAAGTATAAACACTAACGCTACGTGTGAATATTATTGAATTTTAATTACAATTTAAAAATTTGATAATTAAAACTTGTCAACGCTTTGTACATGATTTGTTAAATTATTAAAAAAAATAAAAGCCACCACGCTACCACGCATACATTTGTTGAAGGAAGTTTTTTTTTAATGTATCCACAATAGAGTGGTGAAGTAAACTAAACTAACATTTGCAACACTGAGAATAAGGGTTCGATCTCAACATGCCCGTCCGCGTAACGCTTACGGTTGAAAAAACTCAATTGCTGACTTGAGCCTGAAACGTTCAGTTGTGTTTCCCCATAATTATAAATAATTCTATGCATATGCACAAGTGATGTATGTGTATGCACTGTAGTAGTAAAAACTGGTAATGCAGGTATTTTATTGATATTAAAACCTTGCTACATAAACAGAATCTCGTTTCAGAATCTGTAGTTGTAACGCATATGGTATCGAGTGTTCGTTCATATGTGCGCCGATCTTGAAACAAAATGACGGAGCCACTTCAAATACATACCACCAGCACTTTAAGGGGGCCTCATAATCCCGCCGAATTCGCAAAAGATGTGTCAGTACCGGCCCCACCTAACAACTCCATTCACGTCTGCGTTATTTTGTTGAATAATTTTCAAATCAAGGAGAAATCCTATCGAGTTTTGCTCAATTGTGTTCATCTAATTTGGGAACGTTTAAAGGAGCTGCACGGCGTATCTGCGGACATCCAAAATGTATCCACTAACGCCAATATCCATGAGATTGCTAATGTCTGATGATTTATCGCCGTATGATGCAGTCTGTTGTATGGGTGGTGATGGCACAGTGGCCGAAATGCTGAACGGGCTGATCATGCGTGCCATTCACGATGCTCAGGTGGACCCGTTGGCATAATACGGGCTGGTAGTACCGATACTATCGCCTATAGTTTGCACGATACTTCAGATGTGCAAGCAGCTGCCATACATTTGGTGTTGGGTCAACGTAGAGGTTTGGACGTATGCAGTGTGCGCAATAGTGATGGTGTTGTAACATTTGCTGTCAGTTTCATGGGATATGGATATTTAGGTGATGTGGCAGCGAAGAGTGAAAAGTACCGTTGGCTTGGTACAAAGCGTTACGAGTATGCGGGAGTAAAAGCCTTTCTATTCAACCGTGGCTCTCAAGCTGAAATACATGTCTTGCTCGACGAAGAGGAGTCCACAGCGTTGTCCTCTTCCACCACAAACACTGGCAAAACTGTCGGTGAGGATACCGTATGCTAAGCTAAGTGCAAGCGATGTATATTGCCGCCGCCGGTAAATTGTAAAAATTTTCATTCGCAAAATTAATTTCCGCCAGAAAAAAAGTTAAGTTATCAAGATGTATAGATAATGAGGTTTCGTTAATGTCATCAAGTGGCGGAAATTTACAACAAGAAGGACGTATCACAAGAGAAGCCGGCTCGCTTAAACGGCGCATAATTCGGGGAGATTTCTTCATGATAAACGGAACCAATATAACATGTTCCTGTACACGCAGTCCGTACGGAATCAGCCCTTACTGCCATTTGGGGGACGGCTACTTGAATTTGGTGCACGTACGCAGAACAAGTTTATACAACAACATACGCTTCCTAATCAATACAATGGGTCGCAATGGTGACATTGTGAGAAAATTTTTAAATATATGTGAAAAGACAGCATAAAAAGTTCTCTTTTACATTTCCAGAGTAATTTACCATTTGTTGAATTATATCGTACCCGCCAGTACCCGTACAAATATCAGCTCTAATCAACAGGATGAAAGTAGTATACAAGGATCTCGCCAACCCATTGCCATTACAGACAGCTGTGACGATAACCATAACAGTGCTGACTATTCCAGCTGGAACTGTGACGGAGAAGTCATTAACGATTTGCAGATAACTATGACGTAAAACATATCTAGAAATTTCATTTTCATTTTCATTAATAATAGTTCACTCACACATTACAGATCTCATTGCCAACTAGTAGATGTTTTTATGCGGGGTCCGCAGCCTTTTACCACGTTTCGCGATAATTTTCCTGATCATAATATGTTTTGCTGCTGTAAATCCTAGATATTACACACATCGGAACTCACGATAACAGTAGATCTAGTAATTAAGTATTAATGGTTGTATAATACGTTCTTTAAGGTAATGTTTTGGTGGTTTCATTTTTCCAATTATGTACATACGTTAAGTATTAATGAAGCATTCCTTAGTAAACAGAATTGTATTAAGAAAGTAAATAAAAGAATGATCAAGTATTAAATAAAAATTTTTGTTCGGACAATATAGACTACATGAACCGTCATTAGATCTGGGAATGCCCTCTTAATAATTGAACGGACAAACGAGGTAAAGGCTTCGGCAGGTAGGATGACTCGGAGCGCATCGTTTTTCTGGCAAAATCAATTGAAATGAGATGCGTGAAGTTAAAAAGTTATAAAAAGTTATTATTCTCTGAGAGAGAAAAGAAGGAGAGAGAAAAAAAGAGAATCCGAGCCTCCCTCTATCCTGTGGATGGTGCGTAACAAATAGAGGATGGTTTGTTATCCTTATTTTTAAACCCTCCACCTTAGGGAAGAGGGTATATTCATTTTGATCATCTGTTTACAACACATCGAAGGAAGCGTCGGAGACCCCACAAACCATATATATTCTTAATCAGCATGAAATGAGAAATCTATAGTGTACTATACAATTTTAATATAACGCACTGTACTACACAATTTTAATGTAATAAATATTTAGCATTGTAAGCATTATATTTGTTAAGCGTAATAAGCGTATTTTTTAAGTTCAGTATTTGTATAGCTAAGCATTATTTTCTTTTTTTTTCAATTTATAGGTAAGTAAGTAAGTAAGTAGGTCATACCATAAGTAAAATTAGTATATAAGATGAACAAAATGTACAATTAGTTATCAATCAATAAAATAATCTTAAAGGTAGTTAAACATTGATTGATCTATATAAAATCATATATATAAAATAGTTACTTACCCAGACAAAGCAAATAATAGCTACTGGATTTTGCTCTAATGGAGCAAATGTAAGTATCTATAAAAATAAAGTAATAAAAAGGATACTCACTCACTCATAGCATAGCATAGCTAGTGGACTTTGCTTTCCAAGCAAATGTGAGTATTCTAAATAATCCAATATAAAACTTTTACATAACATAAAAACAAAATTATAACATAGCGATCCTTTGCCTTTACCCATAAACATAACATGGCGATCCTGCCGACCACGATCCTGAAGCAAAATTTTAGATCCTTCCGATCACGATCCAGACAAATTTTTTGATCCTGCAAAGTATGATCCTGATAAATTTTTGATCCTGTAGACTACAATTATGATAAATTTTCGATCCTATCACGATACTGCCTAATTTATTGCCATAATAGAGGACACAAAATTTGACACTCTACAGCTTCAACTCCATTTTAACATGTAGTGTTAGCAGAGTCGTCGTCTACTTTAGTTAATTGACTCCCAATAACACTTAATCGGTCCAAGAAAATAAGAAGACGCAGAAAGAAAAAGTATTTAAAAATACTTTTTCTTGCTGTTAATGTTCGTGCGCAGTATATAAAAAATACTTCATTTTACCATTAATATATATATAAGTTCACACATTTAATGCAACACTTTTCTTTAATAACTTAATAACAGTTTCAGTCTTTACTAATTTTATGTATATATATTTCGTATGGACCAAGCTACATTACTGTTGCAAACCTTTATAAAAATTGAAACAAACTTAAGAGAAAAAAAAAATTTATAAATAAATACAAGAAAAATATAAAACTTAGTAAACATATTGTTAATATATAAAAACATACATGTGTTACACAAATTCATATGGGTAATTCATGGAGGACAGCAAAGCAATTTTAGAAAGTTTAAAGAAGATTTTAGTAAATTTAAAAAAGGCACCAAATAGACCTTACAAGAAAGAAACACTGGAATCAAAGCTAGACGAAATAAATAAACTAAAACAAAAGTTTACATTACTGGGGCAACTCTTAGAAGGATCTTTAGACTGGCTCAATCTTAAAATTACTTTTGATAAAACTTATAAAGATTTAGAGTGCTCGTTATCAGAATTATTGGAGTCTACCTTATCAAATCAGACTGATACAATGGCTTTTAATTTCGAATTAGCATTAAAAACAGTCCCACTTTTTACGGGGAAATACAAAAAAGTCGATAACTTCTGTAAAATAGTCGAACTCCTTGGTAAAAACCTGAATGACGATGGAAAAAAAGAACTATTAGAACTAGTCTATCACATAAAGTTATCACAAAATGTTAAAACAGCAATTGGTTCGATACAAAATCCAAGTACTATAGAGGAGTTGATAAATAAACTAAAATCGACTTATAAGAATCCACACACAATTACAAATTTACAGACTACCTTAAACAACACCCGACAATTAAGGAGCGTTCAAAATTTTGTAGATAAGTTACTAGATTTAACAAGTCAGATAAATGAATTACAAATTAATCAGCAATGCTTCTGCAGAAACTAAAAATGTCTTAATGAGAACAAATGAAAATTATGTTCTAACTATATTTAAGAACGGTGTAAGTGAATAATATAAACAAACTATATATGCAGCACAACCACAAACATTAAACCAAGCTACAAATATTGCTTTAGAACTTGAGAAAGACCAAAACTTCCAAGCAAACTCTCAAATTTTTCACACCAAAATCCAAAATCGAACGTACAGCCAAAGGAAATATAATAATTGTTGCAATATTCATGGCAATTGTGGAAATAATTTCAGGCAAAATAGGAATTATAATTATGATTATCAATAATAATTATAGAAGCAATAACTATAGAAGCAAAAATCATAGAAACAGTTTCAGACAAAACCAAAATAATTTAAGACAAAATGACC